>OY757943.1:60604732-60774732 GCA_963585895.1 Sepioteuthis lessoniana
AATAAAAGAGAGAGTAGATGACACAGGAAAGATGAGAGAGAGAAAAGAAAGTTGCTTTACTGTGAATAGTATGCAATGGAAGAAGAAGAAGAAGAAGAAGAAGAAGAAGAAGAAACGAGAGAGAGAGAGAGAGAGAGAGAGAGAGAGAGAGAAAGAGGAGTAAGAAAAGAGAACTGTAAAAAAGAAGAAAAAGAGACAAATTGGAATGAGAGAAGAAAAAAAGAAATAAGAAAAATGAAGACTGAGTTTTTAAAGAAAAAAAAAGAAAGAGAGAAGAATAAAAAATAGAAGCAAGAGAGAAGAGAGAGAATTAAAAGAGAAGAAAGAGAACGGTGTAGGAGAGAAGAATGAGATCTAAGGGAGTAGAAAAAGAGAAAAGTGATTAAGAGAGATGAAACCAGAAAGAAGAGTAAGAGATATGAAAGAAGGAGAAGCACAGAGAGAGAGAGAGAGAGAGAGAGAGAGGGAGAGAGAGAGAGAGAGAGACGTATAATAACGGGAAAAAAGAGGAATGGGAAAGAGAGAGAGAGAGAGAGAGAGAGAGAGAGAGAGGCCAGTGACAAAGATGCTAGAGAGAAGAATAGAAAAAGGATGGAGATGAAAGAAAGAAAAACAGTGAGAAATAAGTAAGAGAAAGAGAGAGAGGGGTGGGGAGAAAGCGAGATAGAAGTGAAGGAAAGGACTGTAAGAAAACGTCAGAAGAAAATCGATATTTAAAGCTATGAGTGTCAAGAAATTCGGCGAAACGAAATGATGTGAAATGAAGAGACGACGACGACGACGACGACAGTCATTCAGCGCACAATGGCAGAACCGAACAAGACACTCGAGACAACAGGACGAATCCTGCTAAAAACGTTTCAACAAAGAAAAGAAAGAGGCCACGAGGTCAAAGGTCAAACAGATTAAAATAACTCAATCTTTTGTTTCAGTCTAGAAGTTTTATTTTGAAGATTCTCAATTCATAGCGTCGGAGAAAAGCCGAGTGACATTTTCTTCAATTAGTTTAGTGTGGTACAAGGCAGGAATATCACTTACAATGGCTTGCAACACTAATTTGCTAACCATTACACTACGCCCGATGCCCAGTTATTTACTTAGTTTAGTTTGACTCAAAGTTAGAAGGATGAGCCTCCTAGTGAGGATCGAAATTATTGCAAATTGTTCTGTAATACTAGCTTGTTAACCATTACAGAATGATGAGTTGCCTCCCAAAACCAAACCTGTTCTGTCGGTATTTGTCATTTAATGGCATATCAAACTTCTTGGATTATTTAATGCCAAATCCATCCTTTTAGGACAGCAGTGGTACTATTTAACCCACAGATGCGAGGATAAGGGGATTTACACCTTTTCCAAGAGCATTTTTCCGAAAGTGAACGTAAAACCGCGACTACAGTTCGAACTCGCGTACTACGATTCTACTGTCCATCACTATAACCATTACACCACGGGGATACATCCTGTTCTTTTGGTGGGACGTGGAAGACAATGATAACATCCTCAACAGACAAGTAAGAAAAAAGGCCTTCCATGTAAATGACACTACAGCTGGTCGTGATGTTCTAGCCACGGAAATTTGGGGAGTATGTAATTCACTCTTCATTGCCATTACTCCCAGGTCTACGTTGACTCTTAGAGATAGAACCTGTTAGAGCTGTGGGTCATATAGATGCATTACGCTTAAGAAACAATTACACGATCTAAATATGAACATACAATGAATAAGATTCCCTAACCTCAAAGTATAAAATAATCCTGGGCGGGTCAATCATTCATTGACATCATTTAACTGTGAGTAAACAAATGAATATAGACAAATCAAAAAGTACAATTTAAAAAATGCACTGGAACAGTGAGAATATATATAATCATGATTGTAATAAAATCTGTAGAAAGGAAATCAGTTGTTACCCATAAGGAGTTGATATGCCGTTAAACAAACAAACCAGACTAAACCGAAAAGCCAAACGGAGCTCAGATTTGGCGCTATGTTCGATATATGAAACTTTCTAGTAATTGATGTGCAAGACTTTGTGTTAACATTAAAACACTTGGTGATGTACAAAGGGTATATATCTGTTTGTTTGATGGCATATTAACCTTTGAGGTTATTTAATGCCAAAGCTATTCTCCTAGAAGAACAGTAGTGGTACTATTTAACCCATAAATGGGAGGATAAGGTGGTCCATACCTTTCCCAGGGGTATTTACCCGAAAGTGAAAGTAATAGCGCGACTGGAGTACGAACTCGCTTACTACGATTCCGCAGTCCATCGCTTTAACCATTACACCACGAGGACACCACCGTATATATCTGTATATCTGAGCATTGTGTGTATGTTCATGTGTGTGTGTGTGCATGTGTGTGTGTGCACATACACGCTCGTGCACGTGTGTTAATATGCGAACGTATAATTGTAGTTGGTCGTCCGTATTTATATTTATCAAAAAAATCCCAGTTATGATGACAATAAAATGATCCTTTTGTATGGTAAGCTAATTTTATTGTCAGAGTCAACTATTTTGTATGTCCAGTATCGCTCCGAACTACATTCACACTGAATAATTTTTTAAAAATTAGAAAAAATATCTTCTAAACCAAAAATACTTGGATTTTGTCACGTGGAAAATTATACAATCAAAACAAATATTAAGCGGTTTTTTTTTTATTATTAAACACTATACAAGTGAAAATCATTGGCCAATGATATAAATATGTAAAAAAAAAGTAAAGTTAGCGACCTTAGTTGAGGGTGACCCAAAGGCTCCCTTTTCAATAGCTACTACATCGAGGTGTACTCCTTTCCCTGGATTGCTCCACTTTACCCTTGATCCTTACCTTATAATGCTGAGTGATAAGCTAGGTGACATCAAGTACGATTTTTTGAGTCTTTGGTATGAACTCCGGAATCCCGGACCATTGGCGAACACTCTACGTCAAAGCGGTCCAAAAAGAAGTACACCTCATATTTATTCAATTTTAATTCTATTTCTAATTACAATATTTCATTGTGTTTGGTAATAAATAAGACGTTATAATATTTGTTTTTATTACATAATTTTCAATAAGAACTAATAAAACCCTAGTGTATTTGATTTAGAAAAAAAAAACTTTTTATTTTAAAAAAAGTCGGGGTGTACTTAGGAATGGACAATAGAATATATTTTTACTGCGTAATTGCAGCCTTGAAAATTCCAAGATTTTTTTCTTAAAATGTGTTTGAAGATATTGTGAGAGAGTTCTTGAAAAAAAAGATTTTTCAATAAAATCAATAATACCATGGAATTATTTTTCATTTTAATTTTGAAGAACAACCTGTCATTAAATTTTTTACGCACTGTGTAAGGGGTGAAGACTTGAATTGCAGCTGTTTATGACACTGAAATTATTCCTCACAAATGATGGTGAGCTGGTAAGGGCAATTTCTGATATATATATATGAGAAATATGTAAGGAATAAGGATGTACAAGAAATAAGCTACATATAGGCATTCAGTGACAGAATATATATATATATATATATATATATATATATATATATATATATATAATGATCCAAGCAATGTGCAATACAAAGCAATACGTGAAAACAATAAAATAAAAAAAATAAAAGATTATACTTGATAAAAAAGGAAAGTTCTTGTCCCTGAAAGTAATCATAATGGAGATTTTGAACTTCTCACATGAATTTCACAGATATTTTATCTTGTTCTTTTTTCTTACTTCAAATCTTGTATCTTTAGATTAACGCTTTGTTGCTTGGAAGTTGTGAATACAACAAAGGATTATATGATTTTAAATGAGTAGTAGTTGATTTCTGATTGAACTATTTGATCCTGGCCTTTAACATATTGTTCCGGCAAATTCTTAAAAATCCCAAAACGGGACTTTATTTTCGCACATGTGAAGACGGGGCAGACTGGCACTTGATCCCTTGTAGAATAAGTCCTCGTTCAGAGTTTTTTTCTCGGGCATATAAGAACTGGCATATTATGTGGGGGATTAATTTATGGATAGACTGACCGCCGCTGGCAAGGGGTTCCAAATTCCACACTATACACATACCCACCAAGGCCACTAGTCTTCCTCCCCTAGAACAATGGAAGATATGGACCTCTAGGTTTAGACGTAATAATATTAATTATCATCATCATCATTATCATCATATCGCGCTGGTAGCACGGATATCCCTGACCCTCTCTCGCCACTCCTCCCTATCGTTCATCGCCCTAGGTAGGTCTTCAGGACAACAGCCTGTATCCTCAAATAGTTGCTGAATGTACGTTCGTGCTGGTCGTCCTGCTTTTGCGCGGCCATGTGTGGGGATCCATAAGAGTACATCTCTTATGAGTTCATCTCTGCTTCTCCAGCAGTGTCCTGCATGTCTGGTTCGTCTAACTTGAATAGTTTTCGTGATAGGGGGCAGGTGGCCGTACAGTTGGTGTCTTGTGGGGTGCTGCTGCCAGGACTTGTTCAGGATTGCGCGCAGCATTCTTGTGTAATTGCCATCCAGTTTCTTCTCCAGCCGTTTTGTTAGCGTCCATGTATTGCATCCATATAGCAGTATCGATGTGACCGCTGCCTGGAAGAAGCTGCGTTTCATTTTATCGGTTAGGTCTGATTTCCATATAATCGATAGCCTATTGATAGCTGTCCATGCTTTCGTTAGCCTCGTTTCGATGTCCTTTTCGGTTGATTCGACGCTGCTTCCTAGGTACGTGAATTTGTCTACTAGTTTAAGTGGGGTTCCTTCTAGAGTGGAGATGTCCCCCGTTTGGTTATAGCACATATATTCCGTTTTGTGTGCATTAACATAGAGGCCTATGCTTGCTGCTGCTCGTTCCAAACTATGCAGAAGAGTTTCGGCTTGGTCAGGTGTATTTGCCAGTATCGCTATGTCATCGGCGTAGTCGGCGTCGGTAATTGTTGTTGCAGGGTATCTTCTGCTTCTTTTCTTCGTCAGTTCGAAGCCATTCTCTTAATTATAGTAGTCGGCAATTCCGGTTTCCCGTGTGATATTTTAAAGGAATTGAAAGGACAATTTTAAGCAAGATAACATAAGGCGACGTGAAGCTAGAAAAGAAACATGAAATAATAAATTCGTAGCGAACGCTACAAATAACAACTGCAAGCACGTGGGAACATTAAAATATATCAATCTTTTACTACACATAGATATACACCTTCAACATGTCAAATATATCATAAATGAATTGTGCGTGAACACAAATGTCTTTCTTCTTTTCTTTTCTTTCGTTTTTTAGTCTTTCTTCAACTTGAGAGAGAGAGAGAGAGAGAGAGAGAGAGAGAGAGAGAGAGAGAGAGAGAGAGAGAGGGAGAGGGAGAGAGAGGATATATATAATTGGGTATAGGGAGAAACAATCCCAAAGTTTACTTATCTTTTTTTCGATGGATTCCTGTGGAGAATAATTTGTCTTTTACGGTCTCTTCTTTTACCCGGAGTTCTTGGCTTTAGTTCCGTCCGTCACGAACCCTGTCCAACAACTGATTTTCTTATTATCTATTTCCGCTGATGGGAAGGAGTCCCAACTTCCGTTTTAGGGTCCCAGCCAATCACTTGGCTTCTCTCTTCCTCCCCCTGGTCGGGCGATTTCTTAGGGCTACCGTGACTCCTTCCCGATGTCACCCGAGTCAGGTTACTGAGTACAGATAGCTTGACCCACATTACTATCATGTCTTAACGGTCATTCTCTGATGGCTTGCCAATTCAAACACGAGGATAGTAATAATCTTATTTCCATCGTCTCAGTGGGACACCACGTGACAATATGAAGCTCCTCCACCAAGCATCAGGTGAATCTTTGAATCGTTACAAAACCAAAATAGAATGTTGTGAGGCTACGGTGTTCACATGGACGTTTTGTACTGGTACGTTCCCAATGGACTTTGGTATACACTTTGTAGTTACTGCACAGCGTAGGCATTTGTTCTAGCACGGTTTTAACGGTTCTATGCATGAAGCACTACGCCGTAAGTCTCAGTCAGATCTCGTGATAGCCTCCACCGTGATGAAAAGAAGTAACGAACACAACAAAAATACCATCTTAGTTCGTTAATGCCGAAGGTTATTCACTTCAAAACATTTTAGTAGTCGTTGATCAGAGAGAAACAGAATGAAGTGAATCAATCTCTTTTGCTAGACAGAGGGAAATAAAACGCCATGAGAAAAGAGGGAGCAGACATAGACCTTGAATTTTCGTTTTCTGCTGTAGTTTTAACACGTGCTTGCTCGTGGGGTCCGTTCTCACAGCTACTCATCTGGGTGTTAGACTCCTTTTCGGAGCTCACCCCAAAATAGAGGCGGCAAATCTTTGTTTTTTCTTTTACCTATCTTTTACCTATCGAGTTCTTTCCAGCCAGTAAGAACGATTGGCGATTTGCTGCCGATACATTTCTATTTTTTAATCCGGGTGATATTTGTTTCTGCCTCCCACCAGACAATACTCTTCCCTCTCAGAATCAGTTATTCCATGACTATCAGGAGCAAAATAAAAGTGATTATTGAGACTGCAGATTTGATTTTCATATAGTTGGGTAGAGCTTCTCCAGTGTGATGGTAGTTTTTATTGTCTCATCTCCTGTACTACACTTGTTGGGTTATGATAATTGAACTTCTTTCTCCAAAAAATTCCACTACCAACACTTTTTTTTCAAAGTCAATCGTAGGCAACAAATTTTCTTTAGTGGGGGAGGCGACGGTCGACCAAGTTTCCAATAATTATTATTTATGCTTTTAAACAAATTTCGTAGCCCAAATAAATTTTTTAAAGATTTTATATTTCCACTAAAAAAACGTTTAAGTTTTAATTGAATATAAGTCCAACAACCATGTGTCGTATACAGGCACGGTGAGAGATCAGTCAGATATTCAGTCTAACAATCACTTTTGATTTTTGTCTGGCTTGGTAGATTGATTTTATTCTTTACTAAATTGACAATTAAATTTCGATTTAGTTACTGCTCTTTTTTTTGCTTTACTTTTACTTCTTCTGTCTAGAAAATTTTATTTTATGGTGCTATTTCTTGGATAGCTTTTGGGTATTTAGATATTTGCAAAAATATAAAAAAAACGAGTTTCCAGCTTTTTAAAAAGTAGAAAAATGGATCTGAAAATCAAAATGCATTTAAGATATTCATACAAAATTAGTTCAGCTTTATCTTACTTTGTAGTAAAAAGAATCCATTGTCTATACTAAGGTAAATCACGTTGCTTTGTATCTAATTCTTTCATAATGTTTTAATTCTGTTTGATTTATTGTTTATCTACACCTTACTTTTCGAACATCCGACCAATATATTATAGTTCAGGATGTTATATCATCTGTCAGTCCTCAGACTATAGATTAGTGCTCATCACAGGTTAAGGTGGCATTGGAAGAAGACCAGTTGCCTTTACATTTGTTATCCCTTCTTTACGAACTGATTTAACGAATTCAAACCAAGAACCAATTTAGCAACGTAAATAATTACAAGTTTTTACAGTAAAATTTAATATTTATATGGAAAAAATGGAAACAAAATTCTTTTAAAACATGAATAAAATGTATTTCTAGTGTTCTTAAAGGTTTAGCGATATTTTTTACGTGTTATTTACGTTAATTTTACGGTGTTTCTTCTTATTTTGAGGTATTTTGAGGTATTTCCTTCGGTTTATTTCCAAAACCGGGCTGCGTTACAGCTTTTGGAACAAATTAATGACGTACGATTGGGTATGACGGTAATTACCGAATTTGCAGGTGTTAAGAACGCATCCTAATAGAAAAAGAGTGTTTTTTGTGTTTTTTTTTAATATTCTATTTTTCTTGATAATATTCTATTTTTGTTGATAGCGTTCTGTTTTAAATTCGTTCGATGTCATCTGCGTCTCAGTTTTATCCAACTTTGCATTCACGTAATTTTGTAATGTCATAAAAAACTTAAAAATATTTACGCAAACAACCTCTGCTGATGGCCGATGAAAGGTTCAGAAGTGCTCGGGAAAATTTTGATAAATTCATCAACCAATTTCAACCTAAAACCAAGACACTTGTCAGGAAACTTGAAAGGATCTTATCAAAATTATATAGACAAAATGTGTTTTTATCATTTAACCAAACACACACACACACACACACACACACACACACACACACACACACACACACATGTATATATATATATATATATATATATATATATATATATATATATATATAAACAGGATTTGGCATAAGGATTTAAATAAGGCATAAGTGTTGATATGCTATAAAACACGACCAAAGCAAACTTAAAATTCTTTCTCAAAGACGAATAAGAAATAAGGACTTGAATTCCGGTTCTATTTTTATGGAGAAGAATAATATCTATCTGAATTTTTGAGAAGAGAAACTGTCATCAACTAGTTGACGTACTCACTTATGAAGGGCCATAGGAACCGTTATTAACTTTCTGAAGTGCCTGTAAGAATTTTAGATTTGCATTACGGCTTTTTAAAAATATAGAAAAATAATTCCTTCTTATTGGCGGTGAGAAAATTTATAAGCAAAACTGATGAACATGAAAGTCAAGTTATTTAACTGCTGTTTCTATCCGAGGTATGTTCAAAAGGTATCGATACTGAAGCGTTATTTACCAAAACCAAAATGAATGAAATGTTAATTTTTTTCAAAAAAATTCCCTCGGCATTTAATATACTTATTCCAGTGAGTTTTTTATTGTTCAAGTCACCTCTGAAATTTCTCTTTTGATAGGATGTGAAGCTGCACTGAGTTATTTGTTTTAATCTCTTTCATATTCTCAAATATGACACTGAAAACCAGAAAAAGTGAATTCAGGTAATTTATGGGGTGTTGCACTTGTACAGTATTGTATTGTTTCAATTTTTTTCAGAAAACGTCTAAATAAAATGTTAATGCCTATACTGCAGTCTAGATATCTAGACATCAAACTTTATTATATAGGTTGCTCAGTTCTGTCTTTATTCAAATTTAGAACTTAAAAAATTTAGAATCTAAAGCTTTAGTATCGATACTTTTTGATGCATTTTGCAGTCTCCCATACAGTCCAGAAATATCCTTGAATTTTTTCCTGAAAAATTATTCTTATGAAATTGATATTGTTCTGTGAAAAGTTTCATATTGTATAATATTTCATGAAGGACACTATTCTTAGGATAGAGATGAGTAGGAGGATGAAAAGACGAAATTTGTCTGAATTTCTCTGATTAGAACTTAATATTAATTAGTTGAAGTACTCGTCAACGACGGGTAAGAGATTAAGGTTAGGTTAGGTTATTTGGTTTAATGACATATCATCACTTCATGGTTATTTAAAGCCAAATCATGTTTATACATTTTTAAGTGAATAGTTTTGTGATAGTTTAAGTGATGTTTTTTTTTTTATATACATTATGAGCTGTTAAGTGTTATTTCCACTGGAGTTAAGTGATGGCAGCTTTAAACAATGAATTTTTGATCAATTTTTCTGCGTTATTTCATTTTTCTTAACATTGTCTATATTACAATCTCGGTTGTCAATTAAAAATTTACAGTAATCGTTAACATGGTCTCGGGAGACTAAACGCTGCCACTTGAGATAGGATAATTGTTAAAATGAGTGCAGACATTGAGATGGGACTGCTACGCTTCGATGTGACAATTTTCATCGTGGGTTTATAAGGTAACTCATCATGGTACAATGGGAAGTGAGTTCGATCCTCGCGAGATGTTCTGTACAAGTGGCTTAGTTTTTAATGACTCTGATAGTGTAATCATTATCTAGCTTTTCACGTAAAACAATTTCACCTGAATAGAGAGTTCAATCCTCACTTGGCCTTCCATATTTACTGCCTTGTGCTAAATGTACGCTTAACTTAATTTGTATAATAGTCAGTAAGTGAAACTAGCAGACTATTGTTAGTGTATTCGATTCGCTCAGGGTATCCTATGTTTTTGGCCTTTTGCAATATTTAGCCAAACTTTAACATAACTTAAGATTTCCAATAAATAAGTACACTCTTAAGACTTTCTTTTAAAAGGATAATTTTCTTAACAAAAAATACCAGGATTTTAACATTTCTACTGGAATATGGTGCAAGCAAAACGAATGTTATTAGGTATTAGTAATTACACAACAGCATTGAAATTCTAACAAAAAAAATACTAATATGCAGCAGTCAAAAAAGTAAGTCATCATCATCATCATCATCATCATCATCATCATCAACATCATGTCGCGCTGGTAGCACGGATATCTCTGACCCTCTCTCACCACTCATCCCTATCGTTCATCGCCCCAGGCAGGTCTTCAGGACAACACCCCGTATCCTCACATAGCTGCTGAATGTATGTTCGTGCTGGTCGTCCTGCTTTTGAACGGCCATGTGTGGGGGTCCATAAGAGTACATCACTTAAAAAAGTAAGTACTTTCTATATATATTTATGCAATTGTATTTTTAGTAGGAAAATTTCAATCCTAAAGAGTTTGACAATGAATAATTTCTAATAACATCAGTTTTGACTGTTTAATATTCCACTTGAAAATCTTGGTATATGGGCTGAGAAGAAAATTAACTTTCTGTTAAAAAATATTGGGCGATCTGTTTAAAGCCATGGTAAGTTTTGCTCAGTTTAATACAATGTTTGAATATCGGAAATACTGGCTGTTTGTTTGTTTCTGTATAAGAAGATTAGTTGACCTATAATCCACAATTTAATTTTTCATTTTCAATATATATATATATATATATATATATATATATATATATATATGAGAACATTTTTGTATATATTTACCCAACTTCTCCATCACGGGCAGGTTAGGACACAAAGTTTATATTTCTAAGAGAGTACCTGACCGAAAATATAAAAGGCAGTTTTTTCCAAGCAGTGGTCGTTTCGATACTGCTATATGGATGCACTACATAGATTCTAACTAAACATGTGGAGAAAAAGCTTGACAGCCATTGTACAAGAATGCTGCGAGCAAAATCAATTAAGTCATGGAGGCGGCACCCCACAAAGCAGCAGCTATACGACTACCTACCACTCTTACAATAAGTACATTTTTGGATGCATATGAAAATTATCAGTGAACAGATGAATATGCAAATTATCAGTGAACATGCATATGCAAATAATCAGTGAACAGATGAATATGCAAATTATCAGTTGGCTTCTAAACGATGTTTTTGGTTATCTGTTTGTTATATACCTGCACTGATTATTTAGCAGTGAAAGAATATTCTCACTTCATCTGTCGTATAAATTTTACATCCAATAAAAAATGGGATGAATAAAAATTGCATATCTTAAATTTTCTTTTTTTTCCACGCTAGTCAGTCTATTACATATCTCTTTCGCTTTTTTTTGTCAATTTTTTAGTCTTGACTTTTTAAAAACAATATTTTGGTCAAATATAAACGCGAGGTGTTCATCTCATTATTATTTCTTACCAAATGATTCGTGAACCGGTTCTATTCTTGTTGTAACGGTGGTCCGTGATAATATCGATGCTTCTATCTCGGAAGAGAGCGACCACTTCATAGTTACTTTCGAATATTTGTTTGATTTAAAATGACGATCATATCATTAATTTGATAATTGCATGAGAATTGTTTTACTTTTTAAGTTTATTTATATATTGCTCGGATAAAAATCTCGCCTTGATGTGCTAGTCTTGTTGGATCTTGGTCAATTACATTTATAGAAACATTTGGCATTCTTATTTGTTCGTAATTGTTTCTTATTATGAAATATAAAGTGACCTATATTATACAGTAAAGACTATATTATATTCATTATATCTATCTAATATTAGACACCCCCATATATATATATATATATATATATATATATATATATATATATATGGGGGGTCAAATATTAGATTATATATATATATATATATATATATATGATGAAAAATTACTGCCCAAATATATATAAATAAATATGTGTATACCTAAGGTATCACCCATAAATAAATATATTCTTAAAATTTGTTATGAAAATGACAGGTATCTATTATTTATCATCATCATCATCATCATCCTTATCCTAATCCTCAAGTCGTTCTAATAGCATGGATTTCTCTCTCTCACACACACACACACTAAATTATATAAACGCACGTACACACAGACACACACACTAAATTATAAACACACACACACACACACTAAAGCGCACACATAATATCTATGTTGATACCCGCTGGTCTGCAGACAGTGACCTCAGATTTCTTGGAAACCACCATTAAAAAGGGAGACAACTGCGACGGATCGAAGGATCATTAAGAAATAGTTGCATATGGCCGTTGGCTCAATTCAAATAACAAAACAATCATCTTTTATCCTTGCTAAATCGATTTTCTGCCTTTTTTTTTTGTAATATTTTTTATCTTAAGCCCTTTGTCAGGATGTATACCTCAGAGTTGACATCTCAGTCACTGAAGTATCATAGATAAAAAAACTAATAACAAATAGGATCAAGGGGGGAAGGCAATAGATAGATAGATAGATAAAGAGAGAGAGAGAGAGAGAGAGAGAGAGAGAGAGAGAGAGGGAGGGAGAGAGAGGGCAAAAATAATTTGTACAAAAGACTAAATTAAGCTGAATAAAAAAAAAAACAAAGAAAAAAGCATAAGAATATGAAACAGATCAAAACTCATACATACGTACATACGTATATACATGCATACGTGGTACATTCAATAAGTTTCCAGACTTTTTTTTTTGTAGAGGCATTTACGATCGTCCTAGACTCTTGAAAATTCAGTATGTTATTGCTATACATCTTATGAGATGACTGACCAATTCTTATGATTTCAGCTTCAAATGAACAGCTACAGCTGTTATTGGAATACACCCTACTAAAGCCTTATTGTCACAGCTGGTGAATTTCAAAAATGCAATCTGGACGTGAGGACACTTTAGAAGAACGATATGCAATAATATTCTGTTTTAAACTTGGAAAAACATGCCGCCACAAAAACGTATGGAATGCTTCAGACTGCTTTTCGACTATCTTGCATGAATCAAGCATCCGTTTTTGAGTGGCATCAGAGATTCAAGGAAGCCAGGGAGTCTGTGAGGGATGATGAGAGGTGTGGGAGGAGTAAGGAAGTCAATAAACCAGAGTTGATTGGCCAAAGGGTTAGGGTTAGGGTTACTATGTTGAGGTTTTAAGGGAGTTCAGGAAGAGATTCCGTCGGAAGACGCCAGCACTCTTCAAATCGGCTCAGTGGCATTTCCTCCAGGACAATGCACCAGTCCATAACTCCATCCTTATCACAGACTATTTGACCAAGATGGGCATCAAGACAGTTCCTTATCCTCCCTACAGTCCAGACCTTGCTCCCTGTGACTTTTGGTTATTCCCAAAGCTCAGAGTCTGTCGTTATGAGACAATTGAGGAGATGAAAGAGGCTGTGACGAAGGTCATTGACACGTTCACACAAGAGGAGTTCCATGGGACCTTCCAGAAGTTGTTGGAACGGTACAACAAGTGCATTGCAGCCAGCGGAGATTACTTCAAAGGGGACTAGAGTTTCATGTGCGTACTATGAATAAAAGTGCCCATACGAAGAAAGTCTGGAAACTTATTTATTGATCCTCGTACATACATACATACATACATACATACATACATACATACATATTTTCTTTTATCCCGTCAGCATTTTAAAAAACATCTCCAAAGTTCTCAGCGCTTTCGTAAGCTTTGTAATATATAGAGAGTAATGGACCTTATCCAAACATGCTGGTCCATGGTCTATTGGTATGGGTTTTATTCCAATTGCCATTCCAAGGTAAGATAGTTCAGTCTGCCCCATTATTTATCCATGTTTAAGTGAAGAATAGATGGATTTGTGTCTTTTCTAAAAGTGTAATTCACTGGTTCCATTTTTCTTGATAATGACCTTTACATCACCTTCGTAGATAGATAGAAAGAAAGATAGAAAGAAAGAAAGATAGATAGATAGATAGATAAAAAAGAATGAGATCGATAGATAGATAACTAGATAGATAAATAGATTGATAGATGAAAACAGAATGAGATAGATAGATAGAAACAGAATTAGATAGATAGATAGATAGATAGATAGATAGATTCTTAAATTCAGCTGCCGATTTTTTAATCATGTTATAAGAAGGGTCATTCCTTTTTTTGTGTCTCAACCATTTCCTTTGAGTCCTTGATATGCAAATATAGAATGAAAGCGTGATGGACGATACTATTCATTTTCTCAACATTTATTGACTCTTAATTTCCACATTTTCGAGAAAACAAAATTAGTATATGAATTTTAAATAGCTCTGTGTAATTATTCAAAAAGTTTTAACTTATTACGAATTTAATCAGAACTGTTTAAATCATGTCCTTCTACATTAAGCCTCGAATTGATCTATAACCCGTCCACGTCGTATAGCAAATACTGAACGCGTATGTGCTCTTTTTACGAAATTATACATTTTCCTATTGCAAATAAAATTGGTTGTACTAAATATGTACAGGTAGATAGACAGCTACAGAATATAAGATTGAATCGAAGGGGTTTAGAATATATGCCTTTAAGGTCGCATGCAGTGTTCTAAACTGTCAAATGAAGCTTTGTTGAAAGACCAACTTATACTTCACACCTCCAGTTTAGAACATGACGTCCTTGTGCTTTCTGAGGAAAAGTAATAAAAAATCTCTTTTAAACGAGTGTAAAATTTGTTTTTTTTAAAAGATACTAATTAAATTTGGACTAAATGATTAATTAAAAGTTTAAACTTTGCATTTTGTTGTAAAATTACTAACGTTTATTTAAATTATATTTATCGACCACCCCAAAATAATTTTAATGTTGCCTTTAAACAAAAAAATTTTGTCAGCTTCAGAGGAGCAGAATCAAAATCATCATAAAAGTTGAATAAAATGGAAATGGCTAAAGAAAAATCTGAGAAATTATCACCACTTTCATCATGTTATCATTTGCTAAGCTTAATTGTGGCTTAAGATTACGAATATGTGTAACTCAGTAAGTAAATCGAATTCACAAGTAATCATTAGACAACAACCAGGCTAGGGGACCTGTAGCTTTAATGAATATTGCACGCCTCCACTATAAAAGTTGATATCCTAATGTTTTCTCGCAAAAAGAAGTCTAAAAAATCTCATAAAAATCTTAGTAAGTTTTTTCATTTTGTTTATATCAATTAAATACGAACTTATTATTAACTAAAAGTTTGAACTTTAGATTTTATTTTAAACATACCAAACTCTATTGAGTGTAGCCGTATTTATTAACCGGCCAAAATTTTCAATGTGTCAGCCCCTAGATTATATAATCAGTTCTATTCCAATCAATTCAGTATAGCATGAGTACACAGTTAAAATTGTCAAAAACATTTCTATTTCATGCTATTCAGTTTAGAAAAACAGTTCTAATTTTACCAATTCAATTTAGTATAAATATAGATTTTGTTTAAATGTGAAAATAGTTCTATATTAAACAATTCAGTTTAGCGTAAGTACAGTTTCAATGTCAAAAACAGTTCCATTCCAAATAATTCAGTTTAGCATAAGTACGTAGGTTAGTTCTATTTAACTCATAGATAGGACCCTATCATTTGTTACCATTCCAGGAACGATGTCAATGAAGGAATACTCCGTGGAGTAATACGTCCATTCGTTGTTAAACATTGTATTACTATGTAGATGTATAAATGTAGACGAATTCTCTGTCTCTCTCACCCTCTCACTCCATCAGTCACTCTCAATATATAAATTTATATACAGTGAGAGAATGCGTCTACTTTTATACATCCTCATAGTAACACAGACACACACACACACACACACACTATATATATATATATATATATATATATATATATATATATATATATATATATATATATATATTAAAAACAAGGTAATCCAAAGAGAAGAATTTGATTTAAAAGAAAGTCAATGTTATAATGTTTCGGTTCGAATGAAACATCATCAGGACTAGGAAGGATTATATCGAGTGACGTTAAATCACCGATCGATGTTTAATAAAATACAAAACAAAGAGGAAATATTATATATTGTGAGAAAGAGGTAAACGTTTAATCAATAAATCAGCGTACGTTTTAAAAGAAATATGTCACGTGACTGTTAAAGACAATGATGTAGAACAAATAGAATCATCAAGAGAAATAATATACGTTATAACGTTGACTTTCTTTTACATTAAATTATTCTCTTTCGATTATCTTGTTTTTAAATTTTTCTCTATATTGTCGCATTCATTTCCATTATTTTCATTTATATATATATATATATATATATATGGAAACAATAGAAATGAATCCGACAATATAGAGAAAAATCAAAAAACAAGGTTATCGAAAGAGAAGAATATAATGCAAAACACACACACACACACACACACACACACACACACACACACACACACACACACACACACACACACACACACACACACACACACACATATATATATATATGATAATTAAAAATATATACGAGTTCTTATATATATTTAATAGCATGGATGCTTATCTGCCGTCTTTATATGGCAATCATTAAGCCGCGAAAGAAAGATTTTGGAGGAATCGAAAAAATCAAAAAATACAGTCAAAAGAATGTTTACATTAGGATTGCAATTGACTCTTTTTTTTGTGTGTATATATACATTTGCGTATTATGGTAAGTGGTCGTATATGTGATTGTTACTATGTGTGTGTCGATTAAGATACATATACTGTGCGGCAGATTTGAAGTTGTCTCCTTAATATATGTGTAGCGATGTTTCGCAGAAGTCACGAGACAGACTGAGATTTTGCCGATTTAAAAAAATCGTGTTGTGATGATTCTAACTAAGGAACAAATTCATCATCATCATTGCATTATGAAGTGTGGATCCACACACATCTGACGCCTAAAGGACATGAACATCTCACCCACCATTACCTGCAAAATAATAAAACTATCACCCGCCTACAGCAAGACATCAAAAATGCCTTCTTTGCCTCCATGAGAAACTTGCAGTTATCACTCACCCATTAAAAAACACCCTGCTAAACCAAAAAAACAAATACCGCCATGAGAACAAACATCTACTTTCACATTTCGACCCATACATTTAATCTATCCCCACCACCACCATCTGCCATATCAATAACACATCCATTACAAAGACCCCACACTTTTTCACGAATAACCCCACAATACACATTATATAATAGCTCTTCACAGATATTTAGCACTCTCCAAATTATACCATATTTGGTCTACCACAAACCCACCGAAGAAAAGACAATGATATGTTGATAGATATATTGATAGATAGATCTAAACAAACGGAGATAGAGTTATGTAGAGAAATGTGCACTTGCTAAAAGTGCTGTTTAAAAAATCTCCCAAATCGATTTTCAGATTTTAATAAAATTTTCGGTACTTAAGCCATAAAAGATGAATTTAATTTCAAAATAAATTTTTAATCAAAATTCTGGAGGCAACGTATTTTTAAATCGTTTTCTTTTTGCCATGCGTCATCATCTTTGAATCATTTAATTAATTTGCTTTAGTTAATAAAGTTGCGACAAAATGATTTTTACATTTTGTTTGCCAATGGGCCGGGGGACTTGGGTTCAATCCCAGGTCGAGTCATACCAAAGACTCAAAAAATGGTACTTGATGTTACCTTGCTTTACACTCAGCATTATAAGGTAAGGATCAAGGGTAAAGTGGAGCAATCCAGGGAAAGGAGTAGCGTTTAGTGTAGTAGCTATCGAAAAGGGAACCTTCGGGTCACCCTCGACTACGGTCGTCAACTTTACTTTACATTTTTAAAAAGATAATTCCATCATATTTAACTTTTTCCTGACGGAATGACCAAGTATTCGTATGAACACCTTATTTTTTCATAGTTTATTAACCGCACAATATTACTATTCTAGCTTTTTTAGTTGCTTTTTTTGTATACAGTCTTGGATATTCATCTAGATCTTTTTTTCTTTTTTGAGATATTTATAAAATTGATATCTGTAGATTTTCTTGGCTGCAACTGGTGAGGATTTTGGTCATTTAATCTAAAAACCCTGAATAAACAAATAACTATCTCTGATATGATGAAAAATATAAACCATTTATACTTAAAATTCTTTTTATCTATTTTTGGTGCGTGGTCAATATTTTTAGTATGGATGTCTGTAAGTACTATGAATATAACTTTGTCGGGGAATAATCTTTTTGATGATTAAATGTTTGATGTTCTTGATGTTCTTGATGTCTTCATCATGCAAAACAGTTATCTAAGCGCGCTTCTTTGTACAGATCTTTAAGCATTTTTTTTTGTTGCCAGGAATAATTGACTTTGTAAAAAAATACAACTCAGAGGATATAACGCTCAAGGGACATAAAACTAAAGCATAAGACTAATAATTATACAACTCTTTTGATCTCCAAACATTCAAATCAATCGATTGTCGAAATAATGTAAATAAAACAAAGAAAATGAAAAAAAATAACATTAACAGTTTAAGTTATAGATGAAAATAAGTTTTTTTTCTTTTTCAGATAGAAATTTAGGATTATTTCTTTCTAAAGAAAAAATAAGAAGGACATTTCAACATTTCTACATTCAGAAATAGTTAGTTAAGTACTCCCTCCAAAAAGTGATCGTTTTTTGGGCGCACCTACTGATATAAATCACCAGACAAACATCGTTTTTTTCCCTTCATTTATTTTTCTCATGTCTTTTCCTTCCATTCCACTTCTATTGCCCCTTGATTTATGCATTTATAGCATTGGCCGACCTACTACTCCACCCTCACTGTCGGTCTCTGTCAACTATAAAGCTTTCTTACTCTGAACCTAAACAGCTAATGCACGAAGAAGAACACCAAAATTTTATCCCTAGGGATAACCATGAAGTGAACATCCATCAAACAAGAAAAATACAAAAACGTAAATGAAAAATAATAGAAAAAAAAAAAAAAAGGAAAAATCGCGTAAGCCAAAAGATATGTCCGTGGGTACAAAGCATTATGTTGGCATTATTGTGATCCACCCGAAAACATAGAGTTGTTCACCTAGGGAATAGAAAGATCAATACAACATGAAAGGAAAATTATACATACATACATATATACATATATATATATATATATATATATATGCAGGCTTGTGTGGGAGGATGGGTGCCCGTTTGGAAGCACACACACATACACACACACACATACACCAACACACACTGAGCATGGTTATCGTCTTAGAAATGGAGTTAGCAATTCGAGTTCAATCCTGGAAAAGTTTGTTTGCGCTTCATTTCACACTAACTCACTCGAGAAAAGCACGAATCCACCTGTTCTCCCCTACTCATGGGATAGCTATGAAACACACACACACACATATATATATATATATATATATATAGAGAGAGAGAGAGAGATCAATTAGACTGGCAAGAAAAGAAAGAAAAAAAAAGAAATGTATAAAAGTAGAATGAATGATGAAAAAAAAGTAGATCATGAAAATTAGAAAAATGAAAGCAGAAAAAATGTCAGGCAAAGAACATCAAATTGTCGCCATTTTTCCTCCTAATCGGCCACCATTTTTCTTTCACCACATCGATAGACATTTTTCTCCTATCTGATTTGCCTGCTTGATGGGAAGAGTGACTTGTTTCTCTTCACCGTTAAAAATAAAATAAAATATAAAAGTTTAAAAAAATAAATAACTGCTCCTCTTTCGCTAAAGCCTTGGACAAGCGCCGACCAGACATAAGGGCGCCAGCTATTGATAAATAAACAAATAAATAAGAATGCAGTGTTCGGCGTCTAATTCCACCCCCAAAGAGCAAATGTCTCTTCAGCTTTAAAAAAAGATGAAGATAACAAGTCAATTGCTAAGCATTCAAATTATCGATTGGAGCCAATTGTTTGGTTATCGTTTATTCGTTGGAGTTTAACATTTTTATTTTCCCACAATTCTTCTCCGTTACGTCTACAACGGGAAACTATGTGTGTGTACGAGTGCATGAGTGTTTAAGATAGAGAAGTGGAAAGATTCTATGTGCCTTCCACGACATTTATATAAGGTTGTCCGAAAAAAATGTTTGTTTTATTTAAGAAAAGTAAAAGATTTCCACATGAAATCTTTACTTTTAAAAGCCAACTTTGTCGGCCTTTTAAGTTCGATATAAAGTCTCTTATTTCGTATAATTAAACGACTTGAGAAACTTTAGGAATCTTTTTATAACAGCAGTTCATGATGATATCACTCCTTTGGTATGAACGATTATAATTTCATCGTTATATCCGTTATGAAGTTTTGAGTGATTGAAAAATTACGTTTAAGGCGACTCTACAACTTTGTCTTTGAGTTAAAAAATGGACAGGATATTGCTTTATTTACTTACAGAGTTTAAGTGCTTTGATCTTATAAGAATTCTCGCGATTATGGAATAACAGGTTCTCGTTACATCCATACATCCATGTATACATACGTATATGCATATATATATATATATATATATATATATATATATATATATATATATATATATATGAACATTTTAGTTATTCACTATCGCTTATTAAAAAATACTTCCTATCAATTTTCTTTTAATGAAATGTTGATTGTCTTTTTAACCAAAGAATTTCATTATTTCCAGTGAAACATTATTCGATCAAAATGGGTATTATTAAGAATTATTAATTACCAAACTCTACAGCATTGAAACTAACCAAAAATAAAATTGCATAAGTTAAAAGTAAAGTAGGCAACCTTAGTCGAGGGTGAGCCGAAGGCTCCCTTTTCAATAGTTACTACACCGAGGTGTAGGCGCTACTCCTTTCTCTGGATTGTTCCACTTTTCCCTTGATCCTTACCTTAGTGCTGAGTGTTAAGCAAGGAGGTATCAAGTTCCACTTTAAAAGTCTTTGGTATGACTAGACCTAGGATTGAACCCCGGTCTCCCGAACCATTGGCGAACACTTTACCCACTAATATCTATTTTTCAATTGTTTGGTGAATTTTGATATTGGCCCTTTTTTATTTAAAATACATTTTGACTTGTTATTTCAATTCAAAGCAGGTAAAAATTTTGATAGAGGAGGAAAGAAAAAGAAAAAAGGATACTCATAAAATAATGACATCGTTGAAATAAACAACATTATATTTTGAAAACTTTAGTAATAATCTCTTTACTTACTTACCAGATCTATTCCCGTGAAACTTTTTCTTATTTCCTAAAATGAGAATCTATCTGAGGAGAAGATTTGCTGACGTGGAGGTTATTAAATCTTTCTATCATAAAAAAGAAGAGCTTCAACTGATTGAAAACTCGCTGAAATAAATGTATTGAATGCTAAAGGGATTATTTTGAAGAAAAGAACATTTCATTTATTATTCATTTCTGTCTTAAGAATTAAAGTTTCAGTCGTTGCTTTTTGAACATACATAATCTGTGTGCAATAGCGTAACACAAAATTGAATAAATGAAACAGAAACATTAAACCAATGGGAAAAAATGTTGACGACATGACGAAAGTGCTCGATTTCAGCCTCGAATGTTTGCGAGTTCGAACTTCATACCGGCTATTACGTTCAATTTCGGAATAATATCATTGGGAAAGGTATGAACCTTCTTATCCACCCAACTATGGGTTAAATAGTATTACTGTTGTTCTTCGACAAGGATAACTTTGGCATTAGATAACCCAAGAAGTTTGAGGTGTCATTAAACAAAGAAAACAAACCAAGAAAATATTACGTATTTCAAACTTCAGCATAAATGTAATTTTTCGTAAAAGCAATTCTTGTTTTAGTGCCTTGGCTTTATGTACCATAATCATGATATGGCTACGTGTAAAAAGTACATAGAATGTTCTTAACATATATACATAGAACATAGGAATTCCGAAACACGAAAAACACGACTTCTTAGTTCAGGTACGAAACCTTTTATTACCTTTGAGTTAAAGGTTTCGACA
The DNA here is from genome assembly GCA_963585895.1 of Sepioteuthis lessoniana. Taxonomy (NCBI): domain Eukaryota; kingdom Metazoa; phylum Mollusca; class Cephalopoda; order Myopsida; family Loliginidae; genus Sepioteuthis; species Sepioteuthis lessoniana. The sequence continues at coordinate 60,626,730 of OY757943.1, forward strand.
TAAGGAAGAGAGATGCACAATCTTTCTATGATGACTTTTCCATCTGCCCCCCCCCAACACGTGTGGCACCCGCCACAAGGCTACTGGCCTGGCTTCGACGAGCAAGCGAAAGCCAACTGTCTTCTCCCGAGGCAGAACTCAACTAACTGACTTTTTAAAATCCCCCAAATCCTCCGCGCGTGACATCACCTGCACTCTCTATCCCCGTTTCCCATCTGGGCTATTGTGACATCTCTGAGTGACACGTCCGCTCCACCTGTGCGCGTGAACACCTGCGTTAATGTTGCACCTAACTAACCCATGCACTGAGCTGAAAGGTTCTCAGCCTAACTAAACCCAAAGGCATAAAACGAAATCCCTCGGCCATTATATTACATTTCTTCAACGTTCGCATTGGCCTAGAGGGTAGAGTGTTTGCCAATGGGTTCAATCCCAGGTCGAGTCATACCAAAGACTTTAAAAATGGTACTTGATACCTCCTTGCTTAACACTCAGCAATATAAGGTACGTATTAAGGGTAAAGTGGAGCAATCCAAAGAAAGGAGTTGCGCCCCCCTTCATCTCAGTGTAGTAGATATTAAAAAGGGAGCCTTCTGGTCGCCCTCGACAACAGTCACTAACTTTACGATAATAATTTCTAGAATTTAAAGAAAAGAAAACATTGGGTATTTGTTTATGACTTAATATTTATCGACTGTCACTGCATTCCACCATTTTTAACAGCATCAGTATGGTCATCTGGTTGTGGAAAATTGATCTCTACAAATTTTCTTTTTAAGTATTCCTGAATTTTATAGGATAAAATAAATAAAACACTTGTTAGCTGCATTTCCAGGGCAGTAATCATATTTTTGCAAAAGCAAGAAACGGTGGTGAAGAACGACTGGCGAGAATAGTTGTCGAGGCAAAACAGGAAGAATTCGTGTATGAAGAAATAATTTCGCTGATTTGAATTGTGAGAACATAACGTTAGTCCATTTGTCCATTTTTCGGGGGACGAATATAATAACGAGTTATTTAGTCTGTTTACGCCAAAAGTATGGACACACAGCTAGAATCGAATTCATTAGTAATGGGATAGCAGCCTAGCTTGTTAACCATTACATTAAACGAGGTGCCCGACGAAAGTAGATAGTTACAACGGTATTGATATATTGATTATTTTTGTTTATATCTTCACTGATTTCATTTTTCTTTCCCTCTTACTTTCTTTCTTTCTTTCTTTCTTTCTTTAGAACTTTTCTTTCTTTCTCCTACTTTACATTTTCTTTACATGTTGTTTTTTCTTCTTTCTTTTACCGACTTTTATATTCTTTCTTTCTTTCTTTCTTTCTTTCTTTCTTTCTTTGAATTGTGTTGTATGCTGTCTATTTTTCGATTCTAACCTAATTTCTTTTTAAATCCCCGACTGTCAATTTATCATGTTTGTTTTTTGACAACTTATAATCATAAATCAATCTTCATTTATGCAAAAAAAAACCAAAGAAAAAAGAAAGAAAAACAAAGAAAAATCAATCAATCAAACAAACAAACAAACAAACAAACGAACAAAACACGCACTCATGCAAACACATTGTTTTCCACTTTTTCCAAATATCTTTTACACTGGAATTTCCACATTTTTCTCTCTTTAAAACCATTACATTTTCACTTTTTTCTTTCGCATTTTTCATCGTTCTTTCCTTACTACTTCCCTTCTCCAATCAATTTCATTTATTATCATTTGGACCTTTTTATCTTATGAAAGTTTGTGCACGCTAAATATATATTTCTTACATAAAGGTGTGTGTCTGCAATCAATTTATATGTAAATCTATTTACATTCACACACACACACACACACACACACACACACACACACACACACACACACACACACACACACACACACACAATATATATATATATATATATATATATATATATATAATATATATATATATATTGTAATGAAATCCAATGGTTCGAGAAAAGATTGTATGGACATTTTGTTTGACATGTTTCCCTATAGGAATAGCGTCATTCTTAAGCGAAACCTGCGAGTTTGCTGTTTCATACAATCTTCTATTTTATCATTTCTTTCTTTCTTTCTTTCTTTCTTTCTTTCTTTCTTTCTTTCTTTTGCACACACACACACACACACACACACACACACCACACACACACACACACACGCACACACACACACACACTCCCCCCTCTCTCTCTCTCAAAGTGTCCTGAAATGTTATGGGGTTAAACTAACGGAAAATGATCGTTTTAAAAATATTTCATTGAATCTTTTGTAAGAGTTAAAAGAATATAAGAAACGATGTTTGAAATGGTTTCAAATGCGAAATAAGAATGGTTTTATATAAAATATATATATATATATATATATATATATATATATATATATATATATATATATATATATATATATATATACTCCACTAGTATATGTCATTTTTTCTTGGTCGGAATGAAAACTTTTCATCACATACCGTATACAGAGTCACATTGAATTACCCATAAAAATAGATTGTTATTAATATTATTAGTATCATTAGTTGTTGTTGTTGCTGCTGCTGTAGTATCTGCAGCAGTAGTATTAAGATGATTGAAATTTCTCGAGGAGATAAGAAGGAATTAAGAACAATACTTTCCTTGTCATATCAAACTCAATTTCAATTTTGTTGTACTGACCTGAGGATACAGAAACATTAGGACTTCAAGAAAAAACAGTCAAAATAGAGATAATTTCGCTGAGAGAGAAAATGTGGAACTTATAAATGGAAAGCATAATTTAGAAGAAATTTAAAGAGAACAAATAAATGAAATGAAAAAAACAAAAACAAAAACAAACAAACAAAAAAATCAAGTTTTTTGCTAATTGTTTTTTTTTTATTGCTTTTAAAGAAATATCTATGTTATTTTGAGAGAATAAGAAATAATATATAATATGTTATTTTGAATCTGATGAGTTCCACACTTAGCAAAATCTTTCTTTGTTTTTCATTTTGTTTCGGTTCTTAAATTTTTTCTTTATCTTTTCTTTGTTTTATCTTCTTTTTCTTTTCTTATTTCTTTCTTTTTCCGTTTCATTTGCTTTTTTCTGTTTTGTTTTATTCTCTTTCTGCATTTTTCCACATTTTAATTCATTTTCCCTTCAACAACTTTTTGCCTATTTTATATTTTCTTGTCACGGTCACTATTTCTTTTTTCTTTTTCTTTTTATTCTTATCTATTTTCTTTCTCTTTCTTTCCTTTTTTTTAGTTCTCTCCCCCCACCATTTTCTTTTTTTCCTATTCTGTCTCTTTTTTCCCTTTTTCTTTTCTTTCACTTTCTACCCAACTTTTTTTGTTTTCTTCCTTTCCTTTCGATTTTTTCTTCCTTATTTTTCACTCTTCTTTCAATCTTCTTTCCTTTTTTTAGCCATTATTTATATATTTCGTGTTTTTTTTTACTAGTATACAAATATGTTGAAGTAAAAATAATTTTTTTCTTTTGTTAATTTTGCTATTTTTCATATTTTTGTCTGCTTGTCTATTTTATTTATTTGTTGCTGAATAAAAATCATTTTGAATCACTTTCATAATTTTTTCAAGATAAAGGAAGTACAACTGTTAAAATTAGAGAAAGCTAACTAAAAACGTATAGCTTCTCCCTTCGCCTAAATATCTGGGGCTCTGTGACGTGGGATGGGGTCTACGAAATAGTGGAACAATTACGAAGTTATATCTATCCTGTCATACTTCATGGTTGTCAATAACTGAGTAGTTTTTGTTGAATGTGGCTGCTGTTTGGAACATTTTCTAGTACATGTTCAATAGACTTTAAATTTAGCGAGTGCAGAGTCCAATGGAAGTCTACCAAATATTCCTGGGATTCGTATCGCGTCAACTGAGCACAGAGATGATCCTGCTGAAACAAACCTTATCTATCTAGAAATATGGCAAGTACAAAAAAGGAGTATTTGTTTTGCCACAAGGTCTGAGGATGTTAAAGGCCAAATCCAATTTTACAAATAGCCATTGTAAAATCTAACAAGGTCACCACAAAGTTTACGCAACATCTTGTAAGAACTCAAGCATCTTCCCCAAAAAGCTGACACATCTGGCCAGACGTCAGGGCACTTTTTTCCAAGGTGTAATGGCGATGGTCAATAGCTAAGGAGAGGTGCTGCAACTGATATTGTGGGGTCAATACTTTTTGGACAACAGCTACTTGAAGGTTGTATACGCTTTACAGAGCATTGGTTGATGGGTTGAGCGGAACCGACTTTGAATTGAGGTGTGACGATGTAATGTTCTCCTTCATTGAGTGATTTTCATCTTTGTCAGTCATGGGCAGTTTTATTCTTGCATCTCCCGGTGGTGCCGATAGTTTTCATGATATTCTCTGACTAAATTTTTCTGTGAAAAACCTACAGCGAACCTACGCCTTGGATATAGAGTGTTCCATATTTCATTCAGTGATCAAACTGATTCAAATCCCCTCTGAGTTTCATATGTGTTTTAGCTACACTGACACAACTACACTTCCACAATTACACTGACACAGCTACTCTATATTTCTTTACATCACGAACAGGATGAGTCTATTTCTATAAATAAGGAGAGGGCCAAGCCATCCATTGCAATGTTGTCTTTAATTTTATCATTTGTGAAATATAAAATAAGAAAATACCAATAAAAAACAAACATATTTTTGTAAATTTTTCGCATTTTTAAAAATTTCGTTTCATGTTTAAATTTTCTTTTGTGATTTTGTAAGTTTTATCTTTTTATTATAATTTTCGTATTTTTTAATATTTACATTTTTCTTTTTATAGTATAAAGATTAGTGAGAATAGTAATTAAAATTCTATTTATATCTGTCGGGTCTCCGTACGTTTAAATTAACAGGTTTGTTTGTTTATTTGTTTAATGATATATCCACCACTTACAGGTAATTCAATGCCGAAATTTGATTCAATTGTTAATGTTTTATAATAATCCTGTCTACTTATAGTAATTGTTAAAAATTCTGTTTATACCTGTCGGGTCTTCCATACGTCTAAAATAACAATGAGGAATTGATATTAAATTTGTAGTTATAATTATCAATTTCCAATTTGCTTGTTGTCACCATTTTTGAAATATCAAATATCAAATCGATTGATGCTGCACGATTATTTGCGCAACTGAAAACAACGACTTCTTTAAAGGATAACATATTTACAGTCTGAATAAGAACAAATATTTCTCTAGAAAGTAAAAAAATATTCGTATTGTCAAATGTTCGAATTGTGTAGATTAAAAAAAAATATGGAAAGAATAGATCAGTAAATAAATAATACAATTTCTTTCCGAGAATATTTGTTGAATTTGCATATGATAAAAAACATAAGTAATATGTAATTCTTTTATAATTTTCGAGTTTTCACACCAGAATTATCAGGTGACTGTCACTGGAATCCAGGTGAGAAATTCTTTTTTAATTCTGTAGGATTCTTTTAGTATTTTAGCTCTTTCTTTCTTGGGTGTTCGATTCCCTCAGTCTCTTTTCTAGATTCTTCAGGATTGTTTCAAGGGTTCCAACTAGGATGGATTTCTTCATATTTTTATGATTAATCTTTACAAGTTTTTCCACACTAATACTAACAGGTTGTTTTTCAAAGGAACCTGAGTGACAGCAAACCTTCTTAGATCTGGACTCTTCTAAGTATCCTGGCGAATTTTAGCAGTGCTATAGTCTGGATGGTCTCTATTCTCACTCTGATCTCCTCTTCCTACAGTCTTTCTTTTCTTGGTTCTTGAAGACTGTTCCAAGGACTCAATCTATAGTTGATATCACCGTCACCTTGTTTCACAAGTTTTCACCTCCCTAACAAGGTTTTGTTGTTGATCCAACTTTTAATCTTCCTTCATTTTCATTCTGTAGTCTGCGGGAACAGCAAAATACACGAATGACAATCTAATTAAAAATGATTCTGATCTTCTGATCTGCATAGGATGATCCGTTTGTATATCAAAATTCCAAAAAATTTTATGCGTTTCCTTTTCTAGTTTGTAACAATACAATTTGTCAGTATGGTCACATTTCAGCCTCTTGCACAATTCCCAGTGGATTATTTTTTCAACCTTGTCATACAGAGTCTGGTATTCTTTTTGTACTAGTTTGCTGCATTCGATTATTATGTAATGAATTGTTTCATCTCTATGAGTTTTTTTGCGCATATAATAGCCTCATTACATTAGCGACGCTTGCATTGATATACATGTGGTGAAGAATCAAACATCTTCCACTGAAGCGTGAAGCTTATACAAATTTCCTGTATGATGAATCGACTTCGACTCAGCCACATAAAAGCTGTTAGGGAGGAGATTTATTTTGGTACACAAGATACATTCATGGCCGAAATTTATTTTAGGAGAGAGTTTGTTTGTTAGAAACAAGAATCGAATTCAGCGACCATAGAAAAGCGAGTTTAATAGCACGAAGAAGAATAGCATTTTCTGCGATAGAGAAAAACCAGTTCTCTTCCAAAAGGGGTGTCTTTGGTATGACACTAAACTACATCGGGTAGTGAGGCCCCAGTTTCCCACAATTCTGAGAAGTGCAGAGTCTCTCCTTTGTTGCCATTACTCCCTAGTTCACTCTGATCCTTAATGGTAGTACCTACTAGGGTGCCACAAACTTTTTGAAAATTATTGTTATTTGATAGCAATACTTAAAATCATATAATTTTGAATGAATTATTTGTTTTTGATAAAAATATTTGAAACTGTATAAACGTGTACAAATTATTTGAATTAGATAGGAATACTTGAAACCATGTATAAATGTATACAAATAAATTCTTATCACTAAAAAAGAATTGTAATAATTGTAAAAAAAGAAAGACTGAACTGGGCACAAAATCATCTATCCCTGAAACATATCAACCAAACCAAACCAAACCATTTTTAACAACAATGGTTTTCTTCAGTAAAATCAACTGAAATACATTTTCACTGAAAATCATTAACAATGCATTTCTATAATAAAGCCATAAACAAATTATTTCTATAGTTAGATCATTAGCGACGCACTGGCCTCACCCATATAATATTCCAATACTGTCAGTAATGTTTGTTCCAGTTTTTGATCACTGACTTAGTTCTAATGATTTCTATTAATAATTAATTCAGTATAAATTTAAAAAAGCAACAGCAATAAGTTGTAATAAATCGAGTAATAAATAATAATTGTGAAAATGTGTCAAAGGATTTCAAGTCCTCACTCTAAACTGCCTCTCTAGCCCAGTCGCTTTTTCTATATCATTCGATTGCTACCTTTTTCCTTCTCCAAGTAGGAAATCTTTTCTGTTTTAATTGGCGTGAACGGAATGCAAAGAATCTTAGCTTGAAGTAGGTGTGACTATCAGATCCGGGCGATGTTAATGATCTCCGTTGATGACCCGTATCAAGGAGAAGGTAAAGCCGATGATTTGTTATAGCCCCGGAGAAGAAGATGTTTGATTCCCGTGCATTTTTGGTGAAATTATTGAAGGTTAACAATCTACAATTACACATGAAACAGAAAAGAGAGAAAAAAAAATCATTTTCTCTCACGATTGGAAAACTCTAGCTACTAAAAATAAAGACTTAAAAAAAAAGATGAAAACATTTTCGAATGTTTCGTTGAAAGCAAAATCAAGATAACCACACGGAACTCGTACGCATTGTGGCAAGATCCAAAGGGATATAAATCAGTTTATATATATATATATATATATATATATATATATATATATATGTGTGTGTGTGTGTGTGTGTGTGTGTGTATGTGTGTGTGTGTGTGTGCGTGTGTAGTTCGGTAGCAGTCGTTCATTTAAGCATGTTTGATCAAATAATAAAGACACATTTTGTTTGTATAATTTAATTAAGATCCTTTCGAGTTTCCTCATAAGTATCTTCGTTTCAGGTTGGAATTGGTGGATGAATTTACCAAAATTGTCTCGAGCGCTTTCGAACCCTTCATATAATAGTGTTTTCAACAAGAATTTTTCAAAACTTGGATTTAGGAATAGTATGGGTTTTAAGATGTAAGACTATGGATCTAAAATCATTAAGGTGCATTGTAAGTCGTCAAGAAAGAGTTGTAGTGGTAAGACCAACACACACACACACACACTCTCTCTCTCTCTCTATATATATATATATATATATATGTATGTGTGTGTGTGTGTGTATGTGTACAATCAGTTTATATTTATCGAAGTTACTAGTACTAGACCATAGATTTTCTTCTGCTTCTGGTAATATCTTATATTTCTTTTGGGTTTGTACAATTTTCTGATCAATCTCTCTATCTGTCCATCTATCTATTTATCTCTGTCTATTCATTATTTATCGATCTAAATCTGTTCCCTTATATCTCAGTCAGTTGTTATCAAGCGATGACAGAGTTCAAATTAATCTCTCTCTTTCTCTCTGTCTCTCTCTCTGTCTCTCTGTCTCTGTCTCCCTCTCCCTCTTTATATATATATATATATATATATATATGTCAGTTCATATCTATTTTGATTTGTATCTCAGTTTCTTCGTTATCTGTTTATTTAGTCTGTCTATCTCCGTATACTCAAATTCTGTCCCATGCAATATTCTGAAGCTTTTATAAAACGTGGTGGTTAATGTTATAGCGCAATTTATCCAAACTAATAGAATATGTGGTCAATGAGTTCCTATTGCAACATGAGACACTAAAATCTGCAATGAAAAGTTCCTTGTAATTTGTCTATATAGAAAAATCAATAAACCGGTAATAAAATATATGTCACTTTCTTCCTCATGGTTCAATGTCACAATGTATTCTTCCGAAATTGTTGACAATAAAATTAATTGCCAGTTTTAGTCGAAATGGAACTGATGGACATCATGTATAGATATGCCAATGGGGAGGCAACATGGAATTATGGACCTTGTTTCTGCTACGCTAAAGCTCTTAAACAGATACACCCAAGTATCAAATACATATATGCAACCATGAATGTTTAAATCCACACTTGGATATATAAGAGTTCCCTCCAATATAATTGTATTTACTGTTAGCAGATAATCTATTAATCAGACAAGATAGTTCACAGATATTTTGTCAAATGAGTCTATTTTCATGATATCAGTCACTTTTAAATTCTTACTCAGTCGAACTAGCCTCGTTAAGTGACGAGAAGTGGCGGTAGGTAACTTAAAAAATACGTTAAATAAGTGTTGCATTTGACTCGAACACTTGGAGTAATTTTCCCTTGATTTCAGGAGAGTTTCCAAGTAGATCCTTGAAAGGTTCATTCCACCTCTATGTCTTTCTTCAAGGCTGGCAAATTTTAACTTTCCTCTCGAGGTACTTTTCCCTCTGCTCACTTCATTTACTATTTGTCATGCTAATCATGATTGTCTATCTTCAACCGAATTTCTGATTTCATTGATTTAGTCTTCGAAGTATTCTAATTGTTCTTTTTGTTATGTGTTAGTTAATTCTCCCAAGGCTTTCTTAAGTGTCTGTAGATTAGTGTATGTTGGGTTTAGTATTACTAGCTGCTTAGTTTTAAGTGACTTTCCTCATATGCAGTACCTACAACGAGTTGGGTCAGAATAATTGCCCGGTGCTTGACTAACCTAATTAGGGAAACGCCGATGGAACTAATCTACTTTGGTCTGCTCACGTAGGAGGGTCTCTGCATTAAAAACGAGATTATACCTAAACCTGGCCTTGGCGAGGAACCAAGATGAATAACATTCATCTACTCGCCGAAAGGACCTAAGCTAGTCTAACAGAGTTACATTCTCACTGGGTACTTCAAAATTCTGGCTTTGTATTGAACTGAACAAAGTACTTGGGACACCTCACATGGTGTAAAGGTTAACGTTGTAGATTATACCATTGTTAGTAACTTCGATTCTTACAAGGTGCTCTATACTTCTATCCTTATGCCAAACTAAGCTAAGCTTGATAAATGTCTACAAGTTGAAAGGATTATTTCAATTATTGGTTTGCATCTGGTTATAATGAAAGCAATATATATATATACTTGCTGAAGTACCTGTCTACAGCTGGTAGGAAGTAAAGACTTGGATTCCAGCTGGTTATAATGATTCCTTCGTACTGATAGTGAATTGGAAAGTATTTCCGTCCATCAAATTATTCGAAAATGCGGCGTATATATGTGTGGATATGTAAGTGGGAGAGAGAGAGAGAGAGAGAGAGAGAGAGAGAGAGAGAGAGAGAGAGAGTGTGTGTGTGTGTGTTTGTGTTTTTGTGTATCCTTTAAGGAAATGGACGCTACGAGCCGAGTTCAAATCCTGTAAGTGTCTGTTTGAGTTTCACTTCGCACTAATGCCCTTGGGAAAGGCATGAATCAATCCCTGCCCCCCCCTAGCTAGGGATGAAATAATAAGACTGGGTGAAATCTTTAGCCCTTTTAAGGCAAACGGTCCAAGCGATGGAAAAATTCTGAATTCAAAATATAAGTGTTATTCGGAATAATCTGTGGCATACTAGTGTACCATTCCTTTTTTCATCAGCTTTTTCTAAGAGTGTGGTTGGTTCCTTTTTGTTATTATTTCTTTGTTATGCCTCCTTGAGCAATTTGGCTTTTTACTATCTTCTCTCATCAACTTTAAAAAGAAATGAATCTTTGCTTAGAACATTTACCCTATTAATACAGAATCTATAAACAGATTAAATTCTGTTAAGTAATTCATCAGATAGTTCCCAAAAATGCCCTCTTAAATCATTTTCCTCATCATTTTTCCTGAAATCATCAATTTTAATCATTTTTTATTACACGATTACTGTTTTTGATCTGATTCGACAATTTCTTCCAAAAATGTATTACTCTAATAGCAAAAAATACAATTGATTGGTAGACTTTGTTTTTGGAATCTGTCTTGACAGTAAAATTCCAGTTCGAGGAGAAATATTAAAAGATATGTCTACCATAATAGGAAATTCCATTAATCATTTTTGAAAGTTTCAATTAGATCTCTTCTCATTTTTCAGTCTAGTAAAGTAGGGAATCCTAATTTCTTCAATCTCTCCCAGTAACTGTATTCTGTTACCCTTTTTATTATTTTTGTCACTCTTGTTATTATGCCCTCTAATCTCTCCCTGTAAGTGTAATCTTTAACTTTTTAAAATTGTTTTTGTCATTCTTTGTATACTTCCCAATTTCAATATTGCACAACAATTTCCATGTTTAGACGCCGGAGCTTAAACCTGAATGCAATATTCAATATGAGGTCTTATTAGAGCTTTATACTTTTTAAGAAATATCATTAACTCCACTTAAAATAAACTTTCCTATCAGGCCAATCATTTCATTCGCCTTCGATACAATTCACAAAATATGATTGTCAGTTTTAAATGTATAATCGAAGCCAACTCTTTGATCAAATTCTTTATTTAATTTTTTAATTTCCTTTTTGTTTTATTTTTTTTATTTAACTTTAATGTTTTTGAATCCAATATGTAGTACTTTACATTTTTCTGTATAAGATCTTAATTTCCAAATATTTTCCCACAATGACATTTTTATAGGTCCATCTGTGCTATTTATTTTGATAATAGACTAACAAGAAGTTTTATATTATCTGGAAATGGTTAAATTTCTGATTTATTATTATTAAGTAAATCATTGATGAATAACAAAAACAAGAAATGTTCAAGTAGTGAACACTGAAAAACACCACAATTTTCGAGAGACCAAGTGTGAGCTGAAAACAAATGCTAAATTTGCTTAATGCTTTGATATCTAACGTAATGAATGGTTTAGTTTGCTTACATTATTTATTGGTATATCAACCTTTACGGTTATTAAATGCCAAAGGGGGAGGTGTACTCGTGGTCTAATGGTTAAAGCAATGGACTGCGGAATCGTAGTAAGCGAGTTCGTACACCAGTCGCGTTATTACGTTCACTTTCGGGCAAATACCCTTGGGAAAGGTATGGACCCCCTTATCCTACCAGCTATGGGTCAAATAGTACCACTACTGTTCTTCTAGGAGAATAGCTTTGGCATTAAATAACCTACAAAGGTTAATATGCCATTAACAAAGAAACCAAACCTAAATGTCAAAGCTATTCTCGTAGAAGAACAGTAGTGGTACTATTTAACCCATAGCTGGACGGATAAGGGGCTTCATAAACAATTGTTGATTCTCATCTTTATTATATATATAATATAGTTACATGGTTTGTTGATGCAGTGGTTTATCTATGGTATGGTTGGTAGGGTACATACTCTGGATACCACCTAATGGGTACACCACAGAGAAGTACTAGCAGTTGGAGTATTTATCCTCATAGGTAGGAAGTCTAGAATTTTAAATAAAATCTGTGAATTTTAAGTGTCAAATGGTAAATCCTATGTTTCAAAATAATTGTTACCAATTTTAACTTTCACAGTATTAACTGTTTAAATATATCTTACAATATTTATTATTCTTTTAAAAATACCTCAGTTTTCCATTTTCATCTGTACACGATAATGAGATACCGAACAAAAATCCAAATATATAATATCTGAATCATCCAATTCTATCAAATATTTATTTATCAAATCAATATTTCCCAAAGATAATATTGATTTACCATTGATGTTTATCGTTATTTATATCTTTCCCAATAAGACTTAATATGTAGTTTCAAAGCAATTTTTCGATCTTACACAAGAAACATGTGAAAGAACCTGGTCGGTAATTTTTTTTTTTTAATGAATCGAGCCTTTTTTATATAATGGTATTACAATTGCTATTTTTTAAAATTTCATATTCAATCTATTCATTTCTCAAAAATTTACATATTGCATTGATAAAACTTTTATTTGATGATAAGTATTCTAATATTTTAGGATGTATTTACTCACATGAGACTTAGATGATAATGTTTTTTTTTGTTTTTAGTAGTTACTTTTAGTTCATCCATAATTTTTTGTATCATCCTCAAAACAATTTTGAATGTTGTGGTGCGTACAGACTCTTCCAAAGAATTAACAGATTGAAAAAACGTTACTTGTACACCTGCTGTTTCAACTGGTGTGTCAGTTAGTTTATCTGCCTTATCACTTTTTACGTGACTCACATTTTTCTGAAATTTAGGTTCAACACTATAAACAAAACATCTATGTGATTAGTCCAACGGTTCCCTGAGTTAACTGAACGGTTGGGCCCTTATACTTCAATTTAGATGGAAGAGTCCTTTATATATATATATATATATATATATATATATATATATATATATATATATATATATATGTGTGTGTGTGTGTGTGTGTGTGTGTTTGAAAATGACAAAAAACTTTTTCTTCTATCTTATGAAGTCGTGTTTTGCAAATAATGATATTTAACTTCGACACTTATGATATTTAACGATCAAAATTTTTGGATTTTTTCTTAATCTTAACTAAATATGTTATTATTTTACATTTCCTGCTTGGACAACTACTAACAGTATTGCCAGAATAAGTACACCTAACCAATTCTTTAATAATAAAAAGATAATTTTCTTCTAAACTAAAGATACCAGGATTTTGTTAATTCAAGAGGAACATTATACAATCAAAACGGATGTTATTAGGCATTATTTCTACCATACTGTACCATTGTAATCTTATAACACACACACACACACACACACACACACATATATATATATATATATATATATATATATATATATATATATATATATATATATATATCGGCCCATACCCAGTAGTTAGAGTGTTCGCCAATGGCCCGGGAGACTGGGGTTCAATCCCAGGTCGAGTCATATCAAAGACTCAAAAAATGGTACTTGATATCTCCTTGCCTTACACTCAGCATCATAAAGTACATATCAAGGGTATAGTGGAGCAATCCAGGGAAAGGTGTAGCGCCCTCTCAACACCTCGGTGTATTAGCTATTGAAAAGGGAGCCTTCAGGTCACTCTCAACTATACTCGTTAACTTTACTTTCACTTCATATATATATATATATATATATATATATATATATATATATATATATATCAGTCCAAAAATAAGTACACCCTGGTGCAAACTTCTTTAAAGTAAGTATGTTTCCAAACCAAACATGATTTTTTCTTTGTAACAGACTTGTAATTTGCTTGATTAGAGGTGTTGATGAGAAAGAATACTTTCTACCTTATCATCTTCCTCCGGGACAAATAATCATGCATAAAATTTCTGTTACTCTGCATCAAACCTTTTGGTCATCTATAGAGGACAGACAAGCAAACTCTTCACTTTTACTGATATAGATTCTTTTGACCATTTTCTTGTCTTTTATTAGAGGCTGATATTCAAAGTTGATGGAAAGGAAGAGGAGCAACACTGGGCTAAAAAAATTACTCCGTGATTATAAATCTCTACACAAGTTCGTCTTTTACAAGAGTATGTACGGTAAATCTTTGTCAGACATTTTGTTTTTTCATTTTTACCTTCTGGTTTTCGTTGAACTTTTTTCTTCTCTTGTTAACATACTGCCATTCCATCATTTATTTCGACTTGAATCCCTCCACCCCGCGGCACTTCTGCCGCTACCGACTCCTTATCTCTTCGTACCCCTATTTCCTCCTTCCACGCCACTGATGTGTGTAATGATTACAAAATACTTGACTAATAATTAAGAGGCGTCTGGCTCCTGTGTTGCCAACCAGCCATCCATTCTTCCGGGCGGCCTCGCCAATCTGCTTACAAACTTGCTGCTTCTGGATTACGTCAGATATGATGCAGGAATGTTTTACTGACGGCTACTGGTCATTAATAAACACAGCTTCTTGCTTTATTATTATTATTATTATCATTATTTGCACATCCCTTGTCAAACATAATCCATTTGCGTGTTTGTTTTCTCCAAGCGTGTCTATATGCGTGTCTTTTAAGTGGAATGTTGTTATTAAATAAAAAGGAAACAGACAAAACGTAGATAACGTAATAGAAGAAGGTAGTTTAGTGTGAACTCATATAAATACAAAATACAAAGAGTACGTAATTATTCGACAAAACTTTAAAAATTTGCTACTCAGACTTTCACGTACCTTGGCGATCTAGATGCACTAAAAAAGGAGCCATTCCAATTGTCTGAACATCTTAGAGAAGCGTGTAACTGCATAGCAATTGAAATAAGTTTGTGTCAATCAATTGAATTTTTCTAGTGCTTTAATAACTTGTATTTTTATGTTTTAAAATGTTTAATTAGGTTTACTTTTTAACAGTCAATCTTTTTGTTAACAGTCGCCAATGGCCCGGGAGGCCGGGGTTCAATCCCAGGTCGAGTCATACCAAAGACTAAAAAATGGTACTTGATGCCGCCTTGCTTAGCACTCAGCATTATAAGGTATAGATCAAGAGTAATGTGGAGCAATCCAGGGAAAGGAGTAGCGCCCTCCCCGGTATCTCGGTGCTATTGAAAAGGGATCCTTCGGGTTACGCTCGACAAAAAGTCGCCAACTTTACTTACTTTGAACACACACACACACACACACACACACACATATATATATATAGATATATATTCAAGCAAGTTTGTTAAATATTTTTAATAACCAAAATCACTAACTCTATTAGTAAACATATTTTTTTCCAACCGAACGTTTAAAAACAAAACGCCGAAAACCTTACAATCGACAACTTCAAAATAAAACGCTACAAACGATTAAAACAATAAAAACTCAAACTGTCAAATCAAAACTACACTAGGCTTAATGACGACCAAATGTATGGTTGAAAGATATGGGACAATTCCTTTATCATCTAGACCCCGACACAAGACCCCCCCCAAAAAACAAACAAGGAAATTTGGAAAAATAAAATTGAAATAATAAACACACAGTGCTCCATCGTCTTTAACAAAATTTGCTTGAATAATAACTTGCAGCCTAAATATACACTCTTTAATATATATATATATATATATAGAAAATAAAACGTATAACAACTCAAGAAATAATTGCTACTAATTGTTTCACTCGAAGAGACGATTTTCAGGAGTGGCATTATTGTTATTATTATTATTTACTCCTTTAGAGTTTTTCACCTCAGTGTTAGCTGATGGTTTTTCACTAGTTTGAGTGACAGCAAGTCTCCTCAAGTCTCCAGGACTCGTCTCAGGATTCTGGCCGTTCTTAGCAATGCTGTCGTTTGGATAGTCTCTACCCGTCTGCCAACTTTCAAGTCTAATACTCTTTCTGAGCTAATTTGCTGAATTTGCTTATTATGTGATTGATCGTTTCGTCTCTGTCACCGCATAACCTACATTTACTGTTTTGTTGCGTCTTATCTATCCTCGCTTTGATATGATTGGTTCTTATGGCGTTGTCCTGTCTTACTATTAGGAGGGATCCCGTTTCCTTATTATTATTATTATTATTATTATTATTATTATTATTATTTTGCAGTTTTATCCCACTAGTTTTACATGTTTTTTCCCTGAACTCTGCATGACACCAAATTATCTTTGGTTTCCTGGACTCTTCTATTTATCCTGGCAGATTTTAATAATACTGTAATCTAGATGGTTTCACTTTTTCCTGTAATCCTCAATTCTGAAAATCCTTTTTCAAGGTTCTTGGCAACTGTTACAAGAGCCCGACTAGGATTGGTATCCTTGTCCTCAATGCTTGCAATTCCTCTTCCTCCTTTTCTTGATACATAGAATCAATCAATATCGTTTTTTGGTTTTAAGGCCTTATACATCGTCATCAATGTCTTTGTTCTTTGGTCCAGCTGTTTGAGTTCCTCCCTTGTCCAATTTAAGAAGGATCCAGGATTTTTTACAAGGGAGATAACCTATGTATTGATCTATTTGGTTAGATTTTTCTGCAGTTGAGTTTAGTTCTTCTGAAGTAATCCTTTATTAATTATCATTCATCCCTGTTTGTTAATATTCACAGTTTTTTTATGTTTTCTGGATTGCGCATTTCTAATCCTTCCGTAGTTTCTCTTTTTCTTTTTTTTATTATAAACATGGCAAATTTTAAAATCCTAAATTCTATTCCTATATCGTAGTTGAACATTCTAATAGTTCCTTTGAGGGATTTTAATGGTATTTCATTCTTAATATCACCCCGTTACATTAGGTGGTTTAATTTTTTCTTGTGACTTTGTAAATCTTTAGCCTCCAGCATATTTCCTTAGTTGATGATTCAGTGAAATCATTATTGTCTCAAATGATAATGGCAACAATGAGTCTACCTGGAAGATACCTTTTTGGATTTTAACTTCTGCCAGGGCTTATTTTCCAGCTAATAGTTCTACTCACTAGATGTTCATAGCTTTTGTAATGAAGTTTATAACTTTCTATGATATATAAAACATTTTCAGACATTCTACTATCCATGTTTAGAGGATCATGCCGTAAGCTTTTCTGTAGTCTATTCACGCCATGGCTGATTTTTTTCTTCTTGATCGACATGAATTTGAATTATTTTTGGATCAGATTGGTTTTTCCTTTTATCATTCATTCAAAAATTCTTGCCTTTTGTCGGAATTTACGTTATTGTTGGGTTAATTATTATTATTTCACTTTGTGCGTGGTGGTATTTCACTGGAGTCTGAGTGACAGCAAGTCTCCTTAGATTTCCAGGATTCTTCGGAGTCAACCATGAATCTTCTAAGCCGATCTTAATAATGCTGTGGTCTATAAGGTTTCGATTCTTCCTCTGATTTCCAACTCCTTCGACCTTTTTTTCAAGCCCTTAGAGACCGTTCCAAGTACACCAACAATAATTGGTATCATCGTCACCTTCATATTACATAGCTTTATTTTCTTAGTTCTCTGGCAAGATCTAAGTATTTGTTTATCTTTTCACTTTGTTTCATTTTCACTCCGTGGTTCGCTGGAACGGCAGAAATCCACGAGGTGACAAATTCTTTGTTTTATTTTTTTATTGTTTTTATTGCCAATTAAAACTCGGCCTGGTCTTCTGATTGGGATTCGGTGATCTGTTTGTATCTCAAGGTCCAGGATAATTTAATAGATCTCATTTTCTACGATGGATTCTGATTTGTGTACCTATCATTTGGTAGTATGGTCAAATTTTAATTTCTTCCACAATTTTCGGCGGAGTACTTCCCCTCCCCAGTCCTGCATAGTTTTTCTGCCAGTTTCATGCATTCACTTATTATTATGTGATCAACTATTTTGTCTCTGTCTCCACACAACATACTTTTGCAAATCTGTTGTGTATTATCAATTTCTGTATTATTGTTTCCTCCTTGAGAGTTTTTCCGGTCAGTTTTAACTGATGGTTTTTCACAGAAGTTTGAGTGACAGCAAGTATCCTCAAATCTCCAAGACACTTCTTAGTATTCTGGCCGTTCTCAATAATGTAGTAGTTTCGATGGTCTCCACTCATACTCCAACCTCCAAGTCTTCCAGTCCCTTTAATAATCCTTTGGTAACTGTACCAAAAGCACCAATCACGATTGGTATAATTGTAACCTTCATGTTCCATAATTTTTTCAATTCCTTAGCAAGGTCCAGATACTTATCCTTCTTTTCACCTTCCTTCAGTTTTATTCTCTGGTCAGCCGGGAGAGCAAAGTTCACAATTTTGTAAGTTCTCTTTTTTTGTTGATTATTATAAGGTCTGGTCTTCTGGCCGAGATTAGGTGATCCGTTTGTCAAAGTCCCATAGGAGTTTATGTGTGTCATTCTCAAGGAGAGATGTTGGGTTCTGCATATACTGTTTGTTCGTATGGTCAAATTTCAATTTCTTGGACATTTCCCCGTGGATCACCTTGCTCACCCAGTCGTGTTTAGTCTTATACTCCTTCTGTGCTAATTTGCTGCATTATTATTATTATTATTATTATTATTATTATTTTACTTCTTTGAGAGTTTTTCCCCACCAGCGTCAGCTGATGGTCTTTCACCGGAGTTTGAGTGACAGCAAGTCTCTTGAAGTCTCCGGAACTCTTTTTAGTATTCTGGCTGATCTTAACGGTGGAGTCGTTTGGATGGTCTCCACTTGTGTTTTTATTTTTAATTATCTCAGTCCCTTTATCAATCCTTTGTTGTCTGTAACGAGAGCACCGATTACATTTGGTATCGACTGTCACTTTCATGTTCCATTGCTTTTTCAGTTCTCTAGCAAGGTCCAAGTTCTTATCTCTCTTTTCACATTCTTTCAATTTTACTCTGAAGTCAACTAAGACGGTAAAGTCCACATTTCGGCAGGTTTTCTTTGTTTTTAATGATCACTCGGCCTGGTCGTTTGGGCGAAATTATCTGTTCGTATATAAAAATCCCTGAGAATTTTGTGCGTCTCGTTCTGTAGGACGAATTCTGTGTTGAGCATATATCACTTGTTCGCAGGGGCAAATTTAGTTTTCTTGCACAATTCCCAGAAGATTACCTTCCCTACCCAGTCGTGTATAGTCTTATACTTTCTATGCGCTAATTTGCTCCATTCGCTTATTATGTGATTGATTGTTTCAATAACTAATAACAATATCATATAGACACCACGTAACCTGATATTATAATTTTTTCACTTGTAATTTTTTTACACCAGCATTTGCAGGTCGTCTTTCTTTTGAGTTTGAATGACAGCATGTTTCCTCAGCTTTACTTCCGGTTTCTTTCTGTCCTTCTCCGGATCTTTACCAAGACCTAGCCTGGGGGAAGATAGTGATTATATCATTCAATGTATTCTGCTACTGTAGTAGTTTGTAACATATTATAGCGGCATTCATTCCTTCTACATTTGAAGTCATTGTGTCCTTTCTTTTGCGAGGGTCATTAGCTCTCTTAGCCGATTGCCAGTGCTGAATTTTGCTGGTCCATCCACAGCTTGTCGAGCTATTCTGTACAGTAGCAGCCCCTTCATGATTGATAGTTTTTGGACCCTGTTACAACAATTTCCAGGGATTTTTGCACAGGTGACTCTTCAGGCAACCGTAGCACATGACAAAACGTGGACCACCTTAGTTGCACTGCCTCCTTTATTGTGGAGTGGTGTTGTATGTTTTGTATAAAGCCTCGTTCGAGATTAGACTGTTTGGCCGTTAGTGATTGTTCACAGGTTTTGTAGTGGCAGAGATGTAATAAGGGGGATCGGGTCGTGTAGAGCACAGGGGAAAGACAATTTTCCCGTGGAGAGTCGACTGCTGTCCTAAATTCAGCGGAGTAAATCGTCTTGACGCGGACCTTTCGTTTGATATCTTCCAGCTGTAAGTAATCTGACCAGTTGCATGTCATCCTCATTACAGCCATCTTGGTGTTGAACATCCAAGATCGTTAATCTTTTTGTCGTGTTATTATTATTCCTTGCGAGTTTTTCACATCAACATTAGCAGATGGTCTTTCACTTGAGTCTGATTGACAGCAAATCTTCTTAGAACTCTCAGACTCTTCTCAGTATTCGGGCCGAACTCAATAATGCAGTAGTTTGGATGGTCTCACCGCGTCCTCTAATTTCCAAAAAAGATTTTTCTGCTCTTTAGAAAATAAGCAACGGCTTTCAAGCAAATAATATATATCTTCTCTAATTAGTTCTGATTGGCTCTTCTATATTATAGCGATTCGTATATACTTGTCTCTTGTAAGTACTCTGTTCATGAGACAATCTGTCGTGGAGAGACATGAATTTTTAAAATCAGAATCCATGTACGTCACTAAATCCAGATAATTTCCAATCTGCTACTTTCTTGAGTGTTAGTAAATCCAGGTGTATTTCAGCCTCCTAGCTTTCTTCAGTTTCTTATAGTTCTTTTTTTTTAATCTTATTTGACCATTCGGCCTTTCTTGAGTGTTGCTTCTGTTTCCTTAGTTTACTCCAGAAATGTCTTCTTTAATTTTTCTTTAAACTTTCTTCATCAACTGTTGGTAGAATTTTCTTTCGTTGTTTTGAATTGTCCTATTTTGCCTTGTTAGCTCCTTTAACTGAATCTTTTCAGTCTCCTTTTCTTTGCCGATATTCTTTGGTTTATTTCTTTCAATTGTATAAGCAGTCTTCTCTGTTGTCTTCTTTCCCGGTCTTTTCATCCCATTATATCCTTTTGAGCTTTTAAAGACCACTGCTCCTGCGATTCCCACTCCGAATTATTATTATTATTATTATTATTATTATTATTATTATTATTATTATTATTATTTAGTCAGTTGCCAAGTGGCGTAAAATGAGCCCAGTAATTCAATATCAACATGTTTATTTAGCTGATTTTCTTGGTATGGCTGTAAGTTGATCTAAATCTTTAACAGGAACCCCGTGAAGATAAGTCACAGTTCTATAAGCTTAATTTTATTAAGAGACATAATAGAAAGATTTTGAGGGGGAAAAAGTCTTGAACTCGACTCCAAAGTAAATGAAAGGACGCATGCCCTTTCAATAGAAAATATCAATGTAAGAATATTACCTATTCAGCAGAGATTGAAACGGAGAATGCACTGGTGTAAAATGAGGTGAACTAATTTACATATTTTGTTTAAAAACTTTATTAAAAAAGAAAACAAGTTATTAGAAAAATAAGACTGAATAAGTATGTTTAATCATTTTTTCGGTCATATTCTTTAATAAACTGTTTTTTTTTTAATCTAAAAGGCAGTTCTTTTTCGTAATTCTTTTTCGTAATTTTTTATAATCATTACAGGCTGCAATATTGTAATCATTTGTTTTGAGCTTTTATGAAACCGGTAACATTTTAAATTGAATCATTCACCAAAGAAATATGAGTAATTTTTTCACAAAAATTATATAAAAGTGAGCAACTTAATTCATAAAACCGAACCTTTAGTGCAAATCGCCCTAACTCGGAATTTTCAGAGCATACAGACTTAATATACATTACAAATATTCTAACCAACTGACTACAAGGATGGATATGAAGTAAGAATCTCTCGAGCTAGGTGATCAGGTGACGGAGAAATAAACATTCGATATCCAAGCTTTCCGCATAGGATATGATAAATCTACTGTTTGCTCGAAGCAAACCAACAAGTATTTAGAGATCAAGGAGGCCTAAATATTGATTGTAAAGAATCGGCTTTAGATTGATAAAATACATTCCTTGGAGATTAATCATTGATAGCAATGAATTATTTAGAAATATAGCATCTTAGTTGAAGATAACAAATGATAAACAAGGCAGAGATAGGCAGCTGCAAATTAGATAAAGATATGTAAGATAATACTGAACTGGCATTAAAAAAAGATTACCTCGAGAAAGATATCAAAATGATAGCACACACACACACACACACACACACACACACACACACACACACATATATATATATATATATAATGCTTAATATCTTGGTTTGAAGATAATTAGCAATATACAAAGTTGAGACAGACAGTTGCAAAGTTGTTTGATAAATGCAGATAATACTGAACTGGCAAAATATGAAAAAGTAAATTGAATACAGATTGATAGGCAGATAAAAAAATAAGTAGGAACAAATAATGAATTATATATATATATATATATATATATATATATATATATATATAGATAGATAGATAGATATTCAACGAATGTATACGCTACGTTACTGGTTAATTTTTCGTCGCATATTTATTTTTGTGGTTTATCGAATCTTTAAAAACCTTTCCAGATGCATTTATAAATCTTTTCTTCACAAAAATCTGTCTCCTGTCGATGTGTTAAGATCGAAACTAGAACAATAAAAAAATAAGTGATTTTCAGGAAATATTCCTATTTGACATATATATATATATATATATATATATATATATATATATATATATGCTGAATTTTCTCTTTTAAACATGTTTGATTAAATAGCACACATATGTTTCTGCCAATATAATCGTTGATCCATTCAATTCTTTGTATGAGACGTTTGACTTCTGTATCGTATAAATTTAAGGTATTAACAATGACTTCTCAAAGCACATCGTTGAAGTACAAATAAAAGACGCAATTAAAAATTAATCGCAAATTGCAATGGAAATTGAACTATTTTTTCGTTACCAGATGTACAAATATTACAAACTTGATAAAATAGCACTAAAAAGTTTGATGCCTAATAACGTCGACCAGAATGACAATAAGATAAAGCTAATAATATATTATCCCAAATTTAATAGAACTAACCTCGTCATCTATATTAACTTCCTATCCTCGACTCGTTACGTCAGTATGATCAATGTAGTGTACCAGTTTAAATGTCCACTAAGAGAATGTTTCTCCAACAAAGTACTGAGAAAGGTCTGACAACAACGATTCTTTCGAGACATTTAACACTTCACTTATCAAACACTAATTTTATCAATCAACACCTTAAAACACATTCGTGTCCTTCCTTAATATTATACAAAGTAGCATCCCCCTGCCCAAAACAAGCAAAAAACCAAAAAACCAAAAACAAAAACAACAAAAAACAAAAAAAAAACAACAAAAAACAAAACAAGCAAAAACTCGAAATTCCTGCCGCTCAGTATAGTGAGAGAGAACTTCGTGTTATCAGCACGACTTAATGATTATATATAATGTGTATTTATGCGTTAAATCCTTTATAAGGCATGTTTTAGTGTATATAACAGACAAGAATTGTGTATTTATTTTTAATCGAGTTTTTTTGCTTAGCTATTTATTGTGCTGTATTTTGCAGATTATTCGAGGAGTTTCGAAGTTTTTACTCATCAAAGAGTATAGGACCGCAGTATCAACATGTTTATGATGGTGTGTTGCAGTTTTCGTAGAAAGTAGTTTTATTTTTTTAGGTGCTGCCGCTTGTCCGACGCCCTTGATTTTGAATTGGGTTTTTCCTTCTAGACCTGCTACTTTACGAAGGTTAAATTACTCGATCTGCCCTTAGTTAATGAGGTAAGAGACGGATTCATACTTTTCATACGGGCATTTTCTGCACCCAGCCTCGTCCAGGATTTGAATTCGACTCGTCGGTTCTATTTCCGATAAATGTTAAGCGACACGCACTTCCTTTTCCGGTGATTAAGATCCCGTACATCTGTATCAGCTTTATTTAAAAAACTGTACAATCGTCTTTTTTGTTTTCATTTTATTTTGTTGTATTCCGAATATCTTTTGGTCATTACTGGTCCTTATTTGGGATGTAAGTTGGTTGGTTGTTTGTTTGGGTTTTATGGCTTATCAACCTTTGTAGGTTATTTAACGCCAAATCCATTTTTATGCAACTTGTCAATTTTGTTTCAAACAATTCAGCTTAGCATGAATACACAGTTTAATTGTCAAAAACATTTCTATTTCAAGCTATTCAGTTTAGTCAAACAGTTCAAATTCAGCTAATTCAGTTTACTATAAGTACAGATTTTCTTTACACGCTGTTTAATGTCAAAACAGTTCAATATTAAACAATTCAGTTTAGTGTAAGTAGAGTTTCAATATCAAAAACAGTTCAATTTCAAACAATTCAATTTACCATAAGCACGCAGTTTAAATGTAAGTACAGTTTGATTGTCGAAAACAGTTCTAATTCAAACAATTCAGTTTAGCGTAAGTATACAGTTAGTTCTATTTAACCCATAGATAGGGTCCTATCAGGTGCTACCATTCCGGACCAGATTGGAACTGGGAGAAATGGGAATGAAGGGGCACTCCGCATTCCCCTAAGCTCCAGCATCACTGGGGCCTCACAATCAGATTGCTTAGTGTCATATCAAGGACATTCATTGTGGGGGGGTGTTTTACCCCTCTGCAGAGGTGCAGTCGGTGTATTCTACCGCCCCAGCCGACTGAGCAAGACGCAGAGTTAATGTCAAAATAACTTTATTTCAGATAATTCAGTTTTGCATAAGTACACAGTTTAGATGTCAAAACAGTTCTATTTCGACCAATTCAGTTTAGCTTAAGTACGCATTATAAATGTCAAAACAATTCTATTTTAAACAATTCAGTTTAGCATAAATACGCAGTAAAGTCAAGAAACCATGGTTTAGTTCTATTTAACCCATAGATAGGACCCTTATCAGGTGTAATGAAGGGGTACTCCGCATTCCCCAAAGCTCCAGCATTACTGGAACCTCATCCCATTGTTTAGTGTCATATCCATGGGGGTCTTACTCCACTGCAGAGAAGCAGTCGGTGAATTCCACAGCCCCAGCGGACTGGGCAATAGGGATATAAGTGTCGTGGTACTATATTTTTTGGTTTGGTTTGGTTACTTTATTTAATAACATATCAACTTTCGTGGATTATTTAAATCCAGAGCTATTCTTGTTGAAGAACAGCAGTGATACTATTTTAAACCCATAAAATAGGGGTTCATATGTCTTTTCCAAAGGGTATTAATCTGAAAGTGAACGTAACAGTGTGACTGGAGTTCAAACTCGCTCCCATGGAGACCGCAGACCAGGTCGTTGGCCATTACACGACAAGAACTCTGTCTGTCTGTCTGTCTGTGTCTCTCTCTCTGTTGTTTGGGAAATCCAGAAAATGATAGCGTTATCAAGGATTTTGAAATGGGTGAAGTCATTACGTGCTGGTAACTTTGTATGAGTTGTTTCAATAGTGATGAGAAGATTTATGATTAAAAAATAGCTGTCAGGGATCACGTAACTGCGATTTTCCTTAGTGTGTACAATAGGAAGTACAGTTGGCGACCGTACTCGAGGGCGATCCTAAGGCTCCCTCTTCATTAACTACTATACGGAGATGTAGGGAAGGGCGCTACTCCTTTCCCTGGATTGCTCCACTTTACCCTTGATTCGTACCTTATAATGCTGAGTGTTAAGCACGGTAAAATCAAGTGCCATTTTTTGAGTCTTTGGTATGACTCGACCTGGGATTGAATCCCAATCTCCCAGGCCATTGGCAAACACAATATTGCACATATAACAGGTACACTTTCCCAGGATAAAAGATATTTTGTTTAATGTGTGTTGTTTTCTCTTTATTAGGACTGATCATTTTATTTAGAGTCCTTTTCTGACAATTACTACTGTAAAGCTTCATTTTTTAATCAATCAAATTCTCGATATAATCGATATAACAATGAAATGCTAATAAGAATCTTTTATTTTTTTAATCTAAAAAGCATCTAGATCATCAAAGACCGCAGTTATAATGGAAGCTAAGCAGATTTTCAGTTGTCTCGTATTTTAAGAAATTCATCATTGAATGTATATATATAACCGAAACCAAACAAAAACGACTCAATTTTAGAGAATAATTTCCTGTGCAACGATAATTTAGGAGGGAAGTATCCATGTGGGCTGAAAGTCAAGTTTTAATCTTCCAAATTCTCGATGTAACGGAGATATTTATGGGATCTCTGTTACAATTCTTCACTCCTTCCTAAATAAAAGCACCGATAACATCATGGACCGCTGTAACAGCGAGAACCCGGCTGATACGTGGGTAGTCTAGTTCTAATTTAAGAAAAAATATCCCATGAGAATATCTTCCATCGTATTTTTGGATAATCAAATGTTCCCCGTTTTTAGCACCTGTCACCCCACGTCTAAAAAATCAAAAATAATCACATTTTTATTTATTTATTTATCAATTCATCTATTCCTTTAAGATCCTTTTACAAGGAAAAAATCAGTTTTTGGAATTTAGGCTAACTCTTTAGCCCCTTTGTTTACTATCACGCCAAAATTAATTTGAAAAACTTTGTCTCGTTCCGCTGCGTCTTGTTGAAGTTTTTTCCATTATCGTTTTTTGCAGACTTGTTTCTAATGTAAGAAAAGATAATTGTTTGACCAGCTAAATTGTTTCTGCTATATTTTATGGCACAAGTAAGTAGGAAAGATACGTATCGCTAAAACTGTCATTTGTGATTGCAGGCTGTTAACTAAAGGAAATAAAGGTATGTTATTTCGGACAATTTCTATCAACCATTTTCGTTAAATCGATTTAGTTTAGACACTAAATGTTCTTCATGGGTGTTTGATGGAAAAAAGAAAGAAATAGAATCATTATTCAGATTTCCTTTTATTTATGATAATAACCAGAAAAGAACATTTTTGTAGTTGATAAAGGAGCAAGTGAATAAATAAAAATCTGATCAACAAATTTATAGTTTTTTTATTTCTTTAAATTGAGCGAAAGTTTTGATGAAAAACCAAGACATTTTTTCTTGTAAGCAAAAAAATAATGTTATTTCTTTAATTGAGATAGAAGTAAGTGTTAGTTTAAAACAAAGGGACATATTTTGTGAGTAAACATTCTTTTGTGTGTGAAACGATGTGAGAGGGAAATATAATTACGCCTTGAAGAATATGTAAATGAACTGCTGCTGATAACACGAATATAAACGCTAACAATACATGTTTTATTTAAGAAAAATTAAACGAGTTGAAATGAAATGCATTTTTGAAAGAAAACATTGTAGAATTTCACTCATTGGCCTAATGAGTCGAGTGTTCGGGAGACCGGGGTTCAATTCCAGATCAAGTCATAACAAAAACTAAAAAAAAAGTACTTGATGCCGCCTTGCTTAACACTCAGCATTTTAAGGTAAGAATCAAGAGTAAAGTGTAGCAATCGAGGGAATGGAGTAGCGCCTTCCCCTACACCTCGGTGTAGTAGCTATTAAAAAGGGAGCCTTCGGGTCACCCTCGTCTAAGGTCACAAGGTTTACTTTTACTATTCATTACCTACTGTTTGTTGTGTAAATACAAGAAAATTTCATATTTATTGTAGAAATATTTCTTTTTTCGCTTATTATATAATTTAGGGAGGCTTGAAATTCGATTAAAAAAGTTGATAATTTACCTATGAATTTTATTGGATAAGAAATTGTATTTTTAATATTTTTGGAAGGAAAAGATTTCAAAAATTATTTTCGGTTTTGATCCTCCAAATTTTTTTTGTGGCAAGATAAATATTGTCGTCTGCAAAGTATCTTGAAATTTAAAAACTCGCCTGGATGCACCGATTGGAGTATAAATGCTAAAATACAGACATAAAAATTACAACTTCTTGAGGCATTTTTTTTCCTCGAAAATTGATATTTTTTGGGTATTAAAATCAGTTGAGTTCCCTTACGTATGTATATACCTCAATATTTCTAAAAGTTTTCTTATACAAAGAATCGATTAAAAACTCTGAGGACCTGACAATGAATTAAAAGAAATCATTAACTTAGTTCATTTTTCAGTGTTTTCTTCAAGATACGCCATTTGCGTAGATATAAGATGCTATCCAAAACTTATAAGCATTTGACAACGAATTGAAATTATGTAACCTAACCACTAGTTTTCATCGTTTTTTTTCTGAAGTTGTCTACTTAGGACTACACAAAGTACTACCGAAAAGCGTTAGGAATTTGGTTATGAATTACAAAAAATATTACCCAGAAGCTAGTTTTCACCGCTTCATTCGAAATAATGCCTTTAGGCATGTAAGAAAAACAATTAAAAGGATCTGAAAATTTGAGCATGAATTTAAAAAAAAAATTCTCAACATCTTGTAATACCCATAGGGGGATGTGAGAAGTAAAACCGAAAAGCTCTAGGAATTTGACCATGAACACACACACACACACACACACACACACACACACACACACACACACACACACACATATATATATATATATATATATATATATATATATATATATATCACTTACCCTTAATCTGATTTTCACTGATTTTCACTGATTTTCGATGTCACGAACAAGATACTTCGTAAGATTTCTGTGCATTTAAACATTAAAATAATCCTTAGTTTACACGGTTTCCTTTGAAGTAATCTCCTAAAGTGTAAATACTCACAAGTACTCACAACTACTCAGGAAGTTTTATCATAAGAATTTACACAAACACTTGGTTTTTATTGTATCTTTCGAAATCATCTCCTTGTGCATGTACGAGCTGCTTTAAAAAATGTTAACACTGAAGCTGTATTTAGCGAGAATAATAATTAATAATTAATAATGAAATAAGCATTTACTCTCTTCAAAATACGTCCCTTTGTATTCATAACACTCATTCCAGAGAGTTTTTCAGTGGTCAAAGTACCTATGGAAACGGTTTCAACAAGTAAGAATTCTAATAGTTTGTGACAAATGACTGCTTTGTTTTTTTATTTTTAGTTATTACATAGTTCTTACACACACACACACACACACACACACATATATATATATATATATATATATATATATATATAATAAAGTCGTACTGATAGCGCGATGTTCACTGACTTTCTCTCTCTCTTTCTCTCTTCACCAATCCCTATCTTTCATCACTTCTTGCAGGTACTCTAGACGGCCTCAATCATATGCACAGAGCTTCCAAATCGTCCCACAATGACACGTCCATATGCAAGAGGGAACGTCATTTATGAGTTGGTCATTACTTCTTCAGCAGTACCCAGCATATCTTGTTCGTCTTATACGAACGCTTTGGGGGATAGGAGGTAAGTGGCCGTACAACTGCTATTTTGTAGGATGCTGCTTCCAGTATTTATTCAAGACTGCACGTAATATTCTTGTATTGTTCCCATCTAGCTTTTTCTCCGTGCCTTTCGTTAGAGTGCTGGTGGTTATTTCATACTGATGCGACCACATCTGGGAAGAAATTCTGCTTTTTTTTATCGGAGAAATCAGATTTCCATATGATCGATAACCTGTCGATAGCAGTTCATGCCTTCCCGATGCGTACATTGACATCGCTTTCAGTGAATGAGATGTTGCGACCGAGGTATGCGAACTGGTCTACTAATTACAGACGCTTACTCTTTAAAGTGCAGATGGCTCTTTCTTGTTTAAAAAAATAAGAACTCTGATTTATTTACGTTCACGTAGAGGCCAGTACCTTCTGCTGGTTGATATATGCTATGCAGCATAGGTTCGGCATGGTCAGGTTTGTTTACGAGAAGCGCTAGATCATCCGCGTAGTTTGTGTCTGTAATACTTTCTGCGGGATATCGTCTGTTTTTGGTATATTTTACTTTGAAACTATTTTCTTTTATTAGATCTACTGACGTTCGTAGTACGTAATCTGTTTAGATCATAAGCATACACAATGTATCCCCTTGCAAAACTCCAGTGACAATGTCGAAGAATTCGGTGTCAGGATCGGATGAAAGAACCATTGCTTTTTTATTTTGTAAAGCATAATTATGGCGGCAACAGTTTCTTTGGGGAGACCATATGTTAGTAGCATTTGCTCCATCTTTTCTCTGTGTATGGAATCGAAAGAATTGGAGAAAAAAGATTTTTTACACAAATTCCTTCGATGATTCAGTGATTCGATGGATAGTCAGAATCTGCGTGGTTATAGATCGATTTCTTCAAAAGCCGGTCTGATTTTTCTTGAAAACTTTCTCAAATTCATGTCGGATACGATTAAGAAGCAGGGCATAAGACTAAAACACAGAGGCCTACGTCAAGTGCCTGGGAGAGGTAATGCTAACCTGTATCGAGAGGGTGGCTGCTAGAAGACCCTACGTCTGCCAAAAGGACTCTACGCCATGACACACAAGCAGGAGAACCCAGTGTTGACTGTGAGAAAATTTATGCGACCAAATCTATCTAAACATCTGATAGTTTAACCTACCAGATTGCAATCTCTTTGATTAATAAGTGTGGGGCGCGGTTGAGTGAGAGACTAACAAAAGATGTAATGAAGGCAAAGTTAACAGCAGTATTTATCAATTTAAACCAGGAGACTCCCAGAAAAACTTGCTGGAGATTTCAAAGTCGTCTGGAGGCTGTGGATGAAGTTAATGGCAATTTCTTTGAATAAATTCAGTTTATAGTATTTCAAGATATTTTCATGTCAATTTGGTAAATACATTTGTACCATAGCCCGATACGGATATGCGAAATGGACATAGAATGTTCATATATATATAACATAGAACATAGGAATCTTGAAACACGAAAAACACTTACGACTTCTCAGTTCGGGTACGAAACTTTTTATTACCTTTGAGTTTAAAGGTTCTTCGACATAAGGAGAGAGATACACATTCTTTCTATTCTTGCTTTTCCTTCTGCCCCAAAACACGTGTGACACCCGCCACCAGGCCATTGGCCTGGCTTCCGCGAGCTAGCGAAAGTCAACCGTCAAGTATCTTCAGTCTACATCCGGTCTTTGATCGAAAGAATGCCGAGAATATTTGAATCAGTGATAGCGGCCAAAGGAGTCATTTTGATGTATCAATAGTTTTAAAATTTTGTTTTTGTATTTAATGACCCAAGAAGACTTGTCTTTAGCATAACAAATAAAACCATTGAGCTGCTTAACTTAAACAGCACGGATCGAAATTATAAAAACAAGAACATTCAAAGAGACTCGAACTCGCAATGCTTTTTCCTTGAGAAAGCATATCAAGACGTTTTACATGTTGTCACCGCTTGATCTCGGAGAGTCTATACAGCAGAAGATAAATCCAACCATAAAGCTTTATTCCTTATTCCTTATCGAACTTAGGACGCTTTCATTGTTGCTATTTAGTTTAGAACTTTGTTCGAACTAACACATATCTTCATTTATTTGCAGCAATTGCGGTTCTAAAAGAATTACCCAACAGAGCTTTAAACAGGTTTATCTCTGCTTTGATCGGACGAGAATCGTTGCCTTCAAAGTGACTTGGTGTTTTGCTCACGTACATCCATCAATCCTATTATTATTATTATTATTATTATTATTATTATTATAAATAGATTCATTTTTGACAAATATTTCATTCATCTTAAATTCAGTTGATGTCTTCGGTGAGGTGTCACTTGTTAAGTCACCTTTTCATGGCCATTACTTCCAGGTCTATACTTTCCCGGAGTGGTATTATCATTTTGGGTCGAATAGATTTGTTTGAAAATTATTCTTATTGAAATTGATATTGAAATCGATACTGAATCATTTGTACTAATAAAATCTACTTAAAGCTATGATTGTTTACTAAAGATTATTATTATTAGTTAACAAAGCAATATAATTGCTTGCAAGTTATTGGTGCTAGATAGAAATACTAGGAATCAAATGACTGTGTGCAAACAAAGGATTATTATTCAATAATATAGAGAATATAGTTGTATATATATTATTAGTAAAGAATTCTTGAAACCATATGAGTAAAGTTAGCGACCTTAGTCTAAGGCGACCCACAGACTCCCTTTTCAATCGCTACTACACCGAAGTGGAGGAGAGGGCGCTACTCCTTTCCCTGGATTGCTCCACTTTACCCTTGATTCTTACCTTATAATGCTGAGTGTTAAGCAAGGCAGCATCAAGTACCATTTTTTGAGTCTTTGGTATGACTCGACTTGGGATTGAACCCCGGCCTCCGGGTTTGTTTCTATTACGAAGTTTAATAAAAAATTATTACAATAGAACTTTGAAAACGTAAATAACTTTTTACTATAAAATATTGACAAATTAAATAAATTTCAGAATTAAATAACCCATAAGGAGTTGATATGCCGTTAAAGAATTAAACTAAACCAAACCAAACCAAACATAATTTTAGTTACTTTTTTCCCCATTGTAACAAGCAATTTGTAATTCAACAGTCATTAGTAAATAACATGGATCGAAAATTAAAAAAAAATCAAACTTGCATCATTTTTCCTCATGAAGCTTATTTTTACGTGACAGCTGTTTTACCAATTAAGCCATTGAAGCCAACGTTTAACGAAACGCAAATCTTACCATAAAGCTTTGTTTTTCCTTTTTGCTCGTTTGGCTTCTGCCACCCGAAACTACTGATAGTAGGGCTGTCAGCATCTTCAGTAGTTAGGGGAATTTATGTGGCTGGCTCTTACAAAACACTTAAGTGCGCGAAATAGCGTAGATAATTGTAATTGGATGGGGCTTCAAGGGTGGCTAGTATACATACACTTGACCTTAGGCTGCAACCGTGTTGCCTGAGATTAGCAAGATAACAGAAATCGATTTTTTGGTTAGGAAAATCTCAGTCAACACGAAGTCATTCGACCGCTTCTGTAAAAGCCGGGTAAAGGGAAAAGGTTGGAAAGTCTCCGCTTGAATTGGCGGCCGTAATAAGCGCCCTTTATCTCGTTAGTAGCTATTACTGTCAAAAGGTGGCACTAACAAAAGTCTGATCAAAAGGCATCGTTATTCGATGTTTGCTTGACCTTAGCCCTTCGAAGCCCCTTTTTGCTTTGGTCACTTTAGTGTTGTACGCTATTAAAGGCTACTGATTTCCAAATCTTCTCTCTTCTGTCCACTTTACGTCAATCTTTATTCCAAAATTCTGTGACAGTTTTCTTGTTAAGATGTCCAATCAAAGAGAAAAATTAATAAAATAAGTTGGCTGCACCATAAGTAATGGATCGAAGGCAATAGATTATATTTATTATCATTTATTATCTAGATTGTTGTTGTTATTTTTACAGCCTTAAACTTCATATCATCATCATCATCATCATTACACGTACCTTCTTTCTTTGCGTCGTCTTTTTATTTCTACCATTCTTATCATTTCACTGCTTTCTCCTCCCAGTCCAGTCAGCCAATTGCATCTCTGCAAAGGGGTATGGTGAGGCTCCCCTTCTGGAGCTTTGGAGAATGTGGAGTACTTCTTCACGGCTAGGTCCACTCTGACCAGGAGTGGTAGTCTTTGTTAGGATCCCATCTAGGGGTCAAATACAAATAATCATTTTCTATACTTGGAACTGTTTAACTTTGTGTAAATAAATAACTGATATTAAATTGAATTATTAGGATTAGATAGCAAAGCTTGAAAGTATAATCTGTGCGTAAACAAATGAGCTCTGACTTCTTTAAAATGTTACTGACAAACTATTCACTTAAAAATTGTACATGTACAAACAGAATTTTGCATTGAATAACCCACAAGGTTGAAATACTATTAAACCAAATAACCTTCTTCTTCTTCTTCTTCTTGTCGTCGTCGTCGTCGTCAACTCAATTAGACATAATATAATAAACAATTAAGATTAAAAGAAAGGAAAAACATTTCATTGAATAATAGAAAAACAGATGTTGATTTGGTACTTCCTAAATAATTATGTTATGTCTTACGTGGGTATGGCAAAATTTATGAAAACAACCTAGATCATTAATATTTTTTAATTTTTTAATTTGAATGATATCTACGACAGAGGAGCAAAACCCTTAATAGAGACAATAATAAAGGATATGTTCTAATAAGATTCAAAATCACGTCCTTTTTTTACCTCGGGGTTGCTTGGTCTTCTATACTAGCGGCTTTACAATGTAAACCACAGGTATTACTTAAACCTCCACCCATAATCTATCTCATACTTCATCCTCAGTCAGTCATAGTCATGTTTCTTTTTATTGCATTTACACACTAGTACTTTTAGTAGAGTATTCTATTTTATTTTTTAAATGAAATATTATAATCAGTAGTAGCATTAGTATTTATTCCTTGAGTTTTTCATATCAGTTTTAGTCTCCAGGACTCTTCAAAGTATTCTAGCTGATCTCAATAATGTTGTAGTTTGGATGGTCTCTACTCGTCCTCTCACCTCCAAATCCCCCTGTCCCTTTATTAAACCTTTGATGACTGTACCAAGAGCAACAATTACAATTGCTATAATTGTCACTTTCATGTTCTACAGTTTCTTCAATTCCCTAACAAGGTCGAGGTATTTATCCATTTTTTCACTTTCTTTCAATTTTACTCTGTGGTCAGCCGGGACAGCATAATTTTGTTCTCTTTTTTGTTGATTATTATAAGATCTGGTCGTCTGGCCGTTTGGCTGAGATTCGGTGATCCAATTGTATGTCAAAAACCCCAAGGAGTTTGTGTGTCATTCTTAAGGACATATGTTGGGTTGTGTATATACCATTTGTTCGTATGGTCAAATTGAAATTTCTGGCATAATTCCCAGGGGATCACTTTACCCACCCAGTCGTGTCTGGTCTTATACTCCTTCTGTGCTAATTTACTGCATTCACTTATCATGAGATTGATCTTTTCCTCTCTAACACTACATAACCTAGATTTGCTGTTTTGTTGCATCTTATCTATTCTTGCTTTGATATGATTGGTTCTTATAGCATTGTTTTGTGCTCCTATCAGGAGGGATTCAGTTTCTCTCTAAAGGTTTCCATTTCTTGGCCACATCCATGTTTTCTTGTGAGAGATGTTGTTTATTAGTCACTTAAAACGTCCATAGAGTTTTTTTCTTTTGATTTTTGTTTTCTGGTTATTGTCGTTCGGTTAGGCCTCATGTTGTCAGTATTGTTTCTGGTGGCTGTAATCAGTCTTTCTCCACGCTTTTGCATATTGTCTTCAAGTCGTTGTATTGATGAGTCAACACTGTCTTCAATGCTGGTAAGTCCTCTTCCTCCCTCTTTTCTTGACACATATAGTTTGTCAACGTCATCTCTGGAATGTTATGCCTTATGCATGATCATTAGTTTTCTTGTTCTCTGGTCCATTTGTTTAAGTTCTCTGGTCCACTTCAAGAATGGTCCCGAATATCTGACGAGGGGGACAGCCCAGGTATCTATTCCTTTGATAAGGTTTCTGCTACACAGTTTTGTCTCGAGTAGCTGTCTGGTTCTCCTGAAATATTCCTTTTTTAATTTTTTCTTTTATCTCCACTTGTTTGATGGTGTCAGCTTCCAGTATCTCCAAGTATTTGTAGGTTTCCTTTTCTCCGGGAGTTCTAATTTTATCTTGATTTGGTAGTTCCATTCTGTCCGTAAGGTGTTGTTTGCCGCTTTTCATTACTAGCATGGCGCATTTTTCTATGCCAAATTCCATTCCTATGTCATGACTGTATATTCTGACTGTGTGTATTAGACTTTCCAATTCTTTTTCATTTTTGACAAACAGTTTGATATCGTCCATGTACATTAGGGGATTTATCTTTCCCTGCGATTTAGTAAGTTTGTGCATTTCCTGGGTATGTGGTTGAGTGGCATCCATATATTGTCACTAAATCTTTTTAGGGCTTAGTAGACCATCTAAATCGTATTCCTTATAGCATGTAACTTTGAATCGCCCATATAGAATAAGTAGTTTACTTTTAGTTGTAGTTTTATATCCATAATCTGTATTTTTAAATTCTATGGAGACAGATTATTCGAGCTATACAAAAAAGAAGAGGAGAAAGTGAATCTCTTTGGAAGATTTCATTCTTAATGTACAGATTATTAGTTTCTAGGAAGCCTTTTTTATTGATTAATCTGAGGTTAACATGCCACCTTTTCACATTGTATTTAAAGAATGTTATGACTTGGTATATCTTGAAAATGTTTAGAAATTTAAGAATCCTTTCGTCGAGTGCGCTATCGGAAGCGTTTTTGTCGTCGATCCAAGCCATACTTAGATTTTTCTGTTTGGATTCATAATTCTTCATGAACATCTTGTTTACGAAGAGCTGATCTTTTCATTTTTTTTTTTTTTTTGCGTCGATTTTGTTCTAAATTTGTCTATTCTCTCAAGAATCAATGTTATCACTTTATATGTTGAAAGAAGACACGTGATGAGTTGGAATAATTTTGAGTTTGTTGTTTCTCTTGTATTTGGTAGTTGGTATGTTAATTCTTTCGCGAGTCCATCAGGCATTTTCTTAGGTTCTTTTCTGAAAAAAGTTTCGTCTCAAGTTGGTATGTGAAGAATAAGTGGAGGATCCAAAAGTTTGTTATTTTTCTTTTGAAGGTGACTTTCATTTATATGTGTATTTATTATCTCTTCTATTGGAATATATTTGTACATTTATGGTTCATCAATTTTATAAGCGTCTTATATATTTTCAATCCACCTGGATTTTTAATTATATGATTTCTTATATTACTCCAAAATAATTCCAATTCTTAAATCGTGAGGTTTTTCTTAATGGTTATAATCTCTTTTCCAATTTTTCCATAGAATCTTTTATTAATCTACAAATATTTTTTTAATGGCATATCAACCTTTGTTGGTTATTAAATACCAAATCTATTCTAGAAGAACAGTAGTGGTACTATTTAAGCCATATCTGGGGGGGATAAAGGGGTTCATACCTTTCCCAAAGTGAACATAATAGTGCACCTGGAATTCGAACTCGCTTACTACGATTCTGCAGCCCATCGGTTTAACCATTACACCACGACGACACCCCTGAAATATTTTGTTGTGTCTAAAGAATTTTGTTTGTTGTTGATACTTTGGTTCATTTTTCATATTTTTGCTGGGCCATTTTATTTTAAGAATTTATTTGCCTTAAATTTTCTTTTATTATCGGAATTTTATCAATTGATGTTATCTCATATTTTATTTTAAATTTCTCTTGGTGTTCTAGTTTTCATTTTGACAACCTTATTCATTTCATCAAGTATGAATATTTCTCCAATGAATTCTTTTATTTCTTTTTTAAATTCTTTATATCCATTTGAATTGCTTAAAGCTATTTTGTTTATGTGTTATGGCTATTGTAGCAGTTGCATAAATTATTTCATTTAAAAGAGTAAGATTTGTTTTAAAGTCTTGTAGAAGATCTTCTATGCCATAGTTTGCCAACTTTACATTAGGTTGTTTTTATAATTTTTAAATTTCTTTTTAGAGATTCTCTCTCATATCAGCACCAGTCACCTTAGTGAATTCTCTCCTAATATTTTCTTTCATTTAATCGATTTTAATCTTATTTTCTGTGTAGTCTGGGTTTTCTATACTCTAATTTATTGAAATTCATTATCTCTTGCTGGTGTTTTCATATAATCATTGCTTAATTGTTTTTAATGTATTATCTGTTTCATTATTAACTGTGTTCATTTCATAGCTACTCATTCATTTCGTTGGATATCAGCTACTAACCCTGCCTAAGTATGACGTACTCTGTCGAAGCTCTGATGAAAGAAAAAAAAGATTTACCTTTCTTAACAGACATATAACTAAATCACACCAACAAAACCATCCCTTTCTTTGTCTCTCGATCTGTCGGCTCCATATTTGTTGCTATTATTTTATTCTATTCTATTTTTATTGATGAAGCTTTGTCTTCTTAATCTTACTTGTAGACTATTTTCATTGTTCTCTGATTTTTATTCCCAACCATTTGTATACTTGTTATATATATATATATATATATATATATATATATATATATATATATATATATATATATATAATCAAAAAATTAAAAAAAAATACTTGAATGAAAGTAACCCAGAATTTTTTATGTAACGATAATGTTCACTGTGCCATCAAAAAGTTAAATATTTTCATAACACGCTATTAAGATGTTAAATAAAAACTATTAAATTGTTTGTCATTTGAATAACAAAATATTGAAATGTTTCACGCAACACAATAAAATTTCGACTATATTAATTTGTTCCTATTAATGTTTGTACTAATTAATAATTTGATGATTATTTTAGTTTGGCGGAAGGGTGCGTGAATAGATCACTAAGAGTTCAATGTCTCATTTTATATGCTAATTGGTCTGCTTTGTTAATTACGAGACAACAATACACTCTATAGACATTATTATTTATAAAAGTTAGTTTGGTTTGGGATTGAGCGATGATCACACTTAATGTGGTAGTAATGGACTGAAAGGTAAATTTGCAAAACAACATCATTTCAGGAAAAATCTATCTATCTATCTATCTATCTATCTATCTATCTATCTATGTTCGTATATATCAAATCACATTCCATTTATCTGTCTTCTCACGATCTATGTTCATATATATCCAATCAAATTCTATTTGCCTCTACTTACTCTCGTCTCCTTCTCTCTCTCTCTCTCTCTCTCTATATATATATATATATATATATGTTCGTATATATCCAATCACATTCCATTAATCTCTCTCTTCTCACTCTCTCTTTTCCCTCTCTATATCTATCTATGTTCGTATATATCCAATCCCATTTCACTTATCTCTCCTTACTCTCATCAATCTATCTATGTATCTATCTATCCTATTTTCATATTTTTTCCTTCTCTATTTCTTACCTTCTTATCGGATATTTTACTTAATATGCTTATCATATATATATACGCGCGAGCATGTGTTAACGTGTATATATATATATTGTATACTTAGGCAGCAAGTCATTATCTAAACACGTTTGGTTGAATACCGCAGATTGTTTCTTTTTAAAATTTCAGGTGAAGACGTTCGAGTCTTCTTTCTAGTCTTTTTATGTCTGAGTAAAGTTGGTGAAGAAAGTACTCTATATTAGCCCAAGCGCTTTCAACCATTTTGCTGGTCATCTTCGGGGGTTGTGTTAGATTGTTTGTTGCCACGAATTTTATCCACATTTATTTGGAGTGTTTTTTTTATATTATAGATGAGGTTGGCTCAATCTTGTAGGGTGGGTGGTTAGTTATTGAATTTGCTTAATACGTTTATAATTGTGGTGAATACTATTTTATTTATTGTAGTATTTTTAGTTTTTATAGTTATTGCTTCGAGGATTTGTAAAAGGTTTTTATTGTTATTTTATGTTAGGGAGATATAGTTTTATTTGTTGATCGATTAGTTTATTAGAGAAGTTATCATCTATTAGGGTTTGTTTTATATTAGTTCTTTGCAAAATATTGTTTTAGAGGAGGATATGTGATAAGTTCTATTGATTAATTTTTTTTTATAAGGGCTTTTTTAATACTTTTTGGGCGTTCGCTATGATAGTTGAGTGAAGTGGAGTTGTGACTAGTTGGTTTTTTGTATAGGGATGTAATAAATTTGTCGTTCTGACTGGAATCAGAAGGAAGGGATTTTTTAAAATTAATATTGAGTTCAGTAGTGAACTTTCGTACGAAGTTTTTTCGAGGGTTTGTTCTAGTTGGTTAATTTCATCGTTGGATTGTGTCAATAAATATATCGTCTACATAGAAAACACATATTTTGGGCTTTTTTATTGTGTTAAATGTTTTGTTTTCGAGATGGGATATGTAAAATTCGAATATAGATGGTCTATGTGGAGAACCAATACTAATACCGTTTGTTTGTGTGTATATTTTTCCTGAAGGGTCATAGAAAGGAACTTATGTTGTGCTGACATCGAGACATTTTCTGAGAATGTTTGGTGTTATGGTAAGAGGAGGAATGGAGGGGTAATTATATACGTTTTTTATAATAATTTTTATTGTTTCTTGGATAGGTACATAGGTGAAAAGGTTTTCGGCATCGAGAGATACTGTGATGCATTTATGAGGTGGGGATAGATTTTAAGATTTGAAAACAGTTTCAAGCTACTGGTGATAAAATGAAAGAAAACCGTTTCAAGCTAACAAAGGAAAGAAGCACAAACAATTACGGACGCGGACTACGCCGATGACATCGCGATTCTGGCAAATACACCCACCCAAGCCGAAACCCTGCTACATAGTCTGGAAAGAGCAGCCGCAGGCATAGGACTGCACACAAGACTGAATATATGTGCTTTAATCAAGCAGGCGACATCTCCACATTAAACGATAGCTCTCTGAAACTAGTAGACAAGTTCATTTACCTAGGAAGCAGTGTCTCATCAATTGAGACTGACATCAACACGCGAATAGCAAAGGCATGGACAGCTAACGATAGACTTTCAGCCATATGGAAATCAGACTTGACCGATAAAATGAAACGCCATTTCTTCCAAGCAACGGTCGTGTCGATACTGCGATATGGATGCACTACATGGACGCTAACTAAACGGAGGGAGAAAAATCTTAATGGCAACTACTCAAGAATGCTGCGAGCAATATTAAACAAGTCCTGAAGGCAGTACTCCACAAAGCAATAGCTGTACGGCCACTTACTACCCATTACGAAAACTATCCAAATTAGACGAACCAGACATGCGGGACAATGCATGGAGAAGTAAGGACAAACTCATAAGTGATATACTCCTGTGGACCTCTGCACATGGACGAGCAAAGGCAGGACGACTAGCTAGAACCTACATACAGCAGCTTAGTGCCGACACGGGATGTAGCCCTGAAGACCTGCCAGAAGCAATAGACGATAGAGAAGGGTGGTGAGAAAGAGTCAGGGATATCCGTGCTGATGGCGCGACATGATGATGATGATGATGATGATGAATTCGATGGTAGATTTAATGATATAATTGCTCTAGATGTCTAGTTGTATTATGTTATTTATAGTTTTTGCTATATAGTATGCAGAAGTCGGGATTTGTGAGATGATTGGTCTGAGAGGATTTCCTGGTTTGTGAATTTTGATTTTTCCATATATGTAACTGGGTTTGAAGTCTCTTATTATTTTTGGAAGTTTGATATTGTCAATTTCTGCATTGTTGACTGTGATGATTTTATTTATTTGTTTTAAGTTGGTCGGTTGGGGTTTTGTGAGCATTTCAAATTTTGTTTTATCGTTGAGAATATTATCGATTTTTTGTTGTAGTCAGTTTTGTTTAATATGGTGAATATATGGGCTTTGTCGGCGATACGGATGGTAATATAAGGATTGTTGTAAAGTTGTTTAGCGGCTTCGTTTAGTTCTGGGCTTTGTAGAGAATTTTAGTGTTTAGGGTTGACTCTATTTTTAAATCTATCGGCTTTTAATAAGTCACAAAAGTTTGGGTGTGTAGTGATTTTTTTTTGTTGGTCTTGTATTTGTTCGTTGAATATATATATATATATATGCATATGTATATTTTATTCTTGATTGTTTTTATGATTATTCTCGACTACTATATACATATATCATTTGAAATCCATCTGTTGAGCTTTAATAAGCGAAATAAATTTATTATGGAATACAATATTTAAATTACTTGTTTTTTAAACCAAAAATATATTTTACTCTGCTGGTATATTTTGTATTAAATAGCCTCGCATTGAGCACTCAGTCCTCATTTACTTTATATATATATATATATATATATATATATATATATATATATATATATATATATATATATATATGTGTGTGTGTGTGTGTGTGTGTGTGAGTATGTATGAAAATGTGATTTTGTTCATATATATGTATTACATTTCACGTCTCTCTTAGTTTCTTCATATCTATCTATCTATCTATCTATCTATCTATCTATCTATCTATCTATCTATCTATCTGCCCGTCTTGAGCAGTAATGGCGGCTGGTTTCACTATTTGGGTCGTCATATGTAGTCGTAGATTTAACAGGATGTAGCATAATTGAATCGACTTTCTCGAGGGTTGGTCTGTAATGGCTTTGACTAATGACTGAACGATGTCCATTCAATTCGATTTATGACGTAAAGTAATTTCGGCTGCAATAAAAGTTGTTTTATAGACATGTTCGAAGAGAAATTAATACCTTAGATGGACAAGAGATAAGCCGTAAAGAGTTTTAGAAACGCGCCAATTCCGAAACGTTTGCATGCGTATAAGATATGTGTCATGAATAATAAGGAAAGACTAGTTTTTATCCTTATTTATGACGCTTGATCTATGTTTGCAGTCTAATACGTACTTGGATGAATTTTTATCAGAAAATTTTATTGTATGTCTCTGTTTGTCAGTCTGTCTGTCTGTCTGTCTGTCCACACACACACACACACACACACACACACACACACACACACAGAGGTAGACAGACAGACAGACAGACAGACTGATAGACAGACAAGTAGAGACAGAGGAAGTAAGTGCACTAACAAGAAAACTGAAAAAAACGCTTTTTTCATATTTATTTTGCGAACTTACACGC
The DNA here is from genome assembly GCA_963585895.1 of Sepioteuthis lessoniana. Classification (NCBI taxonomy): domain Eukaryota; kingdom Metazoa; phylum Mollusca; class Cephalopoda; order Myopsida; family Loliginidae; genus Sepioteuthis; species Sepioteuthis lessoniana. The sequence goes on from OY757943.1 coordinate 60,669,243, forward strand.
TGTGTAAAAATGCATCCAGCCCTATCAGTGAGGCATAGAATACACTGACCGCATCCCCTACAAAGGTAAAGGACCCCCCCGCACTAAAAAAGAAAACGTCTTTGGTATAAACCTAAACTGAACTTGAAGAGGAAATTTCAGTTCTTGAAATCTGTTGAGTTTGAAGTACTCAAACATTTCCATTACTTCCAGGTCTACTTTGAATCGGATTGGTAGTACCTGTTTGGGTTCCATCTATGCATCAGATATATATGTTTAAAAATTATCCCTATTCTATAGGATCATGCACAAAAAAAGAAAAAAGAAAAATAACTTTTAAAAAACAGCAACACAAAAAATGTAAATGTGAACGTACAATGAACGTGATTCCCTAACCCAAAGGCATAAAATAAGCCTAGAAAGCTTGAAATGCCGTTTAAATCAATCAATTCACTAAAAAACAAGTATCGAGGCTAAGCTGTGTTTACCAAGAAAGATAAAAGTAATGAAAGAAACATTAATTTTCTTTAAAAAAAGTGACAGCATCCCGAAGATTCCGTGCCAATTGTCAATATTTTTTATCAGCAGTCTTGATACTTTCTGATCTATGGTTTTTGCCAAAACACAAGATTTTCCAAGTCTTCCCACCCATCATACGCACCAGGTCTAGATCCATGAGGCTTTTTATTGTTTCCTTAACTGAAAATTTATCTCGAGGGTAAAAATTTGAAGGATATGACAGATTTTAAAAGAAATATGAAATCGCTGCTTCGGACTATATCAAAGGGTGCTTGGACTAATAAAAATCGTTGGAATCAATGTGTTGAATGTCAAGGGGACTAATTGGAAGAAAATTAACGCGTTACTCATTTGTTTTTGTCTTGGTGAACAAGTTGCGATCTTTTGTTTTTTTTTCCAACAAAATTTGTTTGATATTATATATATATACTACCGTATTTTCCCGCATGTAAGTAGCATGGTTTATAAAAGTATTTGTTTGACAATCACTCACTGCTGCCCCTCCAAGTTCCATAACATTCGATCTCAAACGTCAGTTGATAACCCTCACATCATAATATCAGCGAATAGGATGCTGTGTAATATAGGCAAATAATTATTTTAAAGTGAAATGTGCGTCTTATACACCGGGAAATACAGTCAATAAACTCTGGTATGTTTAGCTAGTTTTATTTATTTTTACGCCAGCTCTTTTATCATTAAAGATAAGACAATTGAAAGACGATATAAAGAAGCAGATGCTGAGTTGATGAAAGAATTGAAAAATGAAAATAAAAAGAAAAAGTAAGCGTAAGATTGAGCACGAGGTTGAAACACAAAACGAAAAGAACTAAAGAAATTGAAAGATAAATTTACTGAGAGACAAAAAAATATTGACAACGACGGAAAGAAGAAAATGAAGAAAAAGAGAAAGAAAATGAATTAAAAAGAAAATCCGGAACTTCATTAGTATTTAAGGAAGTGGGAAAGAAGAAGAAGAAGAAGAAGAAGAAGAAGAAGAAGAAGAAGAAGAAGAAGAAGAAGCCAAGTTTAATGTTTAAGACTGTGTAGTATTGCCTAGAGAAAAATGAAGACGGGGAAGGAGTTGGAGGAAAAGAAAGAAGTTAAAGTAGCATTTGTGTTAAAAGCTGTGTAGAAGAAGAAGAAGAAGAAGAAGAAGAAGAAGAAGAAGAAGAAGAAAGTGTTGTTGGACGATAAAGATCTCTCAGTGTTCAAGATAAGCATTATCGAATTTAAAAATCTTGCAAGCGCAAAACACTTGAGTTTCTTCGAATCAATAATATTTTGAAATAAACTTTTGAGTCGGCACTGGAAATAATAATGAACTTTGAAAATAGGTCAGGCAAGAAGGACTTCATTTTCGTAAATTAACTTATTTTAAAAATATCTCGACATGATTTTTATCTTGAATAATTTGCTAATAAATATAATATGTTGATAATTGATATTCCGGTTAAGTCATGCGGCATACGACCGATGAAGAAATTCATAGACTGACCACTTTTGCATGAGAAGCTGAGTTGGAACAGAAGAAAAAAAAACCGAATTGAAGAAGAACTGTTCAATTAAATCAATATCAAATACAAAAGGAAAATGTTATCGGGCTTGTTTGTTTTTTTTTTCTTTTTTTATTAGATCCACACAATTTTATTTTAAGGTGAATGAAAATGTAAACTAGAGTAAAAAGAAAAAAAAAACCTTTATGATAGTCAAAATTTCCAAAATAAAGAAAATGAAAAAAATTACCAGCAGTCGAGGAGTGATTTAATGTCTTTCTTTTTAATGGCACTTAACATTTTAATGGTTTCCGTCAAAATCGTTTAATGGTTTGCATATAACATTCTAATGACTTTCGTTTAAAATTGTTGACATTTCAATGGCGTGCACTTTATTTTCAAATCACTGCTTGAATATTCAATATCTAATATCTTTTCATTTATCAATTTAATAGGTTGCATCTAAAAAATAATCGTTATTTTGATGGTTTGTCTTTGATATTTTGGTGATCTGCATTTAAAATAGTCGAAGACGTGTATTTAAGTTGTTCATATTGAACTTCTACAAGTCTTTAATCAAGCATCATTAAAAATACCCACCAAACTGTAGCTTCCAGTTGAATTTTAGAACCAACACGATTAAAAAAATCTTCATACACTAAACGATAAAATGCTGTATCATTGAATATTTCCTCCTGTTAGGGACAATATTTTCATGAATAATAACCAACTACATTGGGAGACCGGGGTTCAATCCCAAGTGGCGTCATACCAAAGACTTTAAAAATGGTACTTCCTTGCTTAACACTCAGCAATGTAAGGCAGGTATCAAGGGTAAAGTGGAGCAACCCAGGGAAAGGTGTAGTGCCCTCCCCTACACCTAGGTGTAGTAGCTATTGAAAAGAGAGCCTTCTGGTCGCCCTCGACTATGGTTACTTTTTACTTACTACTTCAACATAAAACATTCAAGTTGGATATTAGTTCCTGGGTCTGGTTAGTGATCAAATCTTTGACATGATCCACTTAATCCAAAAAACATCCACATATTGAGCAATTATATTCACGGTCAACATTTTATCCTTTAGCAAAAGTTTTAAGAAATTAGGATAACTGATTCTTAGTAATAAGTATAGTTGTTAATAAGATGATAAATGATTATCATATAACAAGTGACTCGCAAAATTTCTTTCAATAATTGTAGCATGGTTGTAATTTAGGCCACAACGTATCTGTCGCCAAAGGTTCCAGGTGCTTTTACTTGGGTTTGAGTTCTTTGTTTAATGGAATATCAATGTTTGTGTGTTATTTAATGCCAAAGAAATCCTTGTAAAAGAACAGCGGTGGTACCTATAGCTTGTCGGGGTGTTATTCCACCCCGACAAGCTATAGGTACCATAGGGTGTTCATACTTTCCCCATTAGACATTAGTCCGACAGTGAATGTCATAGCGTGACTGGGGTTCGAACTCGTTTATTTCCAGCGTTAGAAATCGTGGATATATATTCAGAACAGCTTATAGACTCAACAGCAAAAGCTAACTTAGTAAGAAAAAATTATCAGTATGTTTTTAAAGGATAAGAAAAGCATGTTGTATGGCAAATCGTTGAAATTTGGAGTAACTCTTACAGCAGAGGTTTATATCTTTTTCGCAACAAGGCAAATTATGGTCTGCCCTGTTACATTAAGAAGAAAGGAAACTACAGGAATGTGGATGAGAATATCGATGAGTTTCAAAAACTTTAATGACAGCCAGAAAAAGAACCCTGTACTGTGAGTCGTACAAATGGAAGAAAACAGTTGCGAATGATAGAGCAGGAATTAAGCATTCAGCCGGAAGTTTGAGAAGCAGTTGGTCTAGGAGGAATGAATAGATGACAAAGGAATAGTCTCCAAAAGTAATAATGGACCATGGTTAAATGACGCTCTCCTCGAGTTGATTGTTGGTCTGTTCAGCTCTAGAATGAGTGAGGAAGACAGTCGGTCGGTCCTGGTCGAAAAATATGTGAGGAAGAGGCTGAGAGAGCGTTTGCGTGGCCTTTTATACTATCCGAAAAAGTCATCCGAGTAGTATGGCTTAAATAATCCACATTGGACGAAAATATAAAATCGAAACCTCAACGGCCAAAGTAATTCCCTCACTAAATAATAATTTGAAATTCTTTCTTTCTGCTACATCTTCACTATCGAAATTTGAGATTTACAATTGAAGATGAAAAAAATGCCATTTACATGACAAAGACGCCGAAAAGATAAACTGCAGCACGTTCATGCTTGCCAAAACGTTGTTTTATAAAAAAACAAAACAACAAAACAACCCCTCCTCAAAAAAAACATAATTGAGATGGGATGGAAAATTCTTGTATATTTGGCATTTGCACCAGACTTGGCTCTGTCAGATTATTTGTTTCGATAGTTGCATCAATCTTTCTCTGTTCAAAGCTTTAAAGATGTCTTTGATGATCAAAATTACGCTGACAATTTTATTTTGTAGCAACCAGTCATTTTTATCAAAATGGAAGTCTAAAACTTCAAGAGTGTTGGTGTATGTATTTATTTAACCCCTATGCCACGAGCAGGATGTGACACAAGGTCAATTTCTAAGTATAGAATGTTGATGTAAGGTCAAAGAAAATTCAGGAAAATGTTTTGATGATTATCTCTTCGCAATTTGAATTTGTTTCTTGGTTTTATTAGTTTGAACCTTTACGCTGTCTCGTTTGTCAGTTTTTTGGTACTAAAAAAAGCAATTAAAAAATCCCCCAAAAAAATAAAGTAAAAAAAAACAAAACAAAGCAAAATAAAATCTAAAACACTATCTATTCTTTAAATCTGACTCAAATTTCTTTTTATGCCCCTTTAAGTAGTTTGTATTCTCCATCAGCTTGAGAATCCTCAAATGCATTTTCGTTTTTATTGTTGTAACAGTACTTCACAAGATTTACATTGATTACCATAACATTTCATCGAGATCGATTTTTTGCACGGAAATATCACAGTGAGCTACTGAACATTAGACAATACAGCAGCGAGAGAATTAAGATATTGAAAAATAAGCATCGATCAAAATTATACCATAACATCTATGAAGTCTTTGCAACCTTTTTAGAAAAAAAAGCTGGTGTGGTTTCGTATCACCCATCACGAAAACTATCAAAGTTAGATGAACCAGACATGTGGGACACAGCTGGAGAATTTGGGAAGAGTTCATAAGTGATATACTCCTGTGGACTCCTTCACATGGACGAGCAAAGGCATGATGACCAGCTAGAACCTACGTACTGCAGCTCTGTACCGATACGGGTGAGGGTCAGGGATATCCGTGCTGATGGTGCAACATGATGATGATGATACGGTATGTCAATCATTGTTGCTTTATTTAATGCCGAAGTCAGTCTTTTTAAATATAATTTCAATTATTATTCCTATTTAATGATAATCCTTTGTAAACAATTATAACCTCAAGTAACTATTTTTAACGCCAATAATTTGCATAGATGCATGGTTTTAAGAGGAAGCGCTTGTGGCGTGACGTTTATCGGCGTTGGAAATGAACTCAATGAGCCCAAGCACTTCACAGAAATATCTTTGAGAAAGGCATCCATCTATCATTTCTCAGTCCAGCTATAGGTAAATAGTAGGATAGACTAAGCTGTTTAGACAACCAGACTAGAAGGAAGTATTTGGTATCTTTGTTTAATGACATTTGTTGTTTGTTGTTGGTCATTTAATGACATAGCCATTTAAGCTTTGTGGGTTATTTTAAGGCAAATGCAACCTTGTAGAATAGCAGTGATACTATTTAACCAATAGCTGGTGAGATAAGAGGGTTAATGCCTAAACACTAAACCCCACACCCCAAAATGAGGGAAAACTATGGACCTACACTAAACAAAATAATGCACAGCAAGAAGAATAAACAAGAAGTGGATAAATAGCGCTCTGAACAGTGAGAAATGCTTCTCTTTTGATTAAACGATATAACTTAAAAAATCTTATTCAAAAACAGGAACCCAACAAATACCAACGCACAGAAATTTAAGCTCAGGAAAAACAGACTATAACATACCAAAAAGAACAATTAGATTACATTGAAGGCCACATTGATAAAATTAGAAATTCGATAAAAGATAGACAATCACGAATAACATCGCACAGAGTAAATAAAGAGAGCGGAAAGAATAGCACCTCGAGAGCAAAACTTAAAGCTGCCTGCCAAGAAGAAAGACTTCAAAAGTGGAAAGAACATTTCAAGAATTCGCTTGGAAACCCTTCTGAAATCACTGCCAAACATCATTCATAAATTTCAATGGCCAGCTTCACATCAAACTTGGACAGTTTACGGAGGAAGAACATGACGCAATATAGAAAAAAAAAATTAAAAACAGAAAAGCTGTAGGCCTCGACGAAATACCACCAGAAGTTAGAACATTTGATGAAATGTTGATGATGAACTATACTGCAAATAGAAATTGTGCATGTGTTATCAACAGTATTATACTTACTTTTCCGGATAGTCACCATTAAGAATGATAATATTTCTCCTATCGGTGCCAGAGTACATTAATACCAACTTCGAAGAAGATGTCGTGTGAAAATATAGCTGACTTTCTTGTGCCGTGCTGTGTAAAAATATAGAAAAATTTCATACTACTAACCATTTGTCGGTCCGTATTTTCCTCTCGTTTAAGAATATAACAACGAAGTTCATCATTATATATTCACCAATTATTTTTGCTATATTTTTCATTAAATTGCAACCGAACATCAAAAATATCGATAAAAGTTTTGAAAGAAATTACACGTAATTCAGAACCAAAATCCAAGGGAATCTGCGAATTCAAAATCGATTTAGACCACAATGAGTCAGATATATTTGATATATTATTTGTTTTTTGTTTTTTACCGATTTCCTCTTCTCCTGAGGAAGTCATCCATTCCTATCATCCATTGCTTCTACATAAGGTTGCCTTTCATGTAATAGGTAACCCAGTTTCTCAAAAGGCATTCTTATGCAGAGGTGATGTTTATCTATATCCCTGCAAGTGTAGATTATGACACCTGGCAAAATTTATTGTGGGGTTTTATATGGGCCACCCAGTAAGAATTCAACTCACCACACTTGGTAGGCCAGCTTGCTAATTTGTATTGTCAGGTTTTAAGTGAAATTCTGTCTTACAAATCTGATTAGTCACCGTTTAAAGTGACTTCTTCATTCCGAAGATTCTCAAAAAGACAATAAAATAAAACTTGATCGAGGGTAGCGGAAATACTCCACTGAGGACTCTTCAGTTGCCACAGCTCTTGATCATCGCGAAAAGGGCATATACAATTGTTGGGACTATATCATCATCATCATCATTAAATCGTGCTTATAGCATTCTTTTTTACCATCTGTCCCTATCATTTATTGCTCCTGACAAGTGCTTTAAACAGCACATTGTGTCCTCACATTGGTGTATCTGAGTGAAAGACTTCATAAAAGAACATCACTTATGAATTAGTCCTTCTCGATCAGTGCCCAGTATGTACTTGTTCGTCTTACTTTGTGATATGAGAAGTAACTGGCCGTACGGCAACTGTTTTGTTATGTGCTGCTTCCAGGATTTTTTCTTAACAGCATGTAGCATTCTTGAGTAATTGCCAGCTAGTTTTTTCCTTTATGTGTTTCTTTAAAGTCCAGGAGTGTATCCATATAGTAGTACCGACACAACCACAGCGTGGATGAAATCTCGTTTTATTCTATTAAAGAGATCAAATTTCCATATGATCGATACCATGTCAATATCAATCAACGTCATCCCAGTGCATAGAGGTCGAATACAACTGAGAAACATAGCTTAATAAACTTTAGCAGCTATAGTAATAAGGCTTATGCCTTTGTAGTTCTAAGAGATTTTCGAAAAGGGGTGGATACAAACTTTCGTCCCTTTCTCTGTTGTGTTGTTTTCTTCCGTAGTTCAGGAGGTATTTCGTCGAGACCTACATCTTTTCTACTTTTATCTTTTTTAGTACTGCGTCAACTTCTTCCTTTGTGAATTCTCCGAGTTTCTTCTATAAGTTTACCAGGAATCTATTTGGAAATCCTCCAAGCAGATTCTTGAAATGATTTTTCACTTTTGAATTCTTTCTTCTTTTGGCAATTTTTAGTTTTGCTCTCAAGATGCTTTTTTTGCCTAGTCGGCTGGGGCTGTAGAATACACCGACTGCACCTCTGCAGTGGAGTAAGACCCCCGTCCAACTAGTGTCCTGGATATGACACTAAACAATCTGATGGTGAGGTTCCAGTAATGCTGGAGCTTTGGAGAATGCGAAGTACCCCTTCATTGCCAAGTTCACTCTGGCCCAGAATGGTAGCACTTGATAGGGTTAAATAGAATTAACTGCGTACTTATGCTAAACTGAATTGTTTGCATTAGAACTGTTTGACTAAATTGAATAGCTTGAAATAGAAATGTTTTAACAAATAAACTGTACTTACATTTAAACTGATTGCTTATGTTAGACTGAGTTGTTTGAAATGGAACTGTTCTTGACATTGAAACTCTACTTACACTAAACTGAATTCTTAAATATAGAACTGTTTTGACATTTAACTGGGTGTAAACAAAATCTATACTTATGCTAAACTGAATTAGCTGAATTAGAATAGTTTGAATAAACTGAATAGCTTGAGATAAAAATGTTTTTGACAATTAAACTGTGTACTCTTGATAAACTGAATTGTTTGAAATAGAACTATTTTCATTAAAAAGGATTTGGCATTAAATAACCTACAAAGGTTGATATGCCATAAAACCCAAGCAACCTACCAATCAAGGTGCTTTTTCTTCCGATTACTTTATTTACTGTTTGTTAAGATAAACTTGATTATCTACCTTCTACCAAATTTCTGATACTATTGATTTGGCCTTTGATATATTCTGATTGACATTTTCGGTATGTAATAGTTTCATTGGTCTAGTGGGTAGAGTGATCGCCTATGGTCCGGGAGACCTGGGTTCAATCCCAGGTCGCGTTATACCAAAAACTTTTAAAACGGTACTTGATGGCTCCATGCTTAGGTACGTATAAGGTACGTATCTAGGGTAAAGTGGAGTAATCCTCGGTGTAGTAGCAATTGAAAAGAGAGCTTTCGTGTTACCCTCGAATACGGTTGCTAAATTTACTTACTTATAGTTAGCTTTCTTGAGTTTCTGCATGTTGACATTTGTAGCGTTTCTTCTATTAAGTAAGGATGCTTTTTTTCATGTTATCTTGCTTTTTCCTAACTGCTATCGACTCACAGGGAACTCTACCTTTTGCTGTTGGTTTGTTTATATTCACTCAGCCGCTGCTTCTATGTGGCCGGTAACAAATTTTTCATATTCGTCATTCGGAGTATGTCTTTCAGATTTCTCCGGAACAGAATCAAACTTGTTTCTTATTTCTGCATGGACTTAGACGAATCTTTGTTGGGTCGATTCTGTAATTGGAAGAAACTCGTTCGAAAAAGGAGTTCGCCTCACAATTCAAAACACAGCTTATCCTTTTCTTATTGTTGCTCTATCCAACAATGTTGTCTTATTCCTTGTATGTATTCTAGTTTCCATGGAAATAAATAAGATGATTTATTTTCAGAGCCTCCATCCTTTAATGTGTGTATTCTTAATACAGTAGACAGTGATGCTCTGTCTTATGTCACTATTTATGGCCTTTCGTAGTCATTACAAATCAAGACAGTTTGTCGCATTTAAATTAACGTAATTTTAATTAATTTGTACTTGGCTCCCCACAAAAATAGAGGAAATACCCTAGAGATTAATCTTTTCATACAGTTTAATGGAGTATACTAATAAAATAGGCCGTAGAAGGGGTGCATTGCTACATCTTTTGGTCAGAAGGGGTAAATAGTATTCTGATAATATATCAGGGTCTTTATTTGTTGGTTGCTTAGTTGGTTTAATAGCACATCAACTCTTTATGGGTCATTTAATACCGAAATTAGATTTATTTGAAAATCTTTGCTTGTAATTCTATGTCATATTGATTTGTTTAATTGCACTTTTTATTTGTCAATAATCTTTCTTCTTAGGTACACAGCTGTATTATATCATGTATTCCTATCTAATACAAATAATTTCCACACATTTGTATAATATCAAAAATTTATATGTAATAAAAATAATTTGCACGCAGTTGAATGATTTCGATTATTCCTATCTAATACTAATTATTTATAGACAATGATATGGGCCAAAGTAAAATTCCTATTTAATAATAATCATTTGTTTGTACACAGTTATATGGTTTCAAGTATTTCTATGAAACACCAATAATAAGCGATCAATAATATGGTTTCAAGTATTTCTATATAACACCAATAATGTGCAAGCAATAATATGGTTTCAAGTATTTAATACTAACTCTTAGTAAACAATTATGGTTTCAAGTAAATATCACAAATACAAATAATTTGTACACTATAATATGTTTTCAATTTTTACTATCCAATAAGAATAATTTTCAAACTGATCTATTTGATCTTTTGATGGGTTATAAGCATCTCAGTCAGAGTAATGGCAATAAAGGGGTTACACCATACTATCCAAAGCTTTTGAACAGAATATAGTTTAATATCAGTGGAGGAAAGGGTCTTATTCAACTACTGCAGATTTTTAGCTCTGCAGACAGGGCATATATTTCTTTTACGAAAGCAACTGAATTAAGTTTGTTATCTTTAGAGAGAGAAAAACTTAACTTAATTGATTTTCTCTTTATATTTTAAATAATAATAATAAAAGGAAATGCTTTTATTATAGAATGATAAAGAAATAAAAAAAAATTTACAGATACAATTAAATTAATAAAATCAGTTTAAAATAAACAAGTCTATGCAACGTAGCACATACCTAGCAATAGAAATCAATTATTAGTGAATAAGATTCTTACTGGGTGGATTTCCAAGTGTCACATCTGCTTATTAAATGACAACTCGGCGCAAACGATGTGACGATGCAATCTGATCTACAGGCGATAAACCAAAACGAGGCTGAAGTAATTTTTCGCCTTCAAACTGGCAAAGTAACTCGAGAGCGATGAAAGTCCAGGTACCACCGTATTTTATGCGGTATCAGCAGGAGCAAACGATCCAAGACCCGAGCAGATGAAACGAACCAAAATTCAAATCGTGAAGGAATAAGTTGTCCAATCAATTTACTGGATTATGGCTCCGTTCAGTCAGTCTGTCTGTTTATCTGTTTGTCCCTCAGTGAATAAGAGAGGGCTAAATTTTCTCTTGGTCTTTGTGTACCCTCGTCAACCATACCCACTGTCTGTTGCCCGTGAGTCTGTATTTCTTTGATTGCCACAAACGAATTTTTTCCCGCCTTTAGGATTAATACCGAAAAATGGCGGGAAACAGGGAAAGAATAAAGAGAAAGAAATTGATAGATGTTCAATTGGTAAAGCTGGAGTTTGGCAGGGGTTGGAAGGTGAAATTAGGGATTGGCAAGTTTGGAAAAAGCTTTTGTAAGGCACGTGACTCCAAACAGCTTGTCTTGATGCGTGTGAAATGCAATAGAAAAGACTGCGTGAATATGTGCATGTATGTATGTGTGTGTGTGTATGTGGGAGAGAGAGAGAGAGAGATAGAGAGAGAGAGAGAGAGAGAGAGAGAGAGAGAGAGAGAGAGTGAGAAAGAGATTATGGTAAAGTGGGGGGAAGAAAAGAAATGGATTCTCATTGGACATTTCGGTTAATCTTCGCAAAACTCTTTTATTTCAACATCCCCCTCTTCAACATTTCTCTTGCTATGAAAGCACGCATGCGTAGACAAATATCTATAGAGTAATCATTTATTAAACCTTGCTATGTTTGGTATAAGGTCAGAAGTGTAACAAGGCCCAGTCAGTTGGGGCTGCAGTATACACTGACTGCATCTCTGCGGAAGGGTAAGACTCCCTAAACGTCCCGTGTATGACACTAAACAATCTGATGGTAAGGCTCCAGTAATGCTGGAGTTTAGGGGAATGCAGAATACCCCTTCATTGCCATTGCTCCCAGGTCTACTGTGGCCCGGAGTGGTAGCACTCGATAGGGTCCTATCTATGGGTCAAATAGAACTAAACTGTTTGCTAAACAGAATTTTTGAAATAGAACTGTTTTTATATTTAACTGCGTGTAAATAATAAACTGTACTTATGCTAAACTGAATATCTAAAATGTAACTGTTTATATGTATAAAAATGGATTTGGCATAGAATAACCTACAGTGGTTGATATGCCATAAAACCAAACCAAACCAAGAAGTATAACATAACCAATAAGAATCTAACTCTCTCTAACAATGAACTTCTCGCTGACTTCGCTAATCATTGCCCCACCCAAGAATCCCGTCAAAGAACTGTAGTTATTAATGAAGCTCTGCTTAATTTAGCACAAGAACAGAAGTTTGGGGTAACCATTGAGAATCGAAGTCACCAGCTCCGATAGCGAGAGTCGCTATCTATTCCACTATATAAGACGCTCAAAAATGCACACAAAGGAACAGAAAAAGAGAAAGAGTGAAGTGAGAAAGAAAGAGCGAGAGAAAATATTAGCGAATGGTTTCTACGTTGCATTGGCGCAACATTGCAATGCTGTAAGCAGTATATACAAAATATTTCCGGTTCAGTTGGCATTTTATGAGTCACAAAAATGAAGCACTTTATAGGCCACAAATTTGAAGCGCATAAAATAAAAATGACATTTACAAATAGGTTTTTAATATATTTGAACCACAGATTCATTAAATAAAGCCTCGACTTAGACATCAATCTGTTGTCAGTTATGATGATTAGGGGGAAAAAGTTTCCGAATAGTATGTATAATGTAAAGGGCATTAAGTAAGATTCAAAACTCGCAGAAGTTACTGAGAAGCCTCTTATAAGTTATATGTTGATTAAAAACGAAAATACAATCCCCTCTTCGTATATATATATATATATATATATAATTAATTTTTTCCTAAACCATAGACCCTAACGTTTTATTATTTCTTGGGGAACATAATAGGATCAAAACGGATATTATTTGATGTTACATATATATATATTTATATATATATTAAATATTATAAAATAGATAGGTCCGCAAATGATTTCAAATTTTGTATTCATTTTGAAAACTTTTATTTCGTCTACTTTTACACGTTGTTCGACAACTTCTGTCCTTGTCAGGAAATCTGGTGAAGCAGTTTGATTGACGCCATTTATATATATATATGTATATATGTGTGTGTGTGTATGTGTTTGTGTATGTGAGTATGTGTCTGTGTGTATGTGCGTTTGTGCGTGCACAAGATGTGGGATATGTCATCAAAAAGCATCGATATTATCGATTTAAATCAAAAAATAAAATCTAAACCAAGACGTGTACACAGCTGAGCAGTTACTTGTATAATAATGAGATTGTCATCTAGATGAATCAGCGCCAGTTTTAAAAACAAATACTTTTTGAATAGAAAACCGAAATAGAAGGTTATATTTATGCAGTACGCATTATACTCACCACGTCTGACTTGGTGTGATGTTTTCCTGTTACATAAATTGAAAATACCTCTCAACGGGAAGATTTCTAGTCATAAATAGGAAACTGTTATTATGCATACATTTCACAGAAATTTCACGGATATATATATATATATATATATATATATATATATATATATATTGGAAGTTGGAAGTCAGACCTGACCGAAAAAATGAAACGTAGTTTCTTCCAACAACGGTCGTGTCGATACTGCTATATGGATGCACTACATGGACACTAACTAAACGGATGGTGAAAAAGCTTGACGGCAACTACAAAAGAATGCTGCAAGCAATATTGAACAAGTCCTGGTGGTAGTACCCCACAAAGCAGCAGTTGTGCGGCCACCAACCACCCATCACGAAAACTATCACAATTAGACGAAGCAGACACACGGAACACTGCTGGAGAGGTAAGGAGGAGCTCATAAGTGATGTACTCCAATGGACTCCTTCACATGGCTGGGCAAAGACAGGACGACCAGCTCGAACATACATACAGCAGCTCTGTATTGATACAGGATGTAGTCCTGAAGACCTGCCGGAAGCAATGGACGATAGAGAGGAGTGGCGAGAGAGGGTCAGGGATATCCGTGCTGATGGCGTGACATTATGATATATATATATATATATATATATATATTAACAGGGATGATGTTTCATTCTGAGTCGTTGAGGGAAAAGTTTTTCTCTGTGTATGTTTGTGTATTTATATATATATAGTAACAGAGAGAGAGAGAGAGAGAGAGAGAGAGAGACGTTAGAAGAGAGAGAGAGAGAGAGGGAGAAAAGAAAAGAAGCCGAAGAGATAGGAAGAGAGGGAAGAAGAGAGAGAGAAAGAGGAAGAGAGAATTTACTTGAGTGATTAATAGATAGATAGATAAATAAAAAGAGAAAGAGAAAGAGGACATTAAATATTTTCCCTCTTTTGATTCTGCATTTTATTCTTTCGATATAAAAGACATGAGGATGTTTGATACGCAGATTTACTTTTGGCACGACTCAACTCTGCCATCCCTGAATGAGAAAACAATCTATTTTTTGAGCCGGTTAAGTGGGGGTAGTTATGTAGTTTTGATTTCACTGAACAAGTATTTGAAGAATCATTCAAAATTTTGCCGGGCCGTTTTCCAATAAAAGTTTTATTGGAATTAGCCTTCGACCAAAGTACGCGATCAGGAAATAAAACAAAATGCTCAAAGAGATTGGTAAAAATAAATGCAACCATTTTGAAACTTATGAAGAAATAATAGTTTTTAAAAATAGACCAACCGAAGTATTTATTCAAATAAAAGAAATGATATCCCAGAATCGCGAGATACGCCTAAAACGTCTCGCTAGGAAGGAATCGTTTGCAAACATATCTCACACACCATTAAAAGTTAATCTTGGCTGTATTAAACAGTAATATTTAGCGATAAACTCTTGCTACATTTACAACTGAACTGAATTCGATTCTTACTGGTTTATAAATAGGTAAGAACAAATTATAGATATGAAGAAACTAAGATAAATAGATAAACAAGAGATAGGGGTAAGAACCAATTTATATATATATGTATATATATTGAGAGAGAGGGAGAGGGAGAGAGAGAGAGAGAGAGCAGGAAATTGGGGTAAGAACCAAGTTATATATATATGTATATATATTGTGAGAGAGAGAGAGAGAGAGAGAGAGAGAGAGCAGGAAATTGGGGTAAGAACCTATATATATTGAGAGAGAGAGAGAGCAGGAAATTGGGGTAAGAACCAATTTTTATATATATGTATATATATTGAGAGAGAGAGAGAGGGAGAGAGAGAGAGAGAGAGCAGGAAATTGGGGTAAGAACCAAGTTATATATATATGTATATATATTGAGAGAGAGAGAGAGAGAGAGAGAGAGAGAGAGAGAGAGAGAGAGAGAGAGAGAGAGCAGGATATAGATTAACACACTGAATTGTTAGATTAGTAGTTTGATTGAGTGACTAATTGAAAATTGCACTTTTAAAGACAGCAGATGTTAGCCGAATGTCAAGAATATTCAGAGAAGAATGCTTTATGGCTCTTCTACGCAACAAGAAATAGTTACCGCCATATTAAATGCTCTCTTGACTTACGTTCCTCACCAAAACCCACATCACTCAAAGCGACTTTAGCTAATGTCATCCGTACTTTACAGTACCTAATGTTTGAAGTGTTGAAATAGAGCTTTGTGGTTACGAAGACAATGCCAACGTTCATAGAAGAAAAAGGGAAGAGATGAAAGCAACAATAAAATGTTGAGAAAACATTTAAGAAGTAAACTTTCTCAACGTTCTTCTTCTTTCTTTTCTTCTTTTTTTAGATTTTCTATCTTAGTTCTTGTAATTTTGCATCAATTTTTTCTTTATTTATTCTTTATTTTTCACTTTCTTTTTGTCTCATCAATTATATTTTAGGTTGTTCAGCTGTCTTCATTTTAATCTTACGTATTATTTCCTCATTCAAAATCCCTGATTCTTTCTTTCTTTCTTTCTTTCTTTCTTTCTTTCAAAATTCCTTTATCTGAACTTTTTGCTTTTGTTTCCAATTGTCTTCTTTCTTTAGAAATAGTTTCTTTCTTTCTTTCTTTCTTTCTTTCTTTCTTTCTTTCTTTCTTCTAAACTATTACTAAGTTTATTTTCGCTTTTTTTCTATTATTTTCTTTCTTTTATTAAAGAAACCATTTAACTGTGTGCAAGCCAATGACGGATGTTAAATCGAAATATTGGTACTATATGGCGAAACTGGGAACTATTCAACGGTGTGCAAATGAATGAATAATTTTGAATAAAATAATTAGTGTCAAATAACAATACTTGAGACCATTTAATTGTGTGCAAATAAAAGTATTAATGTTCGCAATACCAATTAAGAAAAAATAATGTTAAACAGAATTATTAATGTTGTATGAAAATATTTGAAACTATATAACTGTGTGCAAACAAATAATCTCGAACTCATTTAAAGATGAAATAACCCACAAACTATTCTCTTACAAATCATATATAAATATATGTATAAAAAGGAGGTGCCCGTGGTATAATGGTTATCGTCGTAGGAAAGGGACACGGTGACACGAGTTCAAATCCTGGACGAGACTGATTGCATTTCAAATAGCACTAATACCCTTGGGAAAGGTATGAATCCAATAATTCTCCCTCCAGCTATGGGTTAATAGTAGGGCAGACTAGGTTCTTCAGCCTTGATGCGGCAACTAGTCTAGGAGAAGGAAAACTCTGAATTCAAACCTGTTAAACTTCGCTTATAAATTGACCTTATGTCATACCCTGCCGAGGTTGGTAAATACTGTTATATGTATAAAAAGGATTTGGCATTAAATAGCTATCAAGGATTGATGTGCAATTAAACTAAATAATTTAAACCCAAAACTTTTATTAGAATATTCTTTCTTTCTTTCTTTCTTTCTTTCTTTCTTTCTTTTTCGTCTCTTTCTTTCCTTTTTTCGTCTTTCCAAGAAGTCTTTCTTTCATTGAAATATTTTTCTGTTTGTCTTAATTTATTGTACAATTTTCTTTACGGAAATGAATTCCTTTCATTTTTCTTCCTTGCTTCCTTCCTTAACTCCCTTTTGTTCATCTTTTTTAAAGTTCGATTAGAAATTCTCAACAAAAGAACTTTCAAGAATCTGATTTTAGTTAGACATCTTCTCTAACCGGTCAGAAATCAAATAGATCTTTCTAACCAATCAGAAAGATGAGAAATATTATCATCCAATGAATAAGCAATCTAACAAAATGTCTTTCTTGGGTGGATTCGGACGGACAAATATCAGGATCTTAGCTTCAATAATCGGTCAATATTTTTCGAGATTTAAAAAAATCTTTACCCACTTTCTCAATACTGATGTTCAGTATTTCTAAATTTCCTCAAAAATAAATACTCAAATCTTGTCTCAGCTAGGTATTTGTTGTGGGGTGCTAACATAAGTCTTTTAAGAAATTTTAGAAGCAGGATGTGAGGACACGTTCGGACTTTTTGAAAATTTTCTTTCCAAATAAGATGACGCGTGCGTCCTGTATGAGGCTCTATGCTTTAAAGTCATTATTTATAGTTGATTGTAAATAAAAAGTTGACACGTGCGTCAGGAAGCAAAAATTGTTGACGTGAGTCCTTGCGACCAAGGCGAAAGAAACTCAAGTTTTAAATGCCTCAGACACGAACAAGAAATGTTAAAAATATGCATTTGTACGTGTATGTGTGTTTATTAAAAGGTACAGTAAAAGACATTACAATGCGGACTTGAATTAAACAAGTTTTTTCTAGTTTTGTTTTGCTATCATATTCATACATGAATACGTAAATATATTATGATCTTGTAGAAACAGAACACTTTACTTTTAAACATTTATAACAAATTATAAAATAGTCTTCACTCTTGTTGTTTTTATCTCATGAAAATCTTATTCAATGTTCGTGTATATATTTCTTACTGGAATAATTCTTTCATCCTTTCCAGTTTTTATTTCCCAGGGCTGTAGAATACACCGACAGCATTTCTGCAGAGGGGTAAGACTCCCCCCCCCAATGACTGTCCGGATTATGATACAAGACAATCTGATGTTGAGGTACTCCGCATCCCCCAAAGCTCCAGCATCAGTAATGCTGGAGCTTTGGGGAATGCGGTTATGATACAAGACAATCTGATGTTGAGGTACTCTGCATTCCCCCAAAGCTCCAGCATTACTGATGCTGGAGCTTTGGGGGAATGCGGAGTACCTCTTTATTGCCATCGCTCCCAGGCCTACTCTGGCCCGGAGTGGTAGCACCTGAAAGGGTCCTATCTATGGGTAAAATCGAACTAACCTGTGTACTTTTGCTAAACTGAATTGTTTGAAATAGAGCTGTTTGACTAAGCTGAATAACTTGAAATAGAAATGTTCTTGACAATTAAACTGTGTACTTAAATTTAAATTGCGTACTTAACTGAATTGTTTGAAATAGAACTGATTATTTGTATCAACAAAGGTTGATATGCCTAAAACCAACCAACAAACCAACCAACCAATTTCTACTTTTTACCAAAATATATCGAACTCGTCATTTCTTTTCTTTTCTTTTTTGTCCTCTTCCTTTCTTTCCTTTTTCTTTCTTCGTTCTTTGCATTGTTTCTTGTTTGGTGGAATCTTGAGAAAGGGATAAACTCCCTCATCTCTTCGACTATGGGTTCAGTAGAACCCTCGTTTTTCTTCTATAAGGATGGCTTTGGCATTAAATAACCCACGAAAGCTGATATGCCATTAAACAAAGAAAGAAACAGTTCCTTGTTTACGAATTACTTTCTCTTTTTGTCTTCCGTTTTCGCTTCAATATATTCCTTCTTGTGATTTTCTTATTCGTGTCGTCCTTCTTTTCATTCTTTCTTCCTTGCTTCCTTCTGTAACTTTTATTTTCTTTTCCTTTTTTTCACCTACTCTTCTTCTTTCACTGTTTTACCTTTCTTTCTTTCTTCTACATTCCTTCCTTCTGTCTGTCCCTTTTTCTTTCTTTTTATCTCGTAAAAATTGACGGAAAAAAGGAAGAGAATCCTTTTTTCCGTCAATTTTTTGTATCTTTCAACTTCTCTTTCTTTTTTTTTTTTATCTCGCTTTCGTCTCTTTCCTTCTTTCTTTCTTTCCTTACATATCTTTCTTCGCTTCTTTCTTTTTTTAAATCTCCTTTTCATCTTTCCTTCTCTTCTTTCCTTCCTCTCTAACCTCCTTTTATATCTTTCATCTTCTCTATCTTTTTTATCTCCTTTCCTTTTTCCTTCTCTTCATTCTCTCCTCCCTTCCCACCTTCTTATCCTTTCTCTCTTCCATTGTCTTTCGTTGTCTTTTTCTTTTCTATTTCATTTCATTCTTTCATGCTTTTTACTTCGCAGCTAATTTTCCCTTTCATCATTCTCTTCTTTTCCTTCTTTTAAAAATTCCTTCCATATTTTTGACATTCTTTCCTTTTTTCTCTTTTTTCTTTCTTTCTTCATTTCATTATTATCTTCATTTTCATCCATTTCTTTTGTTTTTTCATAGTTTTAATTTTTTTTACCACCTTCCTTTTCTCTTCTTTTTTCATGATTCTCCTTTCGCTTCTTTCTCCTCTTCTTTTAGTCTTCTCTCAGTTTGGTAGGGTTAGCTGTGAAAACAGTGACTGAAGTAAAATATTTAGTGACGGCATATAAAAAGTTGGAAGAATCAGGAGAAATAACATGAGACGAAATAGATCAGTCGGCTGGTCTATTTCTGCATCTCTGCAGAGGAATAAGACTCCCACCAACGAGTGTCTTAGTTATGACACTAAACAATCTGATGGTGAGGTTCCAGTAATGCTGGACCTTTGGTGAATGCATTGAACCCCTTCATTGCTATCACTCCAAGGTTTACTCTGAAATGAAACTGTTTTTGTATGCTAAACTGAATTGTATGAAATAGAACTGATTATTTGTATAAAAATAGATTTGTCATTGAATAACCTGCAAAGGTTGATATGCTATAAAAACTCACCCACCCAACCAAACAATCAACCATGGGACGAAAAACAGAAAGGGGAAGATGAACTGAGTGAAAGAAGAAGACAAAATAGAGTGGTGGAGAAAGAAGAAGAAGAAGAAGAAGAAGAAGAAGAAGAAGAAGAAGAAGAAGAAGAAGAAGAAGAAGAAGAAGAAGAAGTCAAAATTAAAAAAAGAGTGATAGAGAGAGAAACAATTAAAGATACAAAGCCGGATTATTAAGTCATGAGTTTGTGTTCAAGAATTTTTAATATCAACTTAACTACAAATTAAATTTATCTATTTTGTAATAGTCCCCTTGAGAAACCTAATGCAAATAAAGACGTTCTTCTGACTTTTGGAAATATTGCTGGAAGACTTTAACCGACATTGTCTTCATTTGGTTCATCGTGTTGTATGTCCTTAATAGGTCTAAAATATCGATCATGGAACTGAGTTTTTATTTGGGAAACAAGAAATACCCCCAAAAAATCAGATAAGAGAAGTAAGGAGTTTTAGTATTATTGAAATATTAATCAAAAGTACATTTATAGGAAATATGTCTAGATAGTTATGAGCTTCCACTTTTATCATCTTAAAAAAATTTTCAGTTTGACAACATTGACTGAAAACCAGTTAACTAAATTTCTCACCTTCGCTCTCATCGTCAAACGTCTACGAGATCTGATGAAAATCTTATTTTGACTTTAGAACGATTGATTTGACATCAAGTTCTTCGAAGAGGGTATGTATGCACACGTATACATGTGTATGCATGTGTGTATGAGTGAGTGTTTATACATTTGTATGTGTATACGTGCGCTTGTGTGTGTGTGCATTTTGAATATATATATATATATATATATATATGTGTGTGTGTGTTTATTTCTTTTATATTTGTACCTATAATTCGTTATATCTGTATTTTCTCTCGCTTTCTCTCTCTCTATGTATGTGAGTGTATACGCATGTATATGTATTTTGTATTGTTCCCCAATGGTCCGGTAGACCGGGGTTCAATCCAAAGTCGGGTCATACCAAAGAATTTAAAAATGGTACATGATACCTATTTGCTTAACACTCAGCATTAT
This sequence comes from Sepioteuthis lessoniana, assembly GCA_963585895.1. Taxonomy (NCBI): domain Eukaryota; kingdom Metazoa; phylum Mollusca; class Cephalopoda; order Myopsida; family Loliginidae; genus Sepioteuthis; species Sepioteuthis lessoniana. The sequence continues at coordinate 60,690,362 of OY757943.1, forward strand.
AAGGTACGTATCAAGGTAAGGTGGAGCAATCTAGGGAAAGGAGTTGCACCCTTCCCTACACCTCGGTGTAGTAGCTATTGAAAAGGGAGCCTTCCGGTTACCCTTAACTAAGGTCGCCAACTTTACTTTTTCTATATATATATATATATATATATATACATGTGTGTGTGTGTGTGTGTTTGTGTGTGTATGTCAATTCATATCTATTTTTATTTCTTTTATATATATATATATATATATATATATACGTAAAATTCGTTATATGTAATTTTTTTCGCTCTCTTTCTCAATATATATATATATATCTACACACACGTGTGTGTGTGTGTGTGTGTGTGTGTGTGTGTGTGTTTGTATGTGTGTGTGTGTGTGTGTGTTGTGTGTGTGTGAGTCTGTGTATTGGAAAGTTAAAGATAAAAGAACCAACCAATCATAACGGATTCAATGAAGGAGGAGAAATATAAGATATTAAAAGGAAATAGCAAGATAAAGATTGGTAACGGGAAGAGGAGAAAGAGCGGTATTGAGTGTGTCAGCGGTTGTGTCAGGAGACTAGAAGCAATCACAAAGGAGAAGGGATAAAAGAAAGGGAGCAGAAGGAGTGGGAGGAAGAGAAGATGAAAGGTTGCGATAAAACAGATTAAAAAATAAAGGGGATTTGAAAAAAAGGAAAAGAAAAGAGTCATTGGAAAGGAAGCAACAAGGCCTGAGAGGAAAGAATATATATATATATATATATATATATATATATATATATATATATATATATATATATATATATATCAGAAAGAAAAAAGAAAGAAAAAGTAATGGGGGTTGTAGATGAAAGAATCGAGTGGGAGGAGTGTGCCAATACCAAGACAGCTGTGACCATAGCTTCATTTAGAAGATGACTTCTAAAGAAGCGATAAACTCCGTGGTCTCAATTTCATGTTTATTTACTTTGCGCGGGAAATTTTGGTCTGGTTTTGTGGGTTTTCTGTTGTAGAAACTCTTTATTATTATTATTATTATTATTATTATTATTATTATTATTATTATTATTATTATTATTATTATGTCCTCGTTTCATCTTAAACATAAAATCACCATTATTCATATGTGGGTGCGTAGGAATTCATGTAAGTAAATGTTACGCTGAAGGGTTTTGTCTGGGAAATAATGCTTATAACAAACAACGAATTTCTTTGATGAAACATTGTCATTTTTATTCATTTTTGACGAAATTTGCTTTCATCTTGCTTTCTTGCTTTCAGATAGTAGTTAAAAGAAAACAAAATGTAACCCTCAAAACTTTTTTTTATATTCCGGGTGGTGGAGCCATTTTATTCATATTTTGGATCCACTTGGTCACATTTAGTGTTCGATATAAAGCATAGGATGCAGGGGTGCAGACCAGGAATCTCCACCAGCCCAAGAGTTCCCCTTTACAGTGAACAACAAATTGACTTCTTCATTCCTCAATATTGAAATAACACAACGGGTTTAATATTATTTAATGGTAACAATCATCCAAATTAGACGAATCAGACATGCGAGCCACTGATGGAGAAGTAAGGACGAACTGATAAGTGATTCACTTCTATGGACCCCTTCACATGGACAATCAAAGGTTGGACGATCAGCAAAAAACTATTTACAACAGCTCTATATGGACACAGGGTGTAATCTAGAGGACCCGTCGGAAGCGATGGATGATAGAGATGAATGGCAAGAGAGAGTCAGGGAAATCCGTGCTAGTAGCATGACATGATGATGATGATGATGATGATGATAATGATGATTAGATTATCATTACTTTTTGATAAGTTTTTCTTTCTTTGTATATTTGTTGTTTGTTTTGAAGTACAAACAAGATGATCCGTAAATATGTGGGGATTCTGTTGTCATATTGGTCCATAATGATACTTATGCTTTTATTTTTGGAGAAATGACTGATTTTTAATTTACGTTTCATATTTGTGTCTGTTATATCCAGAATTTGAATGAATAGAAAATGACGTTCACCTCGTTGGTATCACCCAGAATTATTATTCAGTTGCAAATTAAATTGAGAATTTCTCAATTCTTCAGAAGCATTGAAAGAAAGCGTATTGCCCTAATAAAACTCTAATTACTACATGCCGAATTTTCTTGGTTATCGTCACACACACACACACACACACACACACACACACACACACACACACACACAATAAAAAGAAAAAAGTATGGAAGCTTACATTGATATGTTTCGGTATTTTCAGAATAAATTCATGTTCATGACGCTATTCTTATGGTGAAACATGTCAATCAGAATTTCCATACTGCTTTTTTCCTTTCTCTGCTTAATCGTTTAAAATTCCTTCGCTTACGTTAGTTTCCTCGTGGCTGTGTGGTAGAATCTTGGTTTGGCGTTTGTGTCAGCCGTGTTTCGATCACAGCTCTAGCCCCACTGAAGAGTTGTGATACAATGAAAGTCTGTCTGTGGATGACAAGACTTTAACAATCCAAATTTCTTTGGCAGAAGATTTTTGACAAGTTTTTCTTCCCTGATGTTTTGTGTCATTGTTTAAATTACCAGTGACGTGACCGGTTATAGTGGTAGGAAATAAACTTGGCGACTCTGGTTCAATTCCTGGAGGAGGTGTTTAGATTTCACTTCGAGTTATGGATCTTTTGAAAGACATGTCTCCGTCATTTCTACCCACAATTATGATTAAACAGTCAGGCAAACTGGGATTTTTCACCTTGAGAGTACAACCGGTCAAATAGGAAAAACAAAACAAAAAAACTCTGAATTCCTACCAGCAGAACTCCGTTTAAAAATCTGGTTCTGTCAGTGGGGCTTACGACACACTGACTGTATCCCCTGCAGAGAGGTATGACACCACCAAAAAAGGGTGTCCTAGGTATATCATTAAACTATAACTGGTGGTGAGGCTCCAGTTCTGGAGCTCTGGGGAGTTTAAAATACCTCTTCATTGCTATTACTCCCAAGTCCACTTTGATTTAGAATGGTAGTACTTGTTAAGGTCGCATCAATGGCTCAAATTTACTTGTTTAAAGATGTTTACTATCTAATAGGAGTGAGTACCGTAAAAAAAACTCTTAAGAAACACCATCGTTAAAACATGTAGATATAAACGGGATTCTCTAACCTCTAGACATAGAATATCTCTAGACGGGTTGACATGCCACTGAAATAAATCTATCAAATTCGTTTAAAAATTGACATAGTATCACATCCCAGCCGTTGCGCAAAGTTTGAATGAATACATACTGTCTCTTAACATGTTTAGCAGTGTTGCTGTGGCGATAGAAGCTGGTAGGGCATCCTATTATTCAAAGTTTTCCATAGATTTTTGATGGGTGTTTTCAGGTAGATGTTCCCGATAGTATTTCAATGTAACATTCATCAAAGTTCATATTTTCCATAAGAATTAGTTTATCGATGTGTAAGAGGTCTAAACCGGCTCATTGGCCTAGTGAGTAGAGTGTTCGCCAATGTTCCGGGAGATACCAAAGACTTTAAAAATGGTCCTGGATACATCCTTGCTTAACACTTAGCAATATGAGGTACGTATCAAGGGTAAAGTTGAGCAATCCACGGAAAGGAGTTGTGCTCTCCTCTACACCTCAGTGTAATAGCTATCGAAAAGAGAGCTTTCTGGTTGCCCGCGACAAAGGAATGATGTCTAGTTTAAGACTTTCTGTTTCAAGAGATGATTGTTTGATTGACCTGAATCTGTCTTTATAAGGCAAGTTTCTAACTTTTGGTAGAAGATGTATTTCGAATATCACGTTGATAGTCGGCTGACTAGTAGTACAGTTATGATTATAGTAATATTAGTTTTATGGTTTTTCTTTCCTCCTCCCTTGTGATATATAGTTTAGGAGGCCTGGCTTTTTCTAGAGCTTGTCTCACCTTTCATCTTAGATCGTATGCTTTTAAGTCTAAGAGGCAGCATCTTAAATTGAGATTATTATTTCTAAGAATGGTACTCGAAGAATTGAGACATTTCTTCAGCATTTCTCTTAGAGGATTAATGGTGATGACTATTAAATCCTTTTTTTCGCTTTTATATCTATCTATCTATCTATCTATCTATCTATCTATCTATCTATCTATCTATCTCAGCCTGTTTATATCTATCTATCTATCTATCTATCTATCTATCTATCTATCTATCTATCTATCTATCTCAGTCTGTTTATATCTATCTATCTATCTATCTATCTATCTATCTATCTCAGTCTGTTTACATCTATCTATCTATCTATCTATCTATCTATCTATCTATCTATCTATCTATCTCAGTCTATTCATAAGCAGTTATCTGACTCGTCTGTATATATCTAAGTACCTATCTAACAAGATTACTGTATAGAAGCTCAGATCAAATGAAAGAGAATGAAAATATGAAAATAGTGTAACGCCAATATTCTTAATATTTAGCTGATGGAATTCTTGGTTGTTTGTTTTTTGGGGTTTATGGTATATAAACCCTCGCAGGTGATTTAATGCCAAATCCATTTTCATACAAATAATTATTTCTATCTCAAACAATTCAGTTTAGCATGAGCACACAGTTTAATTGTCATAAACATTTCTATTTCAAGCTATTCATTTAAGTCAAACAGTTCTGATTCAAACAACTCAGTTTGGTCTAAATATGTAGTTTAAATGTCAAAACTGTCCTATTTAGAGCAATTCAGTTTAGGATAAGTATGCAGTTTAGTTCTATTATATCTATAGATTGGACCCTATCAGGTGCTACTACTCCGGGCTTGAGTGGACCTGGGAGCGATGGCAACGAAGGAATACTCTGCATTCCCCAAAGCGCTAGCATTATTGGAACCTCACCATTAGATTGCTTAGTGTCATTACCAAGACACTCATTTGGTGGGGTCTTACCCCTCTGCCGAGGTGCAGTCGGTGTATTCTACAGCTCCAGCCGACTAGGCAATACACAGAGTTAATGTCAAAACATTTTTATTTCAGATAATTCAGTTTAGCATAAGTACGCAGTTTAAATGCAAAACTCTCGAAACCACAGTTTAGTTCTGTTTGACTTATAGATAGGACCCTATCAGGTGCTACTACTCCGGGCTAGAGTGGACCTGGGAGCGATGGCAATGAAGGAGTACTCTGCATTCCCCAAAGCGCCAGCATTATTGGAACCTCACCATTAGATTGCTTACTGTCATTACCAAGACACTCATTTGGTGGAGTCTTACCCCTCTGCCGATGTGCAGTCGGTGTATTCTACAGCACCAGCCGACTTGGTCACTTGTTGGTTGGGGAGTCTTACCCTTCTGCAGAGGCATAGTCGGTGTATTCTATAGCCCCAGCCGGCTAGGCAATTCTGTCATTTCGTTAAAGATGAGACAAACTAAAAAAAAAAGAAAACCCCTCCCCAATTATCATTAGATGCAAGGTTACGCTGAAAGTTGATTTATTCGTAAAAATTGACACTTTTAAATGCAAGTAAAAATCTATTTACGCTTTGATGTTTTTCCCGAGTTATAGCAACATACAAAGATGCAAAAATCATCCACCTCTATGCAAACACACAAAGTGAGTTTATATAAGGCAAAAATGTAAACAAAAGAAAGCTAATACATAATGCCTTATAATTCCCGAGCTTACGTATGTCGACTGCTGACTGAGCGGTATGATACTAAGCCTACGTAAAGTTGGTGCGGGTTTCAATCTCAGCTTGAAGCGTCCTACTTATCTAGCCACACTGAAGAGTTATGCCACAACAAAACAGTTTATCGGTGGATGATAATGTATATATCAAAGATTTCAAAAATGGTACTTGATACCTCTTTGCTTAACACTCAGCGTTATAAGGTACGTATCAAGGGTAAAATGGAGCAATCTAGGGAAAGGAGTAGCGCCCTCCCCAACTCCTCGGTGTAGTAGCTATTGAAAAGGGAGCCTTCGGGTCACTCTCGACTACGGTCGCCAACTATATATATATATATATATATGTATATATCCAAAGAAGATGAGTTGGGAGTGATTCTGTTTGAGAATGTATAAGATGATTTTTATCATATTTACCAACCCCTCCGCTCGGGCAGGATATGACACAAGGTCAATTTTTAAGCAGAGTTTAACTGGTTTGAATTCAGAGTTTTCCTTCTCTCAGACTAGTTGCCTCACCAAGGCTGAAGTACCCAGTCAACCCTACTATTTACCCATAGCTGGAGGGAGAATAATTAGATTCATACCTTTCCAAGGGTTTTAGTGCTATGTGAAATGCAATCAGTCTCGTCCAGGATTTGAACTCGTTTCGCCGTGTCCATTTCCTACGACAATAACCATTACACTACAGGCACCTTATAAATCTCCAGGAGTGCTCAATATCTAATAATTGATATATAGATTTATAAATCTCATATAGCGTAAATTGGAAAAAAAAACGTCATTTGGCTATTATAAATTTATTTCAGCCGACCAATCCATAAGAGAAGGCAACCTCTTCGTCAGTCAATGGAGAGAAAAAGTTATTAAAAATATTCTTTCTGTGGATTCTTACTCGTTTAAAAATAAAAAATAAAAAATAAATAAAGATGGTGGTTGGGGTGATAAAAAGATATGGTCAACTAGTTGGTGTCAAAACCGGATGTCATGTCATCGATTGGTATCGAATATCCTTAAGTATCTAAAAAAAAATTTCACACGACTCACAAAACCTCCAGCAACTAAAATCTTGTCTGTGAATTAACCTATTTTATTTTATGAAAAAAAAAACAAAAAACAAAAACAAACAAAACCTGTTTATTCTTTTATTTATTAAGGAAATCGTGGTGATAAACACTATTACTTATAAGTTAAACATTTTTTAGGTTTTATTTGATTTCCATTCAAGATTAAGATATAGTTATTTTAATTTCATATTTTTATATACTTTTTATTCTAAATACCGCCATTCTAATTACCGTTGGAATCAGTTATATCATTGTAATGATTAATCATTGATAATCATAATACTAATAATAAAAGGTATTATTATTATTATTTTTATTGTTGTTGTTAATACTATTGTCATTATTACATCACCAATTGTATCAATAGTAATACTGATATCATTAATTTTATTAACTAATAAAATAAATCAATTTTTCTATTATGAACCTTTTTCATATGAGTTTAAATCTATTTTTATGGCGACATTTAAAAATTGGTTCATTACATTAATTTAATAGCTGGGTAGTAAATTTATGTCTAATGATGCTTATTTTTTCCTGTAAGCAAAAGTTACATCTACTGTTGAAGCTTCCACGAGTAGAAGATTTCTTATTAAATCCTCACAAATTAAGTGGAGATTTATTAAGAAATCCTCTACTTCTAGAAGTTTCAACAGCAGATGTAACCTTATCTAAGAGGAAAAAGCAAACATATAACAATCCTATATCAACTCATGGATATGACTAATTGTTAGTTCATTCTTTTGTTGTAAATTAATTCCCCCAAAATATCCTATATTGTTTCTCTTGGTGATGTCATAAAGTCGAAAGTAGTGTAGTCTTCATTATAAATTACAGAATTGTCAAATGGTCTTTCCGTTTGTCTTGGGTTTTTTCAAGTTGGAAACAGCAGTTGTACAACTGTATTCATGGAATTCTTCGAAAAATAAAATTGATAATTCCTTGTAGGATTGGCCTGTGAAATATTTCCTTCTCTTGGAACCTGTCGAAAAAATAACTATTCGATTATCGATTATTATTTGATAAGGGTCCATTTTGGGTCGTTGGTTATTCCTTAATATCCGGTTTTCAGTCGACTGTGTTTGATGATAAGGAACAGATGTGGGGAGATTTAGATAGATAGATAGATAGATAGATGTTGACAGATAGATGAATAAATGAATTGTTATTAAAACCGTCTTCTACTGATAAATAGATAGAAAAATATTGAAAATAGCCTTACATAGATAAGTAGATTGATGTTAACCTGGTTTTGGTTGAGACGAAGGCTTTTCCTTGGGTTGTGTCAATTTTATCTTCCTCTGGAAAAAGGATTTACTTTTCATCATTAGTTCCAAACTTATCCAAAGATCGTTCCGAAGCGTATCTTGTCTTTTATGTCAAATTGTCGTTGACTATATTATGAATAAAGTTAAGAATCAGTCAGATCATGTAAAACACATTGGGTATGTCTGGACGCTTTACCTGGTCGGAGAGGGGGTTAATGATTGTTGTATGTGTTTTATTGAAGTATAGTGCCATTTCTTGTAATATCACCAAAGGATTTTCTTCCGTTACGGTTAAAAGATTGTAATTACTTATTGAAGTCGTTCGTCCATTACTAGAGGACTCTTTAAGAGTAATATTCCTCAGTCGAAACTGAGTAAACATCATTACCATTTTCTGTGAATTTAAGCTTTATTTCTCGAAACAGGGCAAATATTGACAATGTTTCTGAAGCTGAAGAATCCTTTTTCAACTTTGGTCTCAAATGTGTTTTATCGATGCCCATTATTATGGATTATATAAGGATTTCAAAATTTGTTCAGTTTGGCATTAAGAATTCCTGAAATGAAAGGAACGATCAGAATACTAAATCAGTTGCATAACAATGCCTTGAATATTTTGATGCAATCACAACTGAGGTTTTTGTTATTCTAAACTTTCATGCATATTTTGGAATAATCTATTATTTAACAAGGTTCATGCAATGTACTATTTTAAAACAAGAAATTCCCTCAATTGATTTATGCAAATTGTTTGTTTTTCACTTTTTATTCTTGTTTATTTGTCTGGAAAATAAAAAAAATCGAAAAAAAAAAAAAGCAAATTTGGATGATTTTATTGAATACGACCACACAAACTGTACGAATTGTTAACATAGCATTTGGCGAAAAGACTGTCAACGAATGAACGCCTAACATTAGTTCTTAAAAGTTCGCAACGGAGACGAGATTATTGAAGATAAGCAGGGTCTTTCTACCAACCAACTGGGGGTCATTAACAAAACAGATCCATTGAAAACAATTCGATATGTTACAGAAGAACTCAAACTTCACCACTGAAAAGTTTTTCGATATTTGTACCTAAACTCACAATTATCATTTATGCTAATTGTCTAGTTTTCATTTTTTTTATTCTTGTTTATTTGTTTATTTGTCTATCAAATTAAAAACGGAAAAAATCAAATTCGAGCGATTTTATGGTATGAGTTCAAAATAAGATGTTTTAGATGAGCTCGTACAATAAAATAACTCGAATTTGATTTTATCTGTAAAAGTTCGCAATAAGGGAGATAACTACGTAATTAAAACAGAATCTTTCGCTCCTTCCTTAATAGAAGTCGCAATATCATCCCAGACTGTTGTTATAGCGAGAATTCAACGGGATCAAAAGTCGTTTAGTAGTGAAAAATTTGATAGTAACAAGCTACAAATATTTTTGCACAGTTGCCAAAGATTCTTTTAATGTATTTAGGATATTTTGAGGGTAATGATTCTAAAAGATGACGTTAATTTTGTTTAATCGGTTCTGCTTTATTATAAATAATGGATAGTGATTTTAGCCCTTAGGTACTGTCTGATTCTATCCCTCAAAATTTCAAGGTAGATGCTTTTTATCTCACTATTTAGTCTTTTCGATGACAAAGTTGCTGAAACTTTCGACTTAAATCAATTCGAGAAGCAGTATTGGTCAATCATTGTCATTATCTGAACAGACTTAGTTAAAAAGTACCACGTGAGAAAAACAAACATAAGTAAATGCCAGCATTAAATGACAAATAAGTCAGAGGAGAAAAACTCTAAAATGTATGTGATAAGGAAAACAGCTTTGAAGGCTACGTGAACTGAAGTCTCAAATATGGGCCATTTATTATCTAAGAAACAGATTCAATCAAGCTAAATTGATACTAAATTTGGAAGTAATGACAAAGTTACTCTAAAAATGTTGTAAGATAATTGGTAATAAAATCAATATTGACTCGTGTCATCAAAGAAATTTCCAGTTATCATAGTGAAATAAACATTCCGACAGTTTTTCAAAACTTACACAAGTAAATGCAATGCTTGTAACGATCTTAGAATTAGAAAATAGCATAAAATAAAGGAACTTTGAGAGTAAATCGCATATATCGTTACAATATGATTTAGTTTATAAATCAATACTTTCACCGGATGAACCAGAATAGAAAAGATTTATTAATATACGCATGCTTAGCATTTGTTGAGCGAAGGCTACAGATCTGCACTTGTTCATGTTAGGGTAAGCAACTTTCTGATGTCTTGATTGGTGGAAGAATTATACAATGAAAATATTCATCTGTATGCCAGCCATCCGCAAAGATATCGTTCATATTTATTTATTATTCGTTCAAAAGAAAAAAGCTAATAGGAAAACGCACACGCCAAGTGGAAAAAAAAGAAGGGAAAAATAAAGAAAAGAAAACAGAAAAAGAGAGATTGCCACTTTTGGGCAGTGAAATCGACCACATTTCAGGACTGGAGGAATAGATGTGACGTAGAGGAGTGAGGCGATGAAACATGATGGAGTAGATGTTTGGGATGGTGAGGAATTGGCTGCGAGGATTTTGAGATTGTTTCTCGGGGTGAGGGATGTTAACAGCAGTTACATGAAAGAGACGTAATTTTCTTTATCACGACGGACATAATATTTATATATAAAAAAGAAAAAGAAATAAAAGCATATAGCCACTTACATATAGAAACATGTTAACAAATAGATACGTTTATTATTCGTCGAAACAATATATATATATATATATATATATATAATGAAAGTAAAAATTGTAACTGATGTACAAAGACTATGCCATAATAATAGCAAAAATATTAAAGTATTAGATTACAGTTCTTCATACTGTGACTCAGAGTTTCATGTATTAGAGACTACGACTATCAAACAGTGATTAAAGAGGTAATTCATTCATTTTTGTAATGGGTAGCACTGAGAAATTTCATGATAAAAAGAAAAGAAAGAAAAGGGAAGGAAATAAAGAGGAAGGAGGCGGGAGAAAATAGTAATAACATTCAACATAGTAACTGCTGAGAAAGAGATAGATAGATTGATAGATAGAGAGAGAGAGAGAGAGAGAGAGAGCATGCAGCGAAGTCAGTTCAGGGGTAAATGACATACTAGGGATTTGCATTGCTGTTTTCATTTTGCAATTCATTTGTCTTCTGTTTAACAATTCATTACCAATATAGGATTAACATTTTCCTGCTAGCTCTAGCCCATATTTATTTCAGCTACTCTTGAATTATAATCCATTTTCTTTATTATCAACCATCTTGTTTAGGGGAACTACCTGTTTCCTCTTTCATCTTCCATTCATTGTTAAACATTGCTATACTGTATAAATATTTATTTTTAATTTGGAAGACTCAGGTAGTAATTGTACCACCTGCTTTTTTCAGTTTATTTCAATTGATCCAATGTAAATTTTTGTTTTATTGGTCAATGATTTTCAAATTAACGGTGGATTTTTATACTACACTGCTAGTTAAAAATGGATTTTCTGTGGGACAGTTATCTTAATTACGGCAGGTACCATATTTACCAACCACTCTGTCGGGCAGTATATGACACAAGGTCAATTACGGCAGTTACACTTGCGCTGCTAACTGATGTTTTCTGCTAAAGAATCTTCACATTATGGTTGGTGATTATTTTATTCGTATTCTTAATACAAGCATATCTTATATATATATATATATATATATAGTGACTGCCACTATTCAAAAGAATGTCATCTCCTCAATCATATACATATATATATATATACACATATATTAATATGCATATATATATATATATATATACATATATATATATAGGTTCTCTATAAAGAACGGAACATATATATTCATTAAAAAGCGCATCATAGTAGGGTAACGTTTAGAAAGCAGATCTCATCTATGTTACCAAGTGTTCAATCCTCATTGGGTACTCAGTGCTTGTAATCCTATGCCAAGTGTAAGCTAACTAATTGTAAATGACAAGAAACAAGTTTAATAATCTGAAGATTTGGTGCAATTTTGTATTTCTCGTTTTTCAGAATTGATAATTTGAGTTGATCTAATACAAAACGTTAGACAGTATGAAATTCTCTCAAACGTGAGATTTGATAAAAATTGGTTGGGTCTTGATTTTTGAAAATTAATTCACTTATTATTAATTGATATTCAGTTTCAATAATACATTTTCCAAATAGGGTGAGTTTTTATATTGAGTTTAACTGCCTTTAAATATTGAATCGAGTAACAACTAAAAATTTGGGTATTTTGTCAATATATATATATATATATATATATATATATATATATATATATATATATATATATATATATATATATATTCAGAGTGTGTTTAAATTCATTCTAATAGTCCTCTTGGCATTGAGCACACTTACTCCAGCGAGTTTCCATTGGTTGAAGCATCTCTGAAACTACTTTTTTGATGTTTTAAAGCTGCACCTTTGTGCTTCTTTTAGTGTCTCACTCGATCCTAATTCAATTTATGATATGAAGTATGTAGCTGTGCACATATCGTCATTTAAATCTTAATTTGAAATCAAAAATTACAATTAATTTTTGTTTAGAATAAAAAGAATGAAAAGATTCAGTCTGCGTACTTTTTCATAACATCTTATATATCTAAGTTTTGAGCACGCATGCATAGAGAGATAACAAGCTAATAGACTTAAGTGTAGCTAATACGTTATCCCAATACATTATAACTATATATGTACGTACATGTGTCGAAAACAACACGCACATATGTATTTTGATCGACGTATATACGGATATAAAAGCTCCATGATACATAGTATCATACAGTTATATACACAGCCTCTGTACTGAAATACACGGTCAAGCTCGTAATCAAACCTTAGTTTCAATTTATTTTGATAAGTCTGACAAGATAAAGTAGATATAAGAAAGACATGGGATGGGTGTGTACAAAGAAGAACGATCCCCTGGAGATCCTAGAAGAGTAGATGGAAGTTAGTAGATTTTGATCTATTACTTTTTTTTATATGTTGTCCAGATAAAAAGGGAGCGGTTGGACGCACTGTTTGGGGAATAATTATCTTTTTTCATATACGAAGCTAAAAACGATGCAAATAACATCTATTTGCAATGTGTAGAAAGCGCTAACAGGTGATATAGAATCGGAAATAGGTAGCCGGAAACAGATCCTGAGGTTATGGCGTTTGAAATTAGATGGTATTAATACACTAGATGGATCTGCGAAAACCCTTCGGATTACATATATAATAGAATGAATAAAGCATATCGAAATTTAAACCATAAATTACATTTTCAGATAATTCATTGTTGATTTCTCTCTAGATATTGATATTAATGTAACCCAGAAAAAAGAAGAAAAAAAGAAAGAAAGAAAAAACAGCATCTGATAGCGAGATTTTTATTAAAGCAATACATTCAAATTTAAATCGTCTTGATCTCCAAACTCTTTTCCAGTCTTTATACATTTTCTTTCTCCGCTCTATCTTGCCACTTTCTCTTTTGCAAGCAACTTCTTCCATCTTCTTATATACTAAAGATATATCTCTCCCCTATTTCTCTTTCTTCTTAACTTCTTAAAATTCGTTAAAATTTTTAAAAACCGTTATTACATGTATAAGTTTAAGATGCGTTTCTCTAAAAATTGGCAGTAAGAAAATATCGTTTTTATACTTGTTTAAAGTATCGAAAATTGACACCGACTCCTTTAGATTGTGTTGGATTAAGGCATGAGTTTTAAGAGCTGCAACCCAGGAGCTTCCATCAACTGGGTGGAGGGTTTCCAGAGATTAATTCAATCTCAGGTCAGTTATACTAAAGATACAAAAAATGGTACTTAATGCCTACTTGCTTAATATCCAGCATTATTACGTACGAATCAAGAATAAGTGGAGCAATCCAGGGAAAGAGCAATATTAAAATAACAGAAAACAGAAAATTAAATGTATCGAAATACCAATAGGAATGTAGTCAAGGTGAATTTAAAATAACGCCTATATACCAAACTAACGACTACACACTACTTCAAATAAAAGAAAATAATTTATACATAGATTTAAACCAAAGTTGAATAAAACATGAATCGTACACACACACAAATGGAAAGAAACATACATAGGTTTATATATATATATATACACGCAAAAATTATTTGTAAAAAGTAATTACCAGTAAATTTAAAACCATATTAGCACACACACACACACACACACACACATGCACACACACACACACACACAAATCTCAAGACACACTTTCTCTCTTCCTCTCACACACACAAAGAAAAAATAACTGTAAGTAAAATCCGAAACCACTCCAACACACACACACACACACACACACACACACACACACACACACACACACACACACACACACACACACAAACAAACACACGCATAACGACAGAAACATATAAAATATCAAAGACCAATTCGGGGTAAAGCAGGCTAAGGTAAACACTTTCTCAGAAAAAGAGAGGAGTAATCTATATATAAACTCTTAACCAACTGAAAACCATTCAAACGGCAAACATGAGAGAGTTCAAATCTCATTAACAAGGCCTTGAGCCATATATGTTCTCTGACGAAAGCAACAAACTGGAAACATACATATATGTAAGAACGAAAAAAAAATTCTAAAAAATACAAATCGCTTAGGTGACCAATTCATTTTAATATATATATATATATATATATATATATATATGAAATCACATTCGCTCTATTGCACATATATATGGTGTGCTAATTTATATCTTAGCTGGAATATCCGATATTACCCTCGACCAGTCAGCATGGTTAAGAATACGCAGACAGTATCTCCGGCAGAACAGTACGATACCCTATCCCGCCAAAACAAAACAAAAGTGGTATTCGGGGTATGATACAAAATTGAATCCAGTGGTGTTGCTTTGGTTCTGAAGTTATGAGGTGTGTGGATTCAAACGTTCGTTGTCACTATTTTCAGATACACAAAGATCAGGAGTGGTAGAACCAAATAGGGTTCCATCTGTGGGTCAAATAAATCTAAGTGAAAATGATTTCAATCAGATAGGAATATTTATAACCATTGAACTGTGTCCAAATTTATTTGCAGTTTTCTTTACTATATCTAACATTAATTGAAGCTTTAATTTTTACTAAGGAGTATCAATTATTTAAAACCATATAATTGTGTGCAAATTATTTGTATTAGATAGGATTACTTGAAAGCATAGGACTGTGTGAAATAAATAATAATTATTATTATTTTTACACTTTGCGAGTTTTTCTCACCAGCCTTAACAGGTGCTTTTTCACTGATATTTAAATGACAAAGTTTTTTGAACTTTTTCTCGTTTAACACAAGATCTTCGGTTCCTGCTGTGATTGAGTGATCTATTTGTATCACAAAGTCTCAAAGAATTTTATGCGTCTACCTTTCTTGGATAGATTCTTGTTTGAGTTCATACCATTTGTTTAGAAACAAAGATTTTTTAAGGACTTGAATTATGTCTGGGATCAATCTCATATAGCCTATGCTATTTCTACTCTCCACTAACCATGGTAAAATGTCAGGGAAAAAGTATCTGTCGAGGAAACAATGCTGAGAATTGGTTTCTTACCTTCTCCAAAGATCTTTGTGCAAATCTTGCCGGAAATCGAACTCAGTTCGTCCACTTTATTTCCCACAATGATAACGTGAATTTACCCAAAGAATACGCATATACACAGAAACAGTGGACGGGAAACCTGGATAACCAAAACTTTAAGGGTTTAAAAGATCCAAGGAAATACTGAAAAATCTATAAAAAAAAATTAAAACAGGAATAGATTAGAAGAATTTAAAATAAATTTCCAAATTATTTTTCTTATAAAATTCTTAGAAAATTATTACGTGTAAAAATTGTTGAATATTATGAACAACTTTTCAAATAAAAAATCATCTGTTTTTTTTGTATTGATACAATTTTTTTCCAAGCTTTATTCTTAGGGATGATACCAAATTTATTACAGTAAAGTTAGAATTTTAATAATTAAGGAGGTTTTTTTATTAACATGTGTCTTTTTTTCTCAGCGTGAGCCCGTGAAAGTTTCTGAATTTTTGTGCGGGTGGTGGTGTTAAATTTAACAACTTGCACGTTGTCACTATATATATATATATATATATATATATATATATATATATATATATATATATATATATAATGGGTAACCTCTCAGATTCAAGTATGTCATTTGTATGATATCATTTTCTTAAAGAATGAATAACCGTGCCATGAACGAATGAATTTTCTGAAACCAATATGAGTTGTAAATTATCTGGCATAAATTTAAATTTATAGAAAATTGTTGCTATACAAATTCTAAATATCTTAATTCCTCCCACTGACATCAATTCCTTACCATAGATGTGAAAGGTTTTGTTACAATTGGAAGTTATTTGATTTATTACCGTTGTTCCCCCTTTCATGAGTAAGTTTAAAAAGTTATAAGCCTCACCCGGAAAAAAAGAGTCAGAGCTAAATTTTTTGTTGTGGCATCACATTATCACTTCTTATGAAAGAAAAAAACAAAAAAAAAAACAACAAAAAACAAAACAAATTCTGATTTCTGTCTTACTTTTTGTACAGGTGAGACCCTTATTAATGTCAGAGCTGTACGCTAAATGTAAAAATGGACAAAACTGAGGCCCCAAAAATCATAATATATCTACAAAAGAAAGTTATGATACCCAAGGAAATCGAGGAGGATATGGTACAGATATTTACTGACGACTCCCCTTTTCTATGCATTGTGGAAACTTGTACATTTAGCTTGACAGTAGTTAGACTTGACTGTAAGTAAAAAAAAAAAAAAAAAATAAGCGTAGCTTAGACTTGATATAAAGCTGCAAGTATGAGGTACTAAGTGAGGATCTAACTCACTACTCAGTTATAATTTCTCTGCAATAATGATCTATAATAATTAATTGTTTCCAAACTGTTGTATGGTATCGAGTATTCCTTTTTAATAAAAATAATTGGTGCATATATTTTTTTTATATTCCTATCCTATACAAATAATTCCAATCTATTTGACTCATAGATGGAACCATAATTGGCATTTCAACAGGATGTCGGTCTAGGAGTACTGAAGCCTCCCAACAGGATGCAGTTTAATCATGACCAGAGTACTATATATATATATATTTAAAAAAAAATAAAACAATATTCGGTCACATTAGGATAATAAATTTATTTCCATCCTGTTAAGAGCATTGATATGAATCAAAGACTCTAAAATGATTTTTAACAGGACTTCATCCGATCCAGTAGGAAAATATAATAAATTACAACCTGATAGTTGAGATTTGGTTGTAATTCATTTTGTTTTCTTGTTGGATCTGATGAAGTCCCGTTAAAAGTTATTTTAGAGTTTTAGATTTATATCAATGGTCTTAACAGGATGGAAATAAATTTATTATCCAAATGTGACCGAACATTGTTTTTTTTTTAATAATATTATTTGCTCTGTGAATTTATTTACATTGATCTCTTGCCCAATTATAGGCCTCAAGCTAAAATCTTCAACAGAAACAATATAAAGGTCAGCTACAGTTGACTAGTAACATGTCTCAAATCATAAAAATCCACAACAAAAAGATCGAATCGATCCACAGCACCACACACTCCAACAAACAATGCAACTGTAGGGATAAAGAAACATTCCCCCCACTAGGAAACTGCCTACAAAAAAAAAACGTTCTGTACAGAGCCACTGAAAAACCAACAGATCAGTCAAGTAATACATTGGAGCAACGGAGAGAACCCTGAAACAAAGAATATATAACCACAAACTTTCCTTAACCAACAGAAACTACTCAAATAATACTGTTTTATCCACACACATATAGCGCCTAAAAGACATGAACATCTCACCCACCATCCCCTAGGAAATGCTAAAACTAGCACTCGCCTACTGCAAAACATAAAAAAGTCCCTTCTTTGTCTCCACGAAAAACTAGCAATTATCAAGCACCCATCACAAAACACTCTGCTAAACAAAATATCAGAAATTCTATCCAGATGTTGACATGAGAACAAACATCTACTCTTACATTTCGACCCATACACATAACTCATCCATCTTACCTATATCACCTCCACTTCTATCAATCCCTCCACAAATGACCCCACAAAACACTCCCCACCTATCACTCTCACGTCCCAGACCTATCATGCTTACACGTCAAATCATATATTCATTTCATTGATTATGCAATGATGATAATTTGTTCGTTAATTAAAATCATCACCATACACATCCACACACATAATTCCACAAAAAAACAAAACAAAACAAGAAAAAACAAAAAACAAACCACATAGCTAATACAAACAATTATTGCAACGTCTTAACACAATATATTCACTATATTCCTTACGTATATACAATTATGTATTATAATTATGTATACGTAGTACATCATTAACACATCATAACTAATACAGATTATTATAGCAATCTAACAGAAAACATATTCCAGCATAAAATATTAATATGGCATCATACTCCATAGTATATTACAATATAACATATCTCATTATCATGATATTTATGCGATCCTGGCCTACCATACTACTCACGCCTATTATGCTTACAAATCAAAACTTTATTTTCTTCGAAATACACTGATGATATTTTATTCCTTAGTTAATATCACACACACACACACACACACACACACACACACACACACACACACACACACACACATATATAAAGACACAAATTTAAAAAAGAATTTTCTCGGTCAATCCGCCCCAACATTTTGGCTACACTTCGCGTCTCATACATCCAGGAGACAACCTTAAATTTATCGCGCAGTGAATGTATCTTTACACACACACCTACAATAGATTGCTTATACGTCTACATACAATATTACGCAAACATAACCCACACACAACAACACACACACGCACATAAAGAGTTGTACGCTATTCTAACGTTCTTTTGACTGTATTTTTCGATTTTTTTCCATTTCTTCATTATCTTTCGTTACCTGCCGTTTATAAAACTTCATGAAACCTGAGGTCGCAGGCAAGCTTCTACGCTATTAAATATATATAAAATCTAATGTATACTTACTTATCGTATATATATATATGTATATATATAGGACTCAATCTGTGTCACAAACTTATTTGTAACGTTTAATTTTCATTTTGAAGTTAATAATTTAACAAGTACATCACCACAAAAAAGCGCGTATGAGAAAATTATTTAGAATAAATTTTATTTTGTATTGTTGTAATAGATATTTACGTAGTATTGATTTGATGTCAGGGGTACTTTTTGTCATTGTTGCTTTTAACAGAACGAATCGACCACTGGAGTCTCTGGACTTTGATAAGCTTCCAAGAAATTCGAACCGAATTCTGAATTGATCTACTGGTAGTGCAGCCATTTTCTCTAATTATCCTCATATGCTTTTTGACCAGAATATTACATCAACTTTTCATAGAGTTAGCGCCCTATTGACAGGCTTTAGAATATACTGACTGTATCCACTGCAGAGATTTAAGTCCCTGCCTCCAAAAGGATGTCCTCTATATGACACTAAGCCACAACTGATTGTGCAGCCACAGTCACACCTTTGCCATTAATTCCAGGTCAATTCTGACTGGATATTGTATCTATTTGTGTACCATTTATACGTTAATTAGATTTGTTTTAGAATTGGAGAAAAATGTAAAACCAAGGAATCTAAAAGGAATCTAAAATGATGAATTTATAACGAAGGAAAGTTAACATTAAAACGTTTTGGTTTTAATGAACCTTCAGCGGGACTTTAAGAAAGTGAAACAATTTACTTCCATAATGAATTGCTCACCGGTTGATTATGAAGATACATTGTTGTAATTTATATAATTGGAGGCAGTGATTTAAAAACTAACATCGGTATAAAATAACACAGCGAGTGTTGACAAGCCATAAGATGAACCAACAAACCAACAATCCCACCTAAATGGTTTGTATAATATATTTCTTTTACATTTTGAAACTGAATGAATAAAAAATGTTACCGTCGATGAACACGAAGAGCCAAGTCCAAATCTTCATCAACGCTTTTTACGTTTCACTTCTCGCTAATTCCTTTGAAAAAGGAATGAATTAATCTATAATTCTCAGCAATGAGTAAATAATAAAGCTTATTGGGGTCTTTAGCTTTGGTAAGACGATAGGGCTTGAAGAAAAGAAAACTCTCAATTTAAAACCCGAAGAGCGTTTGTTGAAGAATTTGTTGCACACTGATTTACCATTCTGTTATTGTCTATTGACAAAAGTGTGAATGGGTTTACACAAACCTTCAGACTATAAATAAATTACCTTTGTAAGGGGTTTAACAGTTCACATCTGAATTGCTGTGTATTTATTCGTCGTGTAGGATTGAAAATTACGACTATTCCTATTGATAACATTTTCAATCATTATTTTAAATTTTAACTTGTATTTTCTTCCTTTTATTTCTAGTAGATTTTTTTATCACGATTTACTTGAGTTGTAATTTTTAAGATAGCAAGGAAAGTTTAGTTTATCTAACGGTATATCAACACCTTATGGGTATTTCAACGCCGAAATATGATTAATTTGTAAAAGTGTGATTATACTCAAATTAATTTCAACGTTTCACTGAAAGTATTTTTCAGTCACATTTTTTTATTTGTATATAACAATTATTTGTTTGTACACAGTTATGTGGTTTCGAATACTTTTGTCAAATACAAATAATTTGCACGCAGTTATATGATTTAAAGTATTCCTATCTAGTACAAGTAATTTTCAAACACATCTATTTGACCAATAAATAGGAACCTAATAAGTGTTTTTCTTTCGAATCAGAGTAGACATGTGAGTAATAACAATGAAAAAGTGTTTCTATACCCTCCAGATTTCCAGAACAGGAGTCTGTCCAATGGATACAGTTTAGTTTTATACCCAGGACACTCGTTTTAGCAGAGGAACAGCGAGTATCGAGGACAATAATATTAGTTTAATCCTCGGCAAGACTCAAACTCACATTTTCTTTTGCACCAGGAAAAGTATTTAATCGAGATATTGATTTTCAAATCTATATTGCAACGATTCAGGTGTTACGATAAAAATTTGCTTGTGATGTGCCGATTTAGCCGAGTTTCTGTTACACACACACGCGCGCGTGCACACACACACACACACACACACACACATATATATATATATATATATATATATATGTTTGATTAAATTGAATTGAAATTTCGTTTCTACTTTTTCTATATTTGATTCGTTCAAGTCTTCATATGAGTTGTTAAACTTTTGGATGGAATGAATTCAAGAAGAGACCATTGGAAGAATTGAACGGATCAAAGATATAACAGGTAGAAACGAAGTATCCGTCTAATCAAACATGTTTAAAAGAGAAAATGCTGCCTATATATATATATATATATATATATATATATATATATATATATATATATATATATATATAAGACATCTTCAATTAGTATACAGAATTTAAAACATTAATTTTTAAGAAAATCTTTCTTATGTCATTAAAAACACTTATTCCAGTAAGTTTTCCATTGATCGAACTACCCCTGAAACTCTTCTTTTACTATGCCCTTAAAGAAAATTTTACCTTTGAGATAAATTTCCAGTTTAGGAAACAAGAAAAACGTTGCACTGAGTTAGGTCTGGTGAGAATTGAAAATACCGCAACTGGCGCAATCCCGTTTTGCCAAAAGACATTTCATTCAAAAAGTATTAAGACTAGCTTCATTTTAAAAAATTGCACTGACTCGTCTAGACGTCAAGACATCATTTTATATAAGTTAGTCAGCTCTGCTTACATCTTCATTTTGATTTAAGATATCAAGCTTTAAAATTCAAAATAAAAACCTCGAAAGTTTTGTTAATAGATAATTAAGAATTACCTACGCCTCAACTAAAAATAGATAAATAAAAAATCACAACAACATTTGTAAAATGGAACAACGATTCAATGAAAGGAAGAGCAAGATGCACCAGGAATGTGTGTTTACATGTCTGAATACCCGTATCTGGTATCTGAGACATGTGATATTGGTCTATTCATATTCTGTTACGGGTGCATCAAATAACATGGTAACTTGCAAAATGAAAATTGCAAGGAAAGCTGATAAAATAAGGGTTGAGATGATATCTTTAAAATGATGGCCGGGTAAGGAACCAAGAGGGAATAGAGTATTTGAAAGGAAGAGAAAGATGGTAGAAGGGTGACCATCTCGTAGAAATGTTAGTGGTGGATAGGGAATGAAAAGAGAAAAGAAAGGGTAAAGAGAAGGAAAACGAAAGAGAATAGCAAAATTCGGAGAAGGTGGAGGAAGAGGAGAAGGAAAAACGAGGGAGGTGTAAGAGAGGTTGATGGAAGTAATCGTGAGTACATGAAAAGCAAAGAGAGAGAGAGAGAGAGAGAGAGAGAGAGAGAGAGAGAGAGATCATACATGAGACAGCAAAGGAGTGTGTGGTCTCCAGGTGGACAAATTAGTTTCTATCTACGGCGTAGCAACCGCGCTATAATGATTTCGAGGTGCAATCTGAAATGAGCAGTGCGCTCAAATTTCATGTAGTACAGATTTTTTGCTATTGCTCTTTTGAGCAGCACACGTCGGAGTATGATGAAAATTATAAAATCATTATGTAATCATTGTAATAAAAATTCAAAGTCGCTATCAGTGGCATTCAGTCTAATTCATTTATAGAATTTACAGTTAACTGCAACCCCCCCAAAAAAACCCGAAAACAAAAACAACAAAACAAAACAAAACAAAACAAAAAAGACTACAAAAAACAGCAACAACAAAAATAAAAAACAACAGCAAAAGAATAAATCTTTAAATAATAGAAAGAATTCTATACATAACCATTAATAAAACGTCCTTTGAGAAATTCTTCTTCTGCGTTAAACGATGGTTTAAGTCTCCAGGACTTTGAGCTAGTTTTCTGCATTCGCTTAATATGTGATTGATCATTTCATCTCTATCAACACATAACCTACATCTGCGGTTTTGTTGCGTCTTATCATTTATTGTTTTGATATGATTGGTCCTTATGGCGTGGTTTTGAGCTGCTATAAGAAGAGATTCAGTTTCTCTTTTAAGGTTTCCTTTTCTGAGTCACGTCCACTTTTCTCGTGTGAGATGTCAATTGCTAGTCGTTTAAAACGTCCGTACAGTTGTTTTTCTTCCCCTCTTCCTCTTCCTCCTTCTTCTTTTCGAGTTTATCACACCAGCGTTAGCAGATGGTTTTTCACTAGAGTTTGAGGGACAGCAAGCCTTCTTAAGTCGCTAGGACTCTTCTCAGTATTCTAGCTGATCCCAACACTCTTGTAGTTTTAATGGTCCTCACTCGTCCTGTTATTTCCAAGTCCTCCAGTCCTTGTACTAATCCTTTGGTAACGGAACCATGAGCATCAATTATAATTGGTATCATCGTCACTTTCATGTTCCACAGTTTTTTCCATTCCCTAGCGAAGTCCAGGTACTTATCTTTTTGTTTTCTTTCAATTTTACTGTGACCAGCCGGGACTGCAAAATCCACAATTCGGCAACGGTGATAGCACAACTCTTTGGAATATACCTCTCTGGATCCTTACCTCTTCTTCTTCTTCTTCTTCTTCTTCTTCTTCTTCTTCTTCTTCTTATTATTATTATTATTATTATTATTATTATTATTATTCTCTTTCGAGAGTTTTTTACACCAGCGTTATTTCTAAGTTTTTAATTCCCTGTACCAAGTGCACCAATTACAATTGATATTTCCATCATTTTTATGTTCCATGATTCTTTTAGTTCGCTGGCAAGGTCGAGATATTTATCTCTTTTTTCGATTTCTTTTATTTTCATTCTGTGGACTGCCGGGGTAGCAAAGTCATCCATTCAGTTGGTTTTCTTTTTTCTGTGAACT
The DNA here is from genome assembly GCA_963585895.1 of Sepioteuthis lessoniana. Classification (NCBI taxonomy): domain Eukaryota; kingdom Metazoa; phylum Mollusca; class Cephalopoda; order Myopsida; family Loliginidae; genus Sepioteuthis; species Sepioteuthis lessoniana. Next base: position 60,714,327 of record OY757943.1, read on the forward strand.
ATCATGAAGTTTGTTCGTTTGATCGATATTACGTGATCCGTTTGTATCTCAGAATCCGAGGACAGGTTCCTGGCTGTGCTTACATCACTTGTTTGTCTGGTCAAATTTCAATTTCTTGCACAATTTCCAGTGGATTACCTTCCCCACCCAGTCGTGTCTACTCTTATACTTTTTGCACTAATTTACTGCACTCGCTCATTATATGATTGGTCGTTTCGTCTCTATCACTAAATAACCTACATTTACTATTTTTTGATTATTTTTTTTCACTCTTTTGAGATTTTTTTCACACCAGCATTAGCTGATGGTTTCTCGCTGGAGTTTGAGTGACAGCAAGTCTTCATAAGTCTCTGCAGTAGTTTGGATAGTTTCCACTCGTTCTCTTATTTCCAAGTCCTCCAGACCCTTTATTAATCCTTTGGTATCACCTTCACCTTTATATCCCATAGTTTTGTTTTAGCTCTCTAGCAATGTCCTGGTACTTATCTTTCTTTTCGATTTCTTTCAGTTTTACCCTGTTGTCCGCTGTAACGGCAAAGTCCACTATTCATCTGGTTCTAATTTTTTTGTTGACTATCTCTAAGTCTGTTGACTTTTATTATTATTATTATTATTATTATTATTATTATTATTAATTTTCAGTTTTATTTTCGCTTTCATACAATTCCTTAACTTGGTCTTTACCCACGATCTTCAGCGAGAGTAAGTAGCGATTGTATGCATTCTATGTATTTATGTTTTTTATTTATATTTTTTCATGCCTCTTGTAAGTGATATTTTCCAGTCATATAGACTGTACTCTTCTGAGGAGATGAGCAGTTTTGCCAAGTGAAATTTTGCAAGGACTGCCAAGTATCTTCTTAAAGTATTTCTTCTTCTTCTTCTTCTTCTTCTTCTTCTTCTTCTTCTTCTTCTTCTTCTTCTTCTTCTTATTATTATTATTATTATTATTATTATTATTATTATTATTATTATTATTATTATACTCTTTACGAGATTTTCGCACCAGCATTAGCTTGTGGTAATTTCGCAAGAGTCTGAGAGACAGCAAGTTTTCTCGAGTCTCTAGGACTCTTCTCAGAATTCTCGCCCATCTCAACGACACTATGGTCAGGATGGTCTCGATTCTTCCGGTGTTTTCGAAATCCTCGTCTTTTTTTCTCAATGGTGACGTCGAGTTGTAAGGCTTTTAGAATCAATAAAAATTCTCTTAGTACATGTCATTAGGCCTTGACTAAATGTCCTGACTCAAACTATAATGAATAATAATTTTAACTTACTAATTTTTGTTGCTTTGATTTATTTTCCTGCTTTAAAATGTGGATAGAGATAAATTTTGCTGACAGTGCTCTTAACGAATAACAAGAAGAAAAAAAATGTGGCTGGTTATTTTGAGGGCCATGAACATCAAACCTAAAAACCAAACGAAATCCTTTTAATAACATGAAAATAGATATCTTGTAGATTGTTTGTTGTTTGAGTTTTATGGCATATCAACCTTTGTAGGTTATTTAATGCCAAATCCATTTTTATACAAATAATCAATCCTATTTCAAAGAATGCATAAGTACACAGTTTAGTCGTCATAAACATTTCTATTTTAAGCTATTCAGTTTAGTCAAACAGTTCTAATTCAACCAATTCAGTTTAGCATATGTATAGATTTTGTTTACACACAATTAAATGTCAAAATTTCTATACTAAACAATTCAGTTTAGCGTAAGTACAGTCTCAAAGTCAGAAACAGTTCTATTTCAAACAATTCAGTTTAGCATAAGTACGCAGTTCAAATTTAAGTACACAGTTTAATTGTCTAAAATAATTCTTTTTCGAGCAATTTAGTTTAGTCAAATAGTTCTTATTCCAACAATTCATTTTAACATAAGTACGCAGTTTAGTTATATTTAACCCTGAGATAGGTGCTACCATTCCGGGCCAGAGTGAACGTGGGAGCGATGGCAGTGAAGAAGTACTCTGTATTCCGCAAAGATCTAGGATTACTGGAACCTCATCATCAGATTGTTTAGTGTCATTTTCAGGACGCCTACTGGGGTGGGGGTGTCACATTGCCGACTGGGCAAATATCTTGTACAAATGAATCAATAATAATCAATATATATGATTAATAAACAATATATATATATATATATATATATATATATATATATATATATATATATATATATAAAATCAATAATAAACTATAATCAATATTCTTTATTTGGTTGTCTAAGACACCTGTTTCATGTTTAATTTGAATGTTCATATTTAAATTAAATGTTCATAGTTAATTCAAATAAAGTTTTCCTGTTCAATGTAATTTTCCAATTATGAAAAAATAAGTAAAAATATCAAGTAACACTGTGAACATTCTACATAGAATAACAAAAGAATAGAAAACATATATATATATATATATATATATATATATATATATATATATATATATTTGTGCATCAGTGCGTGCGTTCGTGCATGCATCTGTGAGTGTGCGTGTATGTGAGTGTGTGAGTGTGTGTGTATGTACGCGTGTGTTTGCACACGCACCGAGAATGAGAGAGTGGAGAATATAATTTTACGGGTGGTGGTATCCATAGCAACACAAAACAGGTGCATACTGTGCTGCGTCACATACCGGAAACTATTGGTCTGTCGAAAAGGGTGTTATCTCTGTACCTAGAGACCTGATCCCACAGTTTTCTTTCGCTCTTTTTTTCCACACTTTCTTCTTTTCTGCTCTGTAACCCCCCCTCTCTCTCTCTCTCTCTTTCTCTCTCTCTCTCTATATATATATGTATATATATATATATTGATTCTTTTTTTTTTGTTCTGCAGACACACAGTATTATATTTTACTTAACCTTATGGTCTCATTTTAGTTATGGCTATTTCACGAGTACCTAGCTTCTTCACTCTCTTTTTTTTATTTTTAGGTTCTATTACTTAAATTCATAATGTCTGTTTTTCTGTCTGTCTGTCTGTCTGTCTGTCTCTCTCTCTCTATCTCTATCTCTATATATATATGTGTGTGTGTGTGTGTGTGTGTGTGTGTGTGTGTGTGTGTGTGTGTGCGAATGATGCTGCCAGAATAACAGTTGTACTGTCAATTAAGCTTTCATCAGATGACGAAATTGGGATCAGACATGGTTTCGGGGCTACAGCATCATTACCTCTTACCTATTGAGACCATATATGTATGTATCTATGCAGTAATAATTACTAAGCGTTTTACTCAGATGTGGCGCAAGGACGCATAAATGGAGCACCCAATGAAACACGAACTCACTCGTGAAGGTTTGCTAGTCAAGCTTGCTTAACATTACATCATCCGAGGTGCCTTATATATATATATATATATATATATATATATATATATATATATATATATATATATATATTGTGTAATCGGATGGAAACTCAAACTTGGTTAAGTCGTTTTTATAAATTTATTTCGGCAGAGAATATTACTATACTCTCCGTCTCGCCAGATGACTTTTTACATGCTTTTATCGAAGTTGCAGAACAGCAATAAGGGATTAACAATAGCCATACATCGAACACTCTCATAGATTTATATGATATTCCTCATACATTTTATAAAAAAATAATCCACACCCACTGTCTTTGGACGCTGACTGGATGTATATATATATATATATATATATATATATATATATATATATATATATGCGTGTGTGTGCATGTGAGTGTGTGTGTATGTGTACACAAATAAGTCTTACTGAATGAGACTATGATGGAACCGTTCTTTTTAAAATTTCATTTCTTATTCAGTTTTGTTTATCCTTATTAGGGAACGTATATAAAAAGCAAGCGAGTGTTGGAGCTTTCCTTGGTATTTTTCTTCTGGTTCGAGAGTTTTCAACTATTCTCTGACCATTGTCAAGAAAAAGAATGAGACATTATGGCTGTTATCTATAAAGATTTGCCACACAAGAATACCAACTGCTTTTAAGCGAGCACCTCACTCAGTATTGAACTGGCTCATCTCTGCTAAGTTTCTGTTAAGCGTTTTAAGTATGACTTGATCGAAAACATCTGATACCAGTGTTGTCTTCAGACGCTAAGATTTGAATGATATCATTTCATCAAGGAAATCTATTGGCTTAATTACTTACATGACAACGTCTTACGTTCAGGAGGTTTTTACTTTTTAGCATCTTTCGAAAATGACCTGTTTCTGTGTATTTATAAACTATTAAGAATATTAAAATAAAAATCAATTCCCAAGATAAAAGATAACTTATTTATTGAGTGTTTTCTTGTTTTTTATTACTAAGACCTCAACTATCCGCAATCATTGTTGGGAGGCGCGCTTAGTGTAATGGTTCTCGTCGAAGGAAATGGAATCGTCAATCCCAGTTCAAATTTTGGGTGAGATTGTTTACTTTTCACTTCATGTTGAATTCGGGAATCAATCTATTCTCCTTCAGCTATGGATAAATAGTAGGGCAGACTTGTTTCTTTAGCCTTGGTTAAGAAAAACAGTCTTGAAGAACAAAAATTTTGAATTCAGTCCAGCTGTACTTCACTTGAAAATTGACTTTGTATGAAGTCGGGTAGATACGTATGGAATCGTTTTTTGCTACAAATATTGCATGAAACATAAATCTTATTTCCTAATATTGGTCGGAATAATTCGATTTTTTGGATATGTTAGTTGATATGCATTGAGATTACGCTTTTATCATGAATGTATCTATCGAGCCAAGGAACAGGATTTGACACAAGTTCAATTTTTAAAACAAAATATAGCAGGTTTGAATACAAATTTTTCCTTCTCCTAGACTGGTTGCTGTACCAAGGCTAAAGTCTAATAATGAAGTAATGATTTTTCGGCGTCTAGACAGCAGGCTGGGATATCATCACTTTAATAAATATATCTGCTTTGCGTACTTTTTAAATAATTTCCAAATTAAAAATCTTAAAATTAGATGAATTTTACAGATTCAGTCTCACTACTTTCTGATCATCTTTCGTATATCATATTTTAAGTAAAAAATATTTAGTCTTTTTCATTTGCCAAGGTCAATCTTTTTAGAAATAGAACATGGTCCCATAACACTTATATTTTCTATTGATTTGTTCGTTGCTAATTAAAGGAGACATTAAAAAGCAATTAAAACATGTTGAGGAAAGCTTGCTTAATTAGTGACACGGTCGCAGTGACAATATCCAGAACTGGAACCAATTATACGAGCTCTGTATTAAGTAAAAGGCTGTAACATTCATTAACTGATTTTCCGCTACAGTAAGAATTAATAATGATCCTAAAAACAAACAGAAACAACCTGCTGTGGGTGATTTGCAAACATTTTTGATAATATCAGCTGAGACCACTTTATGTTGTGGGTAGACATTGTTTGATTAGTGGCCTAATTTGATTAAAATACAAGCCACGCAAATATGTAAGTTTTACAACTAACAGCCTGAACATTCCGTGTGAAAATTGCAAAGTTTCATCCAATATAAAATAAAAGTCTTTTTTTAAAAACCCAAACCGGATTTAACGCCTTAAAATGGGAATAAACTCCGTAAAATAATTTGCTAAATATTAAAGAACACTAAAAAACATTGAAGTTATTTTTTTAAAGAATAATGAATACAATGAAATTATTTTTTTATATTTTGTGCTTCACCTTTAAAATTACAACAAACACCTTAAAATTAGTACAAATGATACACGGAAGAATATAATTCTTGATAAGACATTAAAGAATTTAAAGAATTTAAAGAATAACAAATAAAATCAATAAAATTATGAACTACGAAATGATGTATATTTCTTTACAATTTTCCTATTTAAATGTTTTATTGTATTGCATATAGAGAAAAATTGATAACAAGGTAATCCAAGTAGATATTATCGTCCCTCAAAGTCCTGATGATGGTTCATTAGAACCGAAACACTATAGAGTCGACTTGGCTTCTCAATAAATTTCTCCTTCTACTTGGATAACCTTGTTATCAATTTTTCTCTATATATTGTCGGATTAAACTCCGTTATTTACTTCCATCGTATTGCATATAAATTTTTAAATGTGTTTTTATTATATTTGAAATTCTTTTTAACTTCTTTTATCTTTTATTGTTAGTTTTGATATATTTTATTTATTTTGAATGTGTTTCCAAGGAAAAAAACTATTCATTTCACGTTCTTTGATTATGACGTAGGTAACGTTTCTGAGTGACGTAACGTCTGATGTAACGAGGTTCACTAAACTTAAATTTAGTCAATAAAAGTGATGTAAGGGCGAATTTGATGTCGGCTAAAGTGACGTAAAGCGGGGTATTACTGTAAATGGAAAATATAAAGGAAACCTAATTGTGCTAAGGAGAAAGATAAAGTTCTTTTTGCACCTAACAGAGTTGCATATTGTTCTTACTCTAGAGAGCTACACATTATACAGAGAAAAAAATTGACAACAAGGTAATCCAAGCAGAATGAGAGTATCGTAGTATCAAACACAGAATCTCCGGTTTAGAGAAAAAACCGAGGAATCCTTCTACTTGGACTACATTGTTATCCCTTTTTCTCTGTATTGTCGGATTTCACTTCATTATTTACTTCAATATACATTATATGAATATGAAAATGATTATGTAATATAAGGTTTTAAGCCCCACACGAGGATTGGTCGGTGTTGCCTATGTTCTTTCTCAGCTTAGGACCTCAGTTCGTTCTTCTCTTTACTTCATCTTTCTTCCGGTTGGTCATCTTGTTGCTTCGGTCACTCTGATGTTTCGATTTTGTTCTTATTCATTGATTAGGAATGACAACGCCACCACCATTTCCGGTGCACATTTTACTTTTTATTTATTAAGGAATTTTCCCTTCATTACCCGCTGCAGGCTAAACGGGGAATCCATGAAAACATGATGATGCTTCAACCTTTCCCGTTGAGAGTTTCTCACTGACCGACTAACTTATTCAAATCGTTTTGGTCACCTAACTAAAACTATTCATTGAGAGATGTGGTCTCAGAGTGGTCTAGCGTTCACCGGCTGTTAATTAATCTGGTTGAACTTACTGTTCCATTATTTTAACGGCTCAAAACCTAATTTAAATGCTACACTACTTCAAAAATAGATATTACCGATATTAGTTTCTCTAGAAAAGTGTTTCGAAAAATGGGTTCGACAAAACGCAATGTTTTTGTGATAGAAAAAATGTAAAAAGAAAGAAAAAAGAATCCAAAGGTAAGGTAGTTTTAATTAAAGAAATATTTATCTATATTAAAAAATTGAACGAATCTGTTTTTGATATTTTTTTCGCAATTATTACAAGGGTATTACAAATAATAGTTTCTTTTATTTTAGTTTTTTACTGATATGATTTTTATATGAATAAATATTCGCTTTTTTATTTTCAAATAAATGTTGTTTTATTTACTATCTAAATAAAACTGGCAGGGATTATCCGCTAAAAGATATTGTTTGTGAGATCTTTAAAACCTCGTTTTAGCGTTTCATGATAAACTAAATTTAGGAAACTTTGTTCTCGAATGATAAGTTTCACTGTAAAATTATTTCAATTAAGTTGTCTAATTAATTCACCTTGTCATTTTCAGAACTTAACTCGGTCAACCAAGGTCAAAAGTTTCCGAAAATTGTTAAAAATGAAAAATATATTTAGTTTCTAAAATATTAAACATATTTGGTAAACTCGAAAGTGTAATATAATTAAATGAGACTGAACCTTTAGGTTTTTTTTAGATCTTAAAATCTAAAATTTAAAGGAAAACAAGTGCTCGTTTAAACAACAACTGAGATGAAGGAAGTACAATTCTAAATCCTTTGGTATTGTATCTGATACTTGATTGATGAAAATCATGCATAAGAATCGGGTGAATGTAATGTGTAAATAACATTCTGTGAAAAATTGTTATAGATTTTTATTTGGACATTTGATAAATTAAGAACATTGCATATACATAAGAAATTTAATTAGAACTTCCACTTATGAAGAAAAATGAAAATAAAAATACTTAATGAACAATTTCCTTTACTGTACTCGTTATTTGATATTAATGAGGAACGTTAATAGCAAGATGAAGTAGATTTGCCTATCACAAAATAATTATTGAATTTCTGGTATCAAATCTACTAAACAAATATGATATATTGTTTAACTTAAACGAGAAATAAACCAGTTAGAGAAGACAAAGATTCGAAAAAGTGATTTAAAAGACAGAGAAATATGAACTAATTCGCAGGCAGACATGTGGAGACCAATTAGATTATTGGATGGTCATTTTAGAAATAAAAATTCAATAAGATTCCAGACTTTTTGTACAGTATTTAAAATTGTCGTAGACTCTTGAAAATTCAGTAAGTTATTGCTATACATATTATGAGATGACTGACCAATTTTTATGATTTCAAGTTCAAATGAACAGCTACAGCAGCAACTGGAATGCACCCTACTAAAGCCTTATTGTCACAGCTGGTGAATTTCAAAAATGCAATCTGGACGTGAGGATACTTTAGAAGAACGATATGAAATAAAATTCTGTTTTAAACTTGGAAAAAATGCCACAGAAACGTATGGAAGGCTTCAGACTGCTTTTCGACCATCTTGCATGCATCGAGCGTCACTATTTGAGTGGCATAAGAGATTCAAGGAAGGCAGGGAGTCTATGAGGGATGATGAGAGGTGTGCGAGGAGTAAGGAAGTCAAAAGACCAGAGTTGATTGGCCAAAGGGTTAGGGTTAGGGTTACTATGTTGAGGTTTTAAGGGAGTTCAGGAAGAGATTCCTAAGGAAGAGGCCAGCACTCTTCAAATCGGATCAGTGGCATTTCCACCAGAACAATGCACCAGTCCACAACTCCATCCTTGTCACAGACTATTTGACCAAGATGGGCATCAAGACAGTTCCTCAGCCTTCCTATAGTCCAGAGTTTGCGTCCTGTGACTTTTGGTTATTCCCTAAGCTCAGAGGCTGTCGTTATGAGACAATTGAAGAGATGAGAGAGGCTGTGATGAGGGTCATTGACACGCTCACACAAGAGGAGTTCCATGGGGCCTTCCAGAAGTTGTTGGGACGGTAGAACAAGTGCATTGCAGCCGGAGGAGATTACTTCGAAGGGGACTAGAGTTTCGTATGTGTACTATCAATAAAAGTGCCAATACGAAAAAAGTCTGGAAACTTATTTAATGATCATTGTATGTCATTTGTTTTGTTTACAATATATACGTGTGTGTGTGTGAATAAAAAAATCTGAAAAAATATCAAGTGGATGTATTTTTTAAATGATAATATGCCAATTTATTCATTTTTATTTTTCATCTTTTCATTCTAAGATATTTTTCGGATGAAGTATTTTAACGTTGTATTTTAACATCACCCCGATGATGGTTTAACAAAAAAGCGGAACATTTGCACATTATCGTATATATAAAAAAAAACATCCTCAGAATTTGTTTTTTCATATTTTCATACCGTCGGATTTATTTCCATTTTCTCTAACACACACACACTCACACACAAACACACACCACACAGAATGAAGTAATCGTGTTGCCATTAGCGTTTATTGCAAGCCTCTTCATATATGAATTGAGGTCTCAGTAGCCGTTAAACGGATGTATGTAAACAATAATAATTGTGATTCATAACCGTTTAAAATTTACTTCGATGCTACTAGCTCCTAGTAGCTGAAGGGTTAGAAGCTTGGATTGGCGTTTGAGTCAACCGGGATTCGATCCTAGCCACACTGATGAGTTCTAATAGAACGAAACAGATCTGTCTGTGGATGACTATATATATATATAATATATATATATATATATATATATATATATATATATATATATTACCCCAGCAGAAATAATGCCAGTAGCACTCTTAGATGATGTTTGTCTTAAATTTTTATTTAGAAACTAAATTGAATTTACGGTATATTTTTTTCCAAGCAATCTAGAGGAAAATATCATGAAATTAAGAAAAAAGTTATGGAATGACCTTGTAATTTGCATTCTTATATATTTGATTTAACAGAGGAAAATCTCTGGAATATTCGAATAATAATCTCATGAATCTAAACTATTAAAAACATTCTTAGAAAGTCGTTGTCGATTTGTATTTTGAAATTTGCCGAAGTAAAAACAGCAAAAATATCATACAAAAATAAATCAAATATAAACCAACAATAAAAAAGAAAAACTACAAACCAAAAACAAGAAACAAACTTCAATGTAAAAATTGAAGATTCAATTTTATAAAATAGATATATTTATCTCATTTTTGAAAAGAATTTTGTGGAGTTAATGTGGCCTCTTCACAAAAGGAATAAGATTGACAATAACCTTATCGCAGCTAAGAATAATTATGTAAGCAAGCAAAAAAATTCGTGTATATAAAGACACACACACACACACACACACACACACACACACACACACACACACACACAAACACACACACACACACACACAGACACACACACACAGACACACACACATATATATATAAACACACACACACATATATATATATAGAAAGAGATAGATAGATACATACATACATACATATATAGACAGACACACACACACACACACACACACACACGCACACACATATATATATATGTAGAGAGAGAGAGAGAGAGAGAGAGAGAGAGATGAAACAAGATATATCATTAGTAAATGCAGAATCAAAGTAGAAATAACGTCAGCCTCTGTTATCTACATCCTTGTATTAAACAATAGACTAAACTTCTACTCTTTCTAATGTTGAAATAACACTTCGGATTCCGTTTAATAGTAACTAATTCGACTGGAATTTTTCCTAGACCAGATATCTAAAGAATGTATACAGATCGACAATGGCACTAGACTGACTAAAACGACTAGTTTTCATGGCAATTGAAAACGATATTCTCACCAACTAACATTTTTCTAATGTTTTTGAGAAATTACTCCAAGTAAATGTTTATGTTTTAATTGTATTTAGCTTTGTAAGAATGAATTTAATGTTTCGTTAATGTTTTTTTTTTTCGCTTTGAAAATATTACTAGAGGCCTCACAATACCCTTAGACTTATAAAGATTCAATCCTGCCCTGAACCGAGAAGGAAAACAAAAAGGAAGAAAATAAGACAGGCTGATAGACAGAACCGCTTCGTAGAACAATTAGGTAAAAGCAGTAGGAAAAAACGAAAAATTGACAAAATAAATATCTAGCGGAAAGTGAAAAAGTCGATTACCAAGAAGGAGAAAGCACTTAGCTAGGCGCCGATAGTTGAACATGTCTGACTCTTTGATGACCAATTTAAGACGGGCCAACAGGTCGGCCATTCCGTTCAGCAATCACCTTTCTCTTTTATTTATTTCTTTATTTTTCCTTCCCAAAGGCTTGAAAGTTTGTCAGACATAATGTGGTCTGCGCATGCGTGTGTGTATACGTGCACGCATGCGTGTGCATGAAATGTAATTTATTCCATTATATGTAAAATAGAAAATAATTTATTTTTATTTAAATTTTCCCCTTCACTTTTTCCTTATTTCATTGTCTTATTTTTTCATGTTTTATTTTTGTTTTCATGTTTCCAATTTGGCTGAAAATTTTTACCTTCTGAATTTGAACAAAAAAGTTTTACAGATTTTTGTGCTTTACCAGAAAAATATAGAAGAGTTGGGAATAAAAAATTTCAGATACCGAAAGAATACAGAGAGAGAGAGAGAGAGAGAGAGAGAGAGAGAGAGAGAGAGAGAGAGAGAGAGAGAGCATTTCTCTGGCTTGTAATAAAGGATCTTTTTTCTCTATTTAGGAATCCTCTGTGAAACCGTGTTTATGATTTTTATCGCTTGAAGTATTCGGACTATTGTCTTCATCTTCATGTTTATTTTCACAACGTTTCGACCGATGTGTCCTTCGGCCTTCTTCAGATGTTTCATATCGAATTCGGGAGCTCACACAGAACTTCTTACCGAACCCTTTATTGAATACATGGAGGTAAAGTATTCTAATTCCGTTAACATTGATTGGGTACAAGTGTTAAGCTGTTAGTATTTGAGCTTGACATGAAGCACATTTTAGAAAAAGAACCATTTTGAAGTTGCTAAGTGCTTAAAACAGAATTCTGATATTCAAATTACTAGACCTGATAAAAGTGCTGGCGTTATGATCCGGAATTGTACTGATTATATAACTAAAATTTTGGACGATACTACTAGATTTCTAAAAATTAGCGATTTATCTTCTAATGACACCCACAAGTTGGAAATTAAGTTAGAGAAGCGGTTTTTTGAATTGTTCAAGAAAAGAATTTATCTCTCGAGAATCCGGTGATTTAATTCGTCCAATAGGTTCGCAAAGACCGAAAATATATGGATTGACTAATATCCATAAATCTGATATCCCTTTGCGACCAATTTTGTCCATGTGCCATTCCGTTTGGCGAAATGGTTAATTCAATTACTCAATCCTGTTTTAGTATTTTATTCAGGATTTTGTATTGATGATTCATTTACTTTTTCTTCCATGATCCGTCATCTCCTTCCTCGTGTTGACTCTCAATTCATGGTGTCCTTTGATATTACTACACTATATACTAATGTTCCTCTAGATGAAGTAATTTCTATTTGTACATCTATTTGTACATTGTACATCTATGTGTATATCGGAGTCCATTAACATTTGTCCCTTCTTTTCCTGAAAGTGTTTTCGTGAAATTGATGGAATTGGCTACCAAATCAGCTTCCTTTAGTTTTAATGACACCATGTACCATCAAGTAGACGATATTTCGGTGGGTTCTCCATTAGGCCCTATTCTTGCAAATATTTTTGTTGGGTTCAATGAAAACTCCTCTTTAACAGGTTTCCCAAGCCTTATATTTATTTACGTAACGTGGATGATACTTTTGCTTTTTTTTTTGTTCACGTAATGAAACTTTGTCGTTCTTCTAACGTTTGAATGAATGATTTACATCCTTCTTTAACCTTCACTATGGATGAAGAAAAGGATAATAAATTACCATTCTTAGATGTAACTAGTATATATAGAAAGCCTATGTTCACTGGCTTGTATTTGAGTTGGGATGCTTTCGCTCCTAAGTCTAGGAAGGTTAAACTGATCAAGTGTCTCACATTTAAGATTTGTTCAGATAACAAGATTAAAAATGATTAAAAATGAATTTGAACAGATTAAAAATTTATTTTTGGGTAACGGGTATCCTGAAGAAGTTATTGTTGACACCATCAACAAAACTGTTCATAAGATTAGGAATAACATCATTTGGCCCTTCTAAATGCCCAGTTTATGTTAGACTTCCTTGGATTGGATCTCCTAGCCAGTTGATTGCCGATAAGGTTTCTTCCTCTGTTACACACTGTTATAATGCGGCAAGGGTTCGAACCATCTTTACAACTTGAGCTGCATTTCGCTCTATTCATAAGGATGTGCTCCCTGTCTTCAAACAAAGTAATTTAATTCATAAATTTCAATGTTGCTGTAATGCCACATACATAGGGTGCACTTCCCAACGTCTTAAGGTTAGAGTCAAACAGCATGTTCCTGGAGATATTCCTAACCGCACAACATCCGCATTCAAAATTGCTCGATTCTACCATCTGTAAGCATTTGAATGCTTTAAATTGTTGCGTGGTTAATTATAACGATGAGTGTTTTTGTGTCTTGCATAGAACCAGGGCAAAACAACATTTAATTGTCCTGGAAGCCCTGTATATTTTACTTCATTGGCCGACTTTATGAAAGCAAAACCCAAAACATTCCTTGGACATACTGGGAGAAATTTCTTGCTTGACTCAGGGCGGTTTTTAATTTTGTTTCCTCTCCTCCTCTTGGTCTTGCTATGATTCTCCTTTTTACCCCCTTTTAATTAGTCTTATTTACTGGTACATTGTTTTTAAACGACTTTTAATGGCTGCCGCTAGGCAAATGTCTGATGAAAGGGCCCCTTGCGATTTCAATAAATTCCAAATATTGTAATCTCCTAATTTTGCATATGTCTCTTAGTATTTGCTTGTCTGTCTGTCAGTCTGTCTGTCTCTCTATATATATGCCCATGAGGTTAATGTTATGTGGATTCATAATACCAACTTGGGAAGATGTAGCCCCGGAGGTGGCCGTGTCCTCTGTAGAGAATACGTACCTTCAAGACACATTAAGTCAAGTGGTCGCGCATTGACACCATGACTAGTTAATTCGGCATCACTTATATGTGACATGAACTTGTGGCCCGGTGGTAGAGTTTCGGCTTCTGTATACTGTGGTTGTTGTTTCGATCTTCTGTGGTGGAGATGACGGTGCGTACTGCTGATGAGACCCAATAAGTTCAAAACAGCTCTTCCGAATATCACATGTATGTCTTTACCGGATTTTCTAGTCGTGATAAATTATATGAGAGTCACTGAATAAATGTGAGGAATTTTCTGGAAAAATGCAAAACAATTTTTTTCCCAATTGTAAACTTAGTTCTGTTTTATTACAAAATTTATTTTAATTTCGCAAAAATATTTGTTTTACGGCTGTTAAGAATGACGGCAAATCAAACACTCGAGTGTGAAATGAAATATTGAGAAGAGCAAAAACTATGGGAAATTTAGAGAAGAATGTTTACAAATTGGCTTGATATCGGTTTGTGAATGGAATGAAAAAAAACATTGACTCTCCGGTAAAGAAAAGGTTCGAGGAGCAGCAATCAGTAAATAAGGTGATGCTGATAGTCTTCTGTGACATCAAAGGATCCATCTCTATTGATTTTCATTATAAAGCTGCGACTGTAAATTGTGTTTCCTAATGCCAACTCCTTAATCATTGAATGATTCTTGTATATATATATATATATACAAGGGAGGAATGAAAGGTTATTTGTACAAACAAGGAGGTAACAATTTAGACCAATAAAATGTACATGCAATTCCGCATATTCATCTCACTGTCCAACATACTCGGCATATCATTGTCAAGTTCCTTTAACTCTTCCCAAAGATAAGGGAGTCTTTGTGGTGTAATGGATAACGAGCGGGGCTGTGACCTCGTAGTAAGCAAGTTCGAACTGTTTTGGGGCTATTACTTTCCTTTTCGGACAAATATCCTTGAGAAAGTTATGAACCTTCTTCGCGTCCTAACTATAGGATAGATAATATCACGGCTCTTTTTCTACAGGGATGGATTCGACATTAAACCACGAAGGTTGCTATGCGATTAAACACGGAAACCAAACCAAAAACTTTTAAAAAATTAAAAAAACAACAGAAAAGTCATTTCTTTCGTCGTTAGAAAAAATACATAGAAAACATTGTTTTCCTTAATATTTTCTTGAATATTGTGTTGTTCCATAATATTCTCTTCGTCGTGTATTCGTAAATAATATAATATTAATTTAAGCAATTTAATGTTATTTCTTTAAGGTATATTTTATGAATCCAAAATATTCAGTTATCAAAGAAAAATATTGTCCGTTATATTCGTCATAAGTTTATTTATTGCTATATAATTATAAAAACCAAGATGAACACACTTTAAGTGTGCTAATTCCATTTGTTAAAAGTTAGTATTCCACTAGAAATAATATAATCCAGTTATTTTTGGTTTAGAAAAAATGAACATTTTATTCAAAATGTAGTTGGTGGTGTTACTCGTTTTATCCTGTGCATATAGGTTAGCGATATTTACGATTTGCTTTTTCTTGACTTTTGAACTTCAGGTGGCCTCTGAAAGTCTTGAATAATAGATAAATAGAAAGGACTTTTTCTCCTATTTAAACAATTTTTTATTCATAGTTCTGAGTAAATGAATGAACGACTGAAAGAAACTGTTATATTGCTAAAAAGATCTACTTATCATTCGTCTCTTCATGAAGTTTCTATTCCAAAGTCTCTTAATTGATAGAAACAGACGATAATGAAGTCGACAATAAAGATGGCTGATGATTTATTGACGTCAGACTTTTCTATTACACGCTTCACAGAACAAACCATTCGATAACTTTTTCTTTTCAAATAATGTTTTTCTTTTTCATGTTCTATCTCAGGGTGAGACTCTTCCCATTGGTTACCACCCATTGCGTAAAGGGATATAAAGATGTCATATGTCACGTGCCTTTTTTGGAGGGTGGGGGGTTTGCGACCGTGTGTACATATTTTTTTGAAGGGACGGATGAATGTGTTTTATAGAGTTTGTGAAACTGATAACGAGAGAGAAGGAAGTGCAAGAAAGGGAAATGCATAAGAGAGAGAGAGAGAGAGAGAGAGAGAGAGAGAGAGAGAGAGAGAGAGAGAGAGAGAGAGAGAGAAAGAAAGAAGGAAAGAAAGAAAGAAACTGAGGAAAAAAGAACAAAGAAAGAAAGGCCAATGATATTGAAATTAAGAAGAATAATCTAGAGAAGTCAATCAGAAATCAGTTCTCGTTCTTTCGGTTGAGAGGGGCTAATTTGCTAAGTCCAGTATCAGAATAACATCTACCCTCATTGTCTAAAAATAGTTAAAGGACGAATTTACAGTCTAACGCCAGAGCTACCAAATGCCAACAGGAGGTGGAAATTTTTTGCACCTGGTTCCTCAGAAGAATTGCTTCTTGGCTGGAGATACCTGCGTTCAATCAATTTTGTATCGCATCTTGCCACGGTGTAGGTGAGTAAACCTTATCATCGATCGTTGATCACTGTACCAAGGATAAAGAGCCCAGTCGGCCCTACGATTTTAAATTTAGAGTCTTTCCTTCTCCGGGAACTACGGCTGCTTAACCAACGGCTAAAGTACCCAGTCAGCCCTAAGATTTTAAATTCAGAAACTTTTCTTCTCCGACGACAGTTACCTTACCAAACTAAAGAGCTCAGTCATCCAGATCATTTTACCTATATCTGGACGATAGAAAGACTCATATCTTATCTAAGAGCATTATCACAATAGGAAATACGAACAGCTTCGTCCAGGATTTGAACTTGATTCGTCGCTTTCATTTATCCTCGACGATAATTATCACGCTCCACGAGCTTTCCTAATTACTAGTTTCTTTCTTTAACAGCATATCAATCTTTGTGGGTTATCCTGGTAGACGAATAGCATTGGTAGGAGATAAGGGGGTTCATGCCTATCCGAAAGTGAACGTAATAACACAACTGGAATTCGAACTCGCTTATCTCCAGGTCACAGTCCAGTATTTTAGCTATTACGCCACGGAGACTCACCGATTTTAGAGAAGAGTTAAAGGAGCTAGAGAATGATGTGCTCCTTCATAATCATTTTAAATCATTGCAATGGATTCTCTTTGTGATATATACGCTAATTCTTTTTTTCTTTCTCAATAAAATTTAACAAGAGAGAAACAAAGAATGAGTTTACATCTAACATACAATGTACATTTCAAGTAAAATAAGCACGGAAAAGATTGCAAAAAGACATTACTAAAAATAATAATAATGAGGCTAAGTATATTTCAAGCAGTTTTACCCGGTAAATCGTAATCTGCCAGTGGTGGTGGTGTGTAGGGTGTAGGGTGAAAATGGCACACGTGGCTTAACTTGACGAATGGCAAAAGTGAGCAATTGATGTATGTTTCTTCTTTTACAAGTTGTAGATAAAAGTATCGAGACAAATAAACAATAAACTAAAGTTAATTTTCTTCTAAATAAACTGACAAACTGACTGATGTGAATAAATATGAATGAGAAAAGAAAGGCAAAATAAAAAATTAAATTTACAAGTTTCATTATAAGGATCACTTCATTAGAAACGTAATTATATTTCACAAAAAGAAAATTCACATGTGAAAAATTCATGCTGAAGGCATTTGGGATGAAATAAAAGAACGAGAGATGTTCGTAGTGTAAGGGTTATCGTCGTAGGAAATAGATTCAGTGAACCGAGTTCAAAACCTGGTCGAGGCTGTTTGCATTTCACATAGCGACAATATTGGGAAAGGTATGAATCCCACAATACACGCCCTAGCTATGGGCAAAATAGTTGGTCAGACTTTAAACTTGTTATGTCTGCCGGCCTGGGAAAAGGAAAACTTTGAATTTAAACCGGTTAAACTCCGCTTAATAATTGACCTTGTGTCGTATCCTGCTCGTGCGGAGGGGTCGATGAATATATAATATAACTTTTATGATAAAGCTCAAAAGCTTAATCGTTAAAGTGAATCCCTAAAAAATAAAAATGAAAAAGTCAAGATTTATAAGTGGCACGCTTCTCTTCCCCCTTGTCATATGTAGACTTAATTTTTGCGAAAATGGCTCTAGATTAAAAAAAAATTTAACATAAGATATATTTACTGAATAAATGCTCCCAAAAGAAGCTGTCCTGTCGGTGGGTTCTTGAATACACTGACTTTATCCACTGCAAAGGGAGTGTCTTGAGTATAACACTAAATTGTATCCAGTGGTGAGGTTAAAACCAGGCCCACTCTAATCCAGGTGGATAGTACTTGTGAAGGTCCCATCAAATATATCTATTTGAACATTATCAATATTAAATGGGAATTATTGAAACTATATTACTGTGAACAAATTATTTGTATTAGATTCAAATACTTGAAACTATGTAGCTGTGTGCAAACCAATGGTTATTATAATATAGGTATTGATACTTGCAATCACATAATTGCAAGAGGAAAAAGACTGTTGTGAAATCAGCCCGAAGAGTTGACATGCCGTAAAACCAATCAACCAACCAACCTGACTAAACGTACACATACTGTCCTTGTAATCATTTATCAATATTAGCAGGCTAGTTGGCTGGGGCGGTATAATACGCCGATTGCATCTCTGCAGAAGGATAACCCTCCACTAACGAGTGTCCTTGGTATGACAGTAAACTGTATCTGATGGTGAGGCTCCAGTCCTGGAGCTTTAGAAAATCTGGAGTACCTCTTCATTCCAATTACTACCTACTTGACTCTGACCCGGAGTGGTAGTACCTGTTAGAGTCCCATCGATGGGTCAAATAGAAGTATTCAATCATTTACTAAAGGATTATTATTAGTTGCTTGAAGCCATTTAACTGTGTGCAAACAAACGATTGATATTATTAAATGGGTACCAACAAACGATTAATATTATTAATTGTATGTAAATAGATGATTGATACTAATTTAGATGGAAATATTTGATAAATAGAAATACCAATGTTGCATAGCAATACTTGAAACCATTGGACTGTGTGCAAACAAATAAGCTCTGGCTCATTTAAAAATAATGCTATTTAGGATTCCCAATCAGTCCTACGATTGACAAGATGAAGAGATTTTCATATCTTCCAAGGGCATTAGAATGAAAGGAAATGCAAACAGCTTCATCCAGAATTTGAACTCAGTTCGTTGATAATAGCCATTAGATCACCCATATAGAGTAACTAGGTGAAAATCAGGGCCATGCGCCCAAAAATGACCCTCATTTAGTTGTCGTTTATCAGAAAAGAACATCCGCAACTTTCCTTTAAACTTATTTCCAGTGTGAAATATTTGGAACCGATATTGATCTATATGTTCGTTGACGGCGTCTGCTTGGAATTGACTGCAGATTTTCCTGCTGTTGTCTGTTTTTGAACTTAATTATTTGCTTTTATTTTCATCTTTCTTATTCAAAAGCCACAAATAAACAAGAAAATAAACAAGAATAAACATTAAAAAGAAAACTATTAATATAAATCGACAGATTAAAGTTTGCACATTAAAATGATCATCCCATTCTCCTCACCAACGAGTGTCCAGTGGCCCAGTGGGCTAGGGATAGAGAATACACCGACTGCGTCTCTGCGGAGAGGTACCCCCCCTCCAACGAGTGCCCTGGATATGACACAAAACAATCTGAGAGTAAGGCTCTAATAATGCAAGAGCTTTAGGGAATGCAGAGTACCCTTTCATTACCATCACTTCCAAGTCCACTTTTGGCTGGAGTGGTTGTACCTAAAAGGGTCCTATCAATGAGTCTTATAGAACTGTTTGGCATTTAAACTGAGAGCAAAGAAATGTCTTATATTAAATTGAATTGTTAGAAATTGAACTGTTTGATCATTTAACTGTGTATAAAGAAATGACTGATGTTTAATTGAATTGAATGATTTGGTTTGGTTTGAATTGAATTGAATTGAATTGTGATACAGCAATACTTGCACTTATGCTAAATTGAAATTGTAATGAATCGAACTGTTTGATCATTTAACTTTATGTATCTACAAAATGTATTTGCAAATCATATATTCAATATATATGTAAAAACAGGATTTGGCATTAAATAACCAACAACAGTTGATATGCCATAAAACCAAACCGAATTAAACCTTTAAAATGGTAGTTTACATGAAAATAGTTGAATGAAACTTTATTCTGAAATATGCATCAATACTTAAAATAGGAAAAATTGAAATTCAGTTTTGCAACATCTAAATGCAAATTGTCAAAAAAATAGTTGCAGTATTTTTTTAAAAATTCTGTGTACGCAAATATATTTCTTGTAATGAACATTACTTGATATAATGACTAGCTTTGTTGATTTTAGGAGCTACAAGGGAATTAAAAGCGCGAATACCTTTGAGGCACGGACTTCCTTCTCAGATGTTTTTAATAAACTTTTTTTTTCTTTATGGTATATATTCGTTCTTTACTTA
Organism: Sepioteuthis lessoniana; assembly: GCA_963585895.1. NCBI lineage: Eukaryota > Metazoa > Mollusca > Cephalopoda > Myopsida > Loliginidae > Sepioteuthis > Sepioteuthis lessoniana. Next base: position 60,734,918 of record OY757943.1, read on the forward strand.
TCATAATTTTTATTCATTTATCTATTTTTGTAGATCAGTTCCCAGCAAGAGGTTTCGTCATCGACACTTGTCTTGTTAAAAGTAGCGTGAATCTATAAATAGACGACATATTAGATTTGAGTTTTTCATGTATTTTTGGTTGAAAATATTAACATTAATTCTTTTTTTCTTTTTTCCTTTATAGATAGTAATATATTTTATTTGATTTTTCTACCTTTCAATACAACGCCCAAGTCCTCAGTTTCTGAGAGTTTATCTCATGATAGACAGGGACAAACGTACCGATATACATCTAGAGAGAGAGAGAGAGAGAGAGAGAGAGAGAGAGAGAGAGAGAGAGAGATTTATATACGCAATAAAACACATAAAAAACTGATACAGGCATACACACATGCATACACAGATTCTGATAAAATTCTTTAAAGTTTTGATTCGCATCATATATATATATATATATATATATATATATATATATATATATATATATATATATATATATATTCGTGCACATACATATGTGTCTTATCATATTCCTTTCTTTGCTTATCTCAGTCTCGTTCAAGTTACCCTGAACCTAGTTTCCACCATGTCCTTCGAATTAGTACCACCCACAAAATTTGGCAACAAAATCTGTACTAGATACCGTTGGTTCGTGACATTTAAATTCCTGGCGGTTTTGGTAGCATCTAGCATGGGTAATTTTATATGATAATAAAAAAAAACTTACATAAATATAGTTTCCAGCTATATTAAGTTTTCTAAAAAATGGCTTGAAAAATAGTTAGGAAGGAAGATAGTGTTATGACAATTTTCAAAGTGAGAATATTCTGTCTTCCTCTTTAGAAAACAAGCATTCAGAATCTTAGATTTTACTCAGGTTCGAAAACTATTTGCTGACACTGATTCAAAAATATTGTATATATTTATATGCAGGCCGAATTTTGAAGATTTGATTTTTAGGAAAGGTACAGAAAATCTCAATATGTGAAATAAGCTTGCTTGAAGGATTTGTTTAAATTGCTCGTAGCACTCTTGTATAGTTCCCATCGTGCTATTTCTCAATGCGTTTTGTTAGCGTGTACGTGGTGCATCCATAGAGCAGTATTAACACAGCCACAGCTTGGAAGAAATCCCCGTTTATTTCATTGGAAAGATCAGACTTCCATGGTCGATAACCTATCGATAGCAATCCATGCCTATGTATATATATATATATATATATATATATATATATATATATATATATATATATATATATATAATTTTGTAAAGCTGAACTTTAAACATAATGAGGTCTAGTCTTAAAAATTAGTTGAATTAATTAATAATGAACATACTTCAAAGAATGAATTATTCATTAATATATAGAGTATGCAACTATTTTACCCATAAAGTAGGCCATATTACTTATTTTCTTAATCCTAATCTGGTCCAAAACCACAGTGATTAGGTATCATTAGAAAATTGAACTAACAATTTTATAGTTTACTAATAATTGCCTTGCCATGGGCATTCGATGGTTATATACGTGATACAAACCTACAGTAATAACGCACCCAATGAGGATCAAAGACATTATACAAGAGAATTAGCTTGAAAAATTGCTATACTTTTGTAGGCACCGAACAGTAGATAAAGCTTCGATTACTTTGATAGTGTGTCTCCATCGATTCTGGGATATTCTAGAAAGTAAGGAAACTATTTTCAGGCTGGCAACTTTTATTGAAAGTTCGCTAATCAATTTTGACCGTAAACATTTGTTAAAACATTCAGTTTCTTTTTACTTTGCAAAATTCCCGTTCAGCTGAGTCGATTATTACAGGTGGGTTTAATTATGTGTGTTAACGTAACACAAAAATATCGAGAGAGTTTTACGATAAAATACTAAGTTCAATTCCAGGACTATGTAATAGAAAAAAAGTTTTCTCAGGCTTTAGGATTACAATTAATATGATTTTTTTAGATAGTATAAGGCGAATTTTGGAAGGTTGAGAGACTGTAGAAGATGAATCCTTTTCTTGTCGACCGGTCATTTTAAGAACTGAGAAAAAATGTGAGAAAATAAAAAAATTATCGACGTTTGATCGTAAGAATGAGCGTCAATGAATTAAATTTGGATCACCAGAAGTTCATAATATATTGAACTAGGACTGAGGCATGCGTAAAATCTGTGCATAATTGGTTCCTAAGGCCCTTTTTTTTTGTCAACGAGTTTAGAGCCAAAAAGAAAAGCCAGTCTACCATCAAAATCCACATACTTTTTATATCTGTCTTTTTGATTATTTTCTGTTTCTGTGGTTGCCATTTGGGAACAGTGATGACGAATCAAGTGAAGGCAGGGTCAGTTGAGAACTAGCACTATTTCCATTTATAAAAACGACGTCTGTCTGTAGCTTCGAAATGACACTATTTTGAAGATAAAATTCATTTGTAATTAAGTAGTAATTAAGAAATATTTAAAGCTTCTTTTATAGTTTTGTCACTTTCTGGACAAAGTCTGATTCACTAGCAGATTGTGTTAGCGAGATGAACTTATTAAAAATTGCCTTTGAAAAGCATCTTCAATAGAGTAATGGAGAAAAGAGGCGAATAAGTTCGATTTAATAAAAGGGCGATGGTTTTAGTTTTTTGAAAACAAGACGACTGGGTGATGGTCTTATCTTAAGGTGGGTGGGGGGAAATTGTTACAAGAATATAAAAGGATGGTTTGACCTACATCCTCGAAAAGATATTCATAGGACTTAAAAAAAGGAGCTTCTGTTGTTTGATTTTGTTTATTACACCGATAGGCAGATAATTATCAATGAACAGATAAGGCTACGGGTTAAAGCAACGGAGCAGAAAGATTGAGGTTCAATGAATTAATTTTACCCATTTTTTCATTGAAAGTTTGATGTGAAGTGTTTTTATCATTTACAAAGTTTATCTTCGTTTTGATTTAGTTTGTTGGTTGGTTGGTTGGTTTTATGGCATTTCAACGTTTGCTGGGTTGTATAAAAGTGAGTTTATCAGTTATGGTCTCCAATTATATACAGTGCGAAAATGTATTTTCACAATCATTTTAAACAAGTTAACATTACATGGTTAGTTGTAATGTCAATGTTTTAAGAGTCAATGTATTAATAAGATTTGCGATAATTTTAAACATTATCTCAAATAAATCAATTTAATCCATGAAACCATGACAGTTACGACTACCTTGGGTCAGAGTAGACCTGGAAGCAAAAGCCCCCCACCAAAAGGGCGACTTCTTGCTCCTCAAAGGATGTGGTGTCAGGATTATCGCCGTTGGAAATGGACAAAGCAAACTGAGTTCAAATCCACGCAGTTTACACTTCACAAAGTACTAATATCCTCGGAAAAGGTATGAATCCAACATTTCTCACTCTATCTATGGATAAATTGTTGGTCAAACTGGGCTCTTCAAACTTGGTATGACAACCAATCTACGAGAAGGAAAACTCTAAATTCAAACCTGTTAAACGCCTCTGAAAAATTAACCTGGCGTCCCACCCTGCTTATACGGAGAAGTCGGTAAACAAATAATGCCCAGAGCTCTGGAATTAATGTCTTGCCACCGAATACAGCCAGGAGATTTTCAATTGAGTTTGATTTAAAGCCACGAAAAACTCAGTGGGAATCGAACTCATTAATAATGGTCCATTAGCCCAGCTCTCTAACGATTATACCGTACAAAGAACAAAGTAGTTATCAACTAACCTTCGCCAAGTTTTTCACAGTGTCTAGAATATCGGACACTTTGTGAGAATCGAACTCACAATGGCCAAAGAAGACAAGAATGATGAAACTTTAAAACTAAAAACTTCATCTTAAGTGACTCTGACTCCCGAAAACCTATATTTTTAAAAAACTTCCTAATATTTAAATGAGCAAAGGTTGTCAATTGTTCATTACTTTCCACCATTTTTGTCTCCAAACTGCAGGACAGTCACTCAACAATAATCATTATACGCTATGTAAAAAAAAAAAAAAAAAATGAAACCCTGGATGACAAGAGGCTCCCAAACTTGCTTCTCTAAATAATAATAATGAATAAGAATAAATAATGTTCATCCATTGGTATCGATGACAACTAATAAATTAGCCGAAACTTCGTAAATAAACAAATTACATATGAAAATTATTTACAGTGTAAAACAGTCCCACTTTTTGATGAGCTGATAAAAAGAACTGTTGTATCGTTGTGAGGAAGAGATACACAGTGAAATAGAGTTAACTATTTATTAACTGAAGTAGTTCAGTCCAACAAATATTATAAGTCTCGCGCTGTTGGTGTTATGTCCGAAGTTGGTCTTACTACTGACCGAGATCTTCAGTACTGACCGTATGTAAGAAACACTGCGTCTTTTATTTCTCCGAGATACTGGAAGTCACGTGGTACGAGCCACTATACAACAAGAACAATGGTAGATCAGTTTGTTTCAGCTTCTCCGAACTACATTCCTTAGGTTTTAAATTTAGAATCTTACTTTCTCTTTGATTGCCTTACCAATGTTTGAGAGTCCAGTATGCCCAATGATTTTATCCATACCTTGGGTAGAGGGAATAGATCGATTCATGCCTTTCTCGAGGGAATTAATACGAAGTAATACGTAAACAGCCCCGTCCAGAATTTGAACTTGGCTTGGTGAATTCATTTTCTTATTATAATAACCAGTACGTCATGTGCACCTCTATGGTGAAGTGTTAAATAGTAATCATACTGTCGCTCGACCGTAGCTCCGACTTAAGTACGACCTAAAGATCACCTTCAAAACCATCAAGAAAAATACCCATTTCACCGTGGAAAGATCTGGAGTAAGTCGCAAAACTCCAGCTGAGGACAATAATACAATACATCAACGAAAGCAGGATAATTATTTCAATGAATTACACATCGTTTGAAAATGACAGCTATGTTGGTGAGGGATTCGATATCGGAATGAAATAGTGAGTTCAATACTTATTGGGCACTCTGTCCACTCGACTGGGGCTTTAGAATATATCGACTGCATCTCTGCAGAGGCGTAAGACTCCACTAACGAGTGTCCTGTAAATGACACTAAACCATCTGGTGGCGAGGCCCCAGCCAGTGGAACTTTGGTGAATATGGAGTACCCCTTCATTGCCATTGCTCCCTGGTCAACTCAGGCTCGGAGTGGTTGCACCTGAAAGGGTCCAAACAATGGGTCAAATAGGGCTGTTTGGCATTTAAATACTGAGCAAACAAATGACTTACGTTGAACCATATTGTTAGAAAAAGAACCATTTCACCATTTAATTGTGTGTAAACAAATACTGCTTGATTGAATTGTTAGTGATACATATCAATACTTGAAACTCTTTAAATAAGTGCCTAAATTGATTTATTGGTATTTGATTTCAATACTTGGAATCACTTGACTGTGTGCAAATGAATGAATTGTGTTGAATAAAATAATTAGAATTAAATAGCAATACATGTGACCAATTCACTGTCCACAAACAACTGATTGATATTGAATGGAATTATTAGTCTTAGATAGCAATAATTGAAACCATTTGTGTATGAACAATAGCAATACTTGTGTGCAAATGAACAAGTTGTTACTCATTTAAAAACAAAATTACCTTCTAACTATTCACTTACAAATCATATATGTATATCTATTTAAATGTTTGCAAATGAATAATTAATATCAAATTGTTACTGTTACATAGAAATACTTGAAACCATTTAACTGTATGCAAAAAAAGAGCTTTAGATGTTTTTTTTAAATGTTACGTACAAACTATTTGCTTACAAATCATATATACTCAATATATATGAATAAAGAGGATTTGGCATTAAATAACCTGCAAAGGTTGATAGGTCATAAAACCCAACGAACCAATCATTTATTCCTGACTGAGAGAATTTTTGTAAATAGATATTCGGTATCAAAAATAAATGTTCAGCACACGTCTACCGAATCGAGTAAGCAGGATAGTATTTCGGATTAAGTCATCAGGTTACTGAAATGATGTTCTATGACTATTATTATTATTATTTACTCATTAGAGTTTTTCACATCAGCATTAGCAGATGGTTTTTTCACTGGAGTCTGAGTGACAGCAAGTCTCCTCAAGTCTCCTCAGGACTATTCTTAGTATTCTGGCCGTTCTCAATAATGTAGTAGTCCTCCTGTCCCTTCAGTAATACTTTAGTTACTGTTCCAAACGCACCAATTACAATTGGTATAATTGTCACCTGCATGTTCCATAGTTTTTTCAATTCCCTAGCTAGGTCGAAGTACTTATCTTTCTTTTCACATTCTTTCAGTTTTATTCTGTGGTCAGCCAGGACTGCAAAGTTGACAATTTTGCAAGTTCTCTTCTTTTTATTGATTATTATTAGGTCTGGTCTTCTGGCCGAGATTAGGTGATCCGTGTGTATGTCAAAGTCCCATAGGAGTTTATGTGTGTTATTTTCTAAGACAGGTGCTGGGTTGTGCATATAACATTTGTTTCTATGGTCAAATTTAAATTGTTTGCACATCTCCCACTGGATCACCTTGCCGACCCAGTCATGTCTAGTCTTATATTCCTTCTGCGCATTGTTATTATTATTATTATTATTATTATTATTATTATTATTATTATTTATTTATTCACTAACCCCACTGCACGAGCAAGGTGAAACACAAACGCAATTTTTCAGCGGAGTTTATTAAGTTTGAATTCACAGTTTTTCTTCTCGTAGACTGGTTGCCATACCAGGGTTAAAGAGACAGTCTGCTCTACTATTTATCCATAGCTGGAGAGAGAAGAGTTGGATTCATAGTTTTTCCAAGCGTATTAGTGGTATGTGAAATGGAAACAGCCTTGTCTAAGATTTGAACTCGGGTCGCTGTCTCCATTTCCAACGGTGATAGTTATTTCACTACGAGTATATCCATATTATTATTATTGTTGTTGTGATGGTTTTTCACTCCTACATTTGCTGATGGTTTTTCGTTAGAGTCTGATTAACAGTAAGTCACCCCTCAAGTCTCCAGGACTCTTTTCGATATTCTAGCCAATCTCAACTCCAATCGTCCTCTTATTTCCAAGTCCTCCACTCCCTATATCAAACCTTTGGTGACTATCATTATAATTAGTATTATTATTATTGTTATCATTCTTTTAAGTTTTTCACACGAGTTTTAGCTGATGATCTTTTCCTGGAGGTTGCGTGACAGCAGGTCCCTTCAGATCTCGATAGCCCAGGCAGCTGGGTCTGTAGAATAGACCGATTGCATCTCTGCAGTGGGGTAAGACGCCCCCACTTCAATGAGTGTCCTGGATATGTCATAAAACAATCTGACACTGAGGCTCCAGTAATGCTGGAGCTTTGAGGAATGCAGAGTACTCGTTCATTACCATTGCTCCCAAGTAAACTTTGGCCTGGAGTGGTATCACCTGATAGGGTCTTATTTATGGGTTAAACAGAACCCTTTGACATTTAAACTGTGTACAAACAAATGACTTATGTTAGATTGAATTGTTAGAAATAGAACTACTTGATCATTTAACTGTGTGTAAACAATTGACTGGTGTTTAATTGAATTGTTAGTGATACAAAGCAATGCTTGGAGCCTTTTAACTTATGCTAAATTGAATTATTTGAAATAGAACTGTTTGATCATTAAAGTGTGGGTAAACAAATGATTGATGTTTAATTGAATTGTTAGTGATGCATAACAATACGTAGAACCATTTAACTGTGTGCAAAAAAGGAGCTTTGGCTTGTTTAAAAACGTTACCAACAAAAGGTGTTTAAAAATCCTATATATTTGATATACATGGATAAAGAATATTAGGCATTACATAACCTACAACGCTTGATATACCATAAAACCAAATCAAACAAACTGATTAGATCTCCAGCAATCATTTATGTACTCAGTCCGATTTCAATCTGCAGAGTCTCGATTCTCCCTCCACCTTCCTTTGTTAATAATAGAACATCCTATTAGTAACTTGGCCATCTTAGGTATATGTTTTGGTATACTAGTATAAACGAGCACCAACGTTTTCTGTCGGAAATGGCTACCACTCACTCCTCTTTGCCTTCACCTTTTTTTCTTTCAACTTATTTATAAACTGATGTGAATGTTATTCATGTGTGCGTGCATCCTTTTCAATTAAGACCAAAAAAGAAACTTACTGACGACTCCGATTACGAGATAAACAAATCAACATCGAAGCATTTGTGACATTCCGATGATGTTGAAAAATAAGTTAACAGTTATGAAACAAAACAGGACTTTAAATCTCTACAAACACGACAGTATTGGCAATTATATGCGATTATATATGCTATTATATACTTTTTAACCGACTCATTGGCCTAGTGGGTAGAGTGTTCGCCAAATGGATCGGGAGACCTGGGTTCAATCCCAGGTCAAGTCATACCAAAGACTTTAAAAATGGTACTTGTACTGCAAGGGGACACGCTAGCCCATACCTCTTTATCATCTGTCTAGACTACGTGGTTAGAACATCGATTGATAAAATCAACGAAAACGGCTTCGAGCTGACAAAGAAAAGAAGCAGAAGGTACCCCGCAAAAACAATTACCGACGCCGGCTACGCCGATGACATAGCGATTCTGGCAAATACACCAGTCCAAGCCGAAACACTACTGCATTGTCTGGAACGAGCAGCTGCAGGCATTGGTCTCTATGTCAAGGCACACAAAACGGAATTAATATGCTTTAATCAAACAGGTGACATTTCCACGCTAAGCGGTAGCTCTCTGAAACTAGGAGACAGGTTCACCCACCTAGGAAACAGTGTCTTATCAACCGAAAAATACATCGATACGCTGCTAACGAAGGCATGGACAGCTATCGATAGGCTATCGGTTATATGGAGTCAGACCTGACCGATAAAATGAAACGCAGTTTCTTCCAAGCAGCGGTCGTGTCGATATTGCTATATGGATGAACTACATGGACGCTAACTAAAAGCTAGACGGCAACTACACAAGAATGCTGCGAGCAATATTGAACAAGTCCTGGAGGCAACACCCTAGAGAGCACCAACTATACGGCCATCTACCTCCCATCACGAAAACTATCAAAGCTAGACGAACCAGACATGCAGGACACTGCTGGAGAAGCAGGGACGAACTTATAAGTGATGTACTCCAATGGACCCCCTCATACGGCCGAGCAAAAGAAAGACGACCAGCTCGAACCTACACACAACAGCTCAATTTGGACATTTAGGGCTATAGTTTCTTAAGGGTGCCACTTTTGTTGGCAGGGGTTTAGCTTTTAATGGTTATATTTTGATTTATTTTGAGGGGAAATTAAATTAACTCTGTTATATAAGCTGCACACAGACTACTTTTTATTGTGTCAAAGTGTCATTTTGTCAGTGTTGTCCCATGAAGAGATATACTTAAATATCTTCAGAAATGTGATGGGTGTACTCACTTTTGTGATACACTATATATATATATATATATATATATATATATATATATATATATATATATATATAATATAAGAGAATATTAGACGAATACAGGAAGTGTAATTATGGGATATATACATACATATATATATATATATATATATATATATATATATATATATATATATATGTATATATATATCCCATAATTACACTTCCTGTATTCGTCTAATATTCTCTTTTGAAAGGTCTGTGACAACTCAAATTTATTTCTCGATTTGATGAAGGTTATATGTATTAGTTACTTGGCAACGAAAAATGATGGCTCAGGAAGAAAAAAGCTAAACATATTTGAAGCAAAGAATCTGACAATATATCGAAGGGAAATTTATTTCAAGGAGTACTCTTTATCTCAAAAACTAAATATCTTGAATACATTCAAATATAATTTTCAAAAATATGTAATTAAATATCCATTCCGGTTTTATAACTTAATGAAAAGGAAAGCTTAAGAAAACAAAAAGACGTGCATCGAATATCGATTGCCTGGCAGAAATGGCTGTCAGAGATGACAACAATGAAATCATCGCTATAGAAGTAATTGACAATGGGTGACATATTGGCTGTGCCTGTTGTTAAAAATATATTATTAATAGTGATGTCGGTCGTAAAAATGTCGTCTGCATGAATAATGTTTTTGTGAACTTGTTGACAACAGTGTCCAACACGGAAGGAATTCCTGATGGGGAAGCTGCAGGCAGTATTCAACGGAATGCTTTCTAAAGGCGTAAATATTACAAATTAACTAGCAAAATAGTTCTTAGAAGAGAAGCAAATATATCAAGAGGAAAGGATACTTGGCGCTAAGAGACATTTAGAGGTGACTATATTTTCAAAGTCTTTATGAAAGAACTAAAAATAACGATGATGGTAGCAACAGAGTAAGGTTTTAATTTTCACCCTCCTCAAGGGACACACAGTTGTGAGGGATTATCTACAAACAAAACCTCAAGGCTGAGATTGTGCTTATCTCAATGACGTCACGAATTGGTGTGGCTACGGAAGCACAAAATTCTAAAAACACTTCTAAATATTTGTATGGTCGAAGCCTAATTTAGAAAATAATAAAAAATAACATTCCACACACACACACACACACACACACACACACACACACACACACACACATATATATATATATATATATATATATATATATACTTTGTGGTAGAGTGTTCACCTGAAGCCCCGGAGACCGGGGTTCAATCTCAGGTCGAGTCATACCAAAGACCTAAAAAGTGGTACTTGATACCTCCAGCATTATAAGGTACGTTTCAAGTGTAAAGTGGAACAATCCAGGGGAAGGAGTACCGCCCTCCCCTAAACCTCGGTGTAGCAGTTATCGAAAAGGGAGATTTCGGGTAACCGTCGATTACGATCGTCAACTTTACTTTTACTTATATATATATATATATATATATATATATATATATATATATATACATATACACACATGTGTGTGTGCGTGTGTGTGTGTTAATTTGTTCGTCCAATCTGCCTCCAAAATTAGATGAGTGGGAAGACATCCTCCAAAGTTTTTCTTGGCCTTTCGGTTTAAGGCCAAATGTTAAATCTTCCTCTGGTAACACACACATACTCACACACATATTCACACACACATACACTCACACACACATTCACACACATACACGCACTAAATAAGGAGTGAATCTGGCATAATGGTGCACTATTCTGTTATCAGCCCATTCAAAATGTCTGGCTGGTCCAACACAAACCTTCACCACTATAAACAAATCACCTACATAAGTATTCTAGCAGTTTACATACTCAATTAAACTGTCGAGGCCACATGCACTATTCTATTGAATGACGCTGCTGAAACATTCAATAGAACTTCCAATCGATTGAGATGTCTTCTAACTGCTAACTGAACGTGAGGAACAGGAAAATACTCGGGACTCCATAAGAATTAATAAAGCACTTTGTGCAAACCAAATCCCAGGAGAACTTCAGAAATATGGAAGTAAAGAAACAAATTATTTATTTCGGCATGCAAACCAGACACTGCAAGAATGGAAGGATGACAATTAATTCAGCATTTTAAGGAAAACAATCGAACAATTCGCTCTGAAAACAGTAAGATGCTCACCAGATTTCTACGGAACCGACAGGTATCTAAAGATATCCTCCCTGAGACACTGTGTGTGTCTTCAGATCCGAGAGCATTGTCCATAGGAATTTTTTTCCTCAAACAAGGGTAGGAGAAGTACACGGAGGAAATTCGATTTCTGTTTGTTAAATTTATCGACAGTAAAAACTTTTTTCTCACGGTGAATATGGAGACAGTCTAGTGTGTACTCAAGAGGTATAGATCTCCAGTCCAATTTATTTATATCAGATAAGATCCTTCTAAAAGAGGATGAATTCTAGAATTTATACTTATAGACAAACCATTGGATTGACAGATTGATAGATTGATGTTAACGGCATGAAAACCAGTCAAGGGTTATTTTCTGTTTAGAAATTAGAAAATCGCGTTTATTGTATGTTTATATTTATATATTTTGAGTATTTTTTTCACTAAGCTAAAGGGTATTAAATATTCCTTTCCAATTTAAGAAATTTGCAGAAAGTTGTGTGGTTTTTGGTATTCCTATCTATTATGAATATTTTACACGCAGTATATGGTTTCAAGTATAACAAGGAATTATATGGTTTCAAGTAACTAATAATTGCGACAACGAAAGAAATTGCGACAACAATCGAAGACGCTAATGAAGGAAAAAATACGTTGGGATGAAAAGATGAAAACAAAACAGCTAACATGTCTGACACTGCAACTTGAAGAGATAAATGAAAAGATTTTGGCGAAAGAAAGGAGACTTAAAAAATACCGATACAGGGTCAAGCAATACAACTTAAAGAGACAAATAAAAATATTTTGGCAAAAGAAGGGAGACTTAAAAGATATCAGCACATGGTCAAGCAATAAAATTTGAAGAGATAAATCAAACGATTTTGGCGAAAGAATGGAGACTTAAAAGATACCGACACAGGGTCAAGTAATACAGCTTGAAGAGATAAACGAAAAGATTTTGGCGAAAAAAAAGGAGACTTAAAAGATATCAACACAGGGTCAAGCAATACAGCTTGAAGAGATAAATCAAAAGATTTAGGCGAAGGAATGGAGACTTAAATGATACCGACACAGGGTCAAGCAATACCAGCAATGCTGGACTTGCTATATCTAATACTTCAATGGAAAACCATCAGCTAACGCTGGTGTTGAAAAAGTCGCAAGAAGTTTGATAATAATTATTTGGGACCCTAAAAAATAACACTGTTCCGTGCCAGAATGGACCTGGGAGTAATGACAAGGAAAATTACTGCACACTTCCCAGATGTACGGACTGGAGCCCTACCATCAGATGCAGTTTAATGTCATACCTAGGATAGCACTTTTTTGTGGGATCTTACGTTTCTTCAAAGGATACCTAGTCAACATATTTTAAACCCCACCAACACAATTGTGAATATATATATATATATATATATATATATATATATATATATATATGTTTCTGCGTTTTAATAATGTAGAATTTGGTAATTGATAGTATCAATAATTAAGCAAGTTTTGTATACATTGAGCTTTGCTGGAGCCAATATACTGACGAGCCCATAAATAAGTAAACAGATAATATTAAAAAAAGAAATGATTAAAGAAATTGTAAGAAGAGATGAAACCTCAGGACGAAAAGAAAAGAAAGAAAAAGCGAGTGAAAAGGAAGGAATGAAAAGAAGGCAAGAAAAATTATAAAAAGAAAAAGAGTGGTGAGATGAAGAGAAACTAAAGAAAAAAGTGTTGATAGAGAGAGATATAAAGAAAAAAGGAAATAAAAAAGAAGAAAACAAAAAGAAACTGTACATGAATTAAAGGAAGAAGAAAAATCAGAGGAAGAAATTTTGAAATAAAAACAAAAGATGAGGATCTAGATGAAGATAAGAAACAATTCTGGAAAGAGATGGAAACACGAAACAGTGGAGGAAAGAAAAAAAATTGCATAAAGAGAAATTATAGAAAACTTGTAAAAATGATGAAGGAAAAAAGGGAAGAAAGTGAAGGAAAAAGAAAGAAAGAATTATGATGAATGAAGTTGAAGAAGAACTGAAAATATTGAAAAGAGCAAAGGAGAGTTGGGATAAAGACAGAAGAAAGAAAGAGTTAAAGAAAGGAAAAAAACCCGAAAAGAAAACAAAAAATAAAGACTGAACAGAAAAAAAGGAAAGAGAAAAAGAAAGAAATTCTATAACTAAGAATGAAATGCATATGAAGAAGTAAAAAGTAAAAAAAAAACGTGGTCGAATGTAAAGACATGAAAGAAAGAACTGTAGAGGCAGAAGCAATCAAAAGCAGGGGAAGAAAATACAGACGGAAAAAGAAAGAAAGAAAGAATGTGATAATGAAAGGAGGAAGAAATTTTTTTTTATTTCTTCCTCCTTTCATTAAAGTGAGATGAAGTGAAAGGGAAAAAAGAAGCAAAGGAAAGAGAGAAAACAAAAAGAACTGATTCAAATTGGTTGAAAGAAAGAAAAAGGAAAGAAGGAAAAGGGAAAAGAGGCAATGTGAAAGAAAGGTGTTTGAATGAGAGAAAGAAATGAAAATGTAAAAGAGAAATGAAATAAAAAGGAGAGAAAGAAAGAATTGTTGAAAAAGATGTGAAGCGGTAAAGGATTTTGAATGAGAATGAATGAAAAGTGAGTGATTGAAAATGAATGAAAACGAAAAAGAGAAATAAAACTCGGTCAGCCGATATGCACAAGATAATCTGTCCGTTCATTGATGCACAACAGTGTGAAATTAAATCACCCCTTGGGTGACCCACCGCTTTGCCACCCCAAAACCATTGAATTCCTGCAAAATACACCCATCCCATTGAACACTAACTTTTATTCAATGTCTTTGAATGTTTGTTTTCAAGGTCTGTCGTCTTTTTTCCTGTTTGGCAAGCGGACGATTAAAAAAAACTATTACTTGTGAAGATGACTTCGTCATCCTTATAGAACAGGGTGTCAATATAAAAAAAGGTATTTAGGGGCAATCCAGGGTTTTTGATATTGTAAATGGGATCTAGCATTTGAATTGAGGTTTAGGGTTTGAGGGTCAGTTTAGAGAATACCTCTACACGTTAAGAGTAGAGATTGTTTGTCATTTTCAGGTGTATAACGATTTATTCTGAAACGTTTCTATGCCATTTCTGTTTCAAATGTGTATTCATTAACCATATTTATGTCTGGCACAAGGACATCATGGAAGGATTAAATTCACTTCAAGCTTAATATTTCAAGTGCAACTAATTGCCCAGTCGGCTGGGGCTGTAGAATACACCGATTGCACCTCTGCAGAGGGGTAAGACCCCCCAATGATATGACACTAAACAATCTGATGGTGAGGTTCCAGTAATGCTGGGACTTTGGGGAATTCGGAGTACCCCTTCATTGCCATTGCTCCCAGGTCTACTCTGGCCCGGCATGGTAGCACCTGATAGGGCTCTATCTATGGGTTAAATAGAACTAACTGCATACTGATGCTAAACTGAAGTGTTTGATTAAAATGAATAGTTTGAAAAAGAAATGTTTTTGACAATCAAACCGTACTTAAATTTAAACTGTGTGCTGATGCTAAACTGCATTATTTGAAATAGAACTGTTTGTTGACATTGAAACAGTATTTACACTAAACTGAATTGTTTAACATGGAACTGTTTGGACATTTAACTGAGTGTAAACAAAATCTGTACTTATACTAAATTGAATTAGCTGAATTAAAACTGTTTGACTAAACTGAATAGCTAGAAATAGAAATGTTTTTCACAATTAAACTGTACTTACATTTAAACTGCATGCTTATGCTATACTGAATTGCTTGAAATTGAACTGTTTTTGACGTTGAAACTGTACTTAGACTAAACTGAATTGTTATATACAACTGTTTGAATAAACAGAATAGTTTGAAATAGAAATGTTTTTGATAATTAAACGGTGTACTCATGTTAAACTGAATTGTTTGAAATAGAACTGATTATTTACATAAAAATGGATTTGGCTTTAAATAACCTACAAAGGTTGATATGCCAAAAACCTAACCAACCAACCAACTGCAACTGAATACTCAGCAAAAATAGAGGATTTCACACACGTGCACGCGTGTGCACGCCCGCGCGCGCACACACACGCATGATAAAATCCAATTGAATGAGAAAAGAAAGACGATACGTAAAATGAAATTAGCATGTTTCACTAGAAGAATAGCTTCATAAGAATTGATAATTTGACAATGTTTGAAGAGGAAATTTACGAAATTGCCTGTAAACAATTCCAAAAAAGTACATTGGCAAAACTTTCAGAGATTTAAAGAAGGAAAAAAAAAACAAAAAAAAACAGAGGACCATAAAGGCACTTGATGACACCACGAAAAGATTTATGAACTCTTTTCGGATTTAAGTGATGCGACTTTTATAAAAATGGGAAAAAAATCTCTCATAACGAATATGCACAGAATATGCAATGATACATTAGACGACTACCATCACTTTACGGACAAGTTGACCATGTTTAGAGAGCTCAGTCTGTCCAACTATTTAACTCATAGCTAGAGGAAAAGAAGATATCGATTTATGCCTTTCTCAATTCTGCATTAGCACGAAGTGAAACGCAAGTAGCCTTGTCCTGGATCAGAAATCGATTGGTCGTGTCCATTTCCTTACTATATATATATATATATATATATATATAAAGTATGATCAAAATCTGTGGCAGGAGTGCGGTAATTCAGTGTTTAGAACGAGAAATCTGTTTCAGATACTAAAAGAAGCTATAACCATAGTAATATTATTGGAATAGATAATCGTTTAAATGATTGAAATGGGCAATATTGAATGTGGAGTCTGTTATTTCGTGTTCCAGTTAGATTGATTACAGTGTCTGAACTAAGCAAAGAGACTTTGGTTTTTATTGTTTGGTTGTTTTACGGCGTATCAAACCTTTTTCCGATCATTTAACGCAGAATCAAATTTTAAACAATTCAAGTTAGTATAAATATAGTTTTTGTTTAAAATCAGTTAAGTGTCAAAACAGATCTATTTTAGACAATTCAGTTTAGCACGAGTAAGCAGTTCAAATGTCAAAACAGTTCAATATCAAGCAGTTCAGTTTAGCATAAGTACGCATTTTAGTTCTATTTGACCCATAGATAGGACCCTATCAGATGCTACCATTCCGGGCCAGACTAGACCTGGGAGCGATGGCAATGAAGGGGTACTCGACATTCCCCGAAACTCCAGGATTACTGGAGTCTCACTATCAAATTGTTTAGTCTCATATACCAGGACACTCTTTGGGAGCGGTGCAGTCGGTGTATTCTACAGTCCCTACAGCCGACTGGGCAATTTGGTTTTGTTATCTCTTTAGCTTTTTGAAACAAATCTCACAAAAACCAATGGTTAACCATTAAATACTAAGCAAGCATATCGCTGTTTAATTTTTGTAAATTTGTGTTAACCCTTTCTTGCAGAGTAATTTGATAAAGCTTTAAAATCTAAGCTACGTTTGGTTCTGGCACAAGGCAACAAGTTTGAGGGTACCACTAAAGACCGAAAATCAGGTCACAATGGAACCGCGAGAATTGCTTGTTAGCATTGACAACATAACGGGTGTTTTGGAAGATGGTTGGATTTACAGCATGTCACAATTTGTTGGGTTATTAATACTGATGTCAGTTATTTCTCTTGGAATAATTTAGTTTCTGGTATTTAAGCCATTATATTAGAAAGATGGAGCTAAAAGACAAATGATGAATTGGGGGAGTGAAGATGGGGAGAAAGACAATTGTAGAAAGTGGCGTGTTGGAAGATGAAACGAAATGGCAAATGGTGAAATGAAACTAGAAAAATAGTGTTTCTCTAATTTCCTATTAAGAAATCTTTCGTAGATGTTATTATTTACAAATACCAGCTCACTAGTCTAGTGGGTAGAGTGTTAGCCAATGGTCCGGGATACCTGGGTTCAATCCCAGGTCGAGTCATACCAAAGACTTTAAAAATGGTACTTGATACCTCCTTGCTTAACACTCAGCAATATAAGGTACGTTTCAAAGGTTAAGTAGAGCAATCCAGGGAAAGAAGTAGCGCCCTCCCTTATACCTTGGTATAGTAGCTATTGAAAAGGGAGCATTCTAGTCGCTCTCGACTACGGTTGCCAACTTATTATTTACTAAATGTACTTTGATCGAAAAGTTTTTGTATTCTACCATTTTTCCAAACGCAGAAAACTTATCAAACTTCAAAATTAGCATTGCAAATATTGTTAATATTGAGATTTATTAAATGTAATTTCTCAGCACTCAAAACATAAAAGAAGTTAAGGTAAGCGCCAGAAGATTGTTATATTAATCTTCTGAGTAGAAAATACAATTTTTGTCTGCGTTCGATCCTCGTTCGCTGGAGCAAAATAAAAAAACAAAAAAAAAAAAATAAAAAAATGCAACTCATCACGAGTGTATGTAAACATGATTTTACTTTCGGTACAGAAGTTTCAATGTTGATGTTGATATTTATGTTGCTGAAGTTAATGAGAGAAAAAAGTATTTTGAGTGCCATTTTGTCAAAATTAGTGGCGCCAATAACTAGTTATAATGGCGGATATAGTATTAACGATAACGGTTTAGGCAGCAATTGATGAGATGATTTTTTTTTAATGGTGGGGTTAATAGGGAAAGTAATGTTTGCTGCTATTTTTTCTTATTGTAGATGTGATGATATAGCGTCCTGGGCCTCGTTTTGAAAAGCCTGTACGATCAGATTTGTACTATTTGAGTTCAATCGTCTTTAGGCGTCAATAGTTTTGACCTTCTCCCAGATGCAACTAAATTTAGTAAATTTGAGTACGGTAAATACCTTTACCTGGCGCCACGCATGTGGTCATGTGCCCTACTTAAACAAACTAAGAGACCTGTTCACGGGGTTTTGAATAGACCGACTGTATCCCCTATAGAGAGGTAAGAACCCCCGCTAAAACAGGTGTGTCAATAAACTGCATTCGATGATGATGTTCCAGCTTTTGAATTTTAAGGAGTATGGAGAACTCTTTTGTCGCCATTATTCCTAGATCATTACAAGCCCTGAGTAATTGTTAAAGTTCCGTATATGGGCCAAACAGATATGTTTGAAAATTATTTGTATTAGATAAGAATACCTGATCCCATATAAGTGTGTGCGAATTATTTGTATTAAGAATATTCAATTGAGTTATTGTTAATTTCTTGAGACAATACAATCGCTTGAAAACTATTAATGTTAAATAGGAATACGTGAAAGCATTTAATAGTTTTCATAAATAACTATAATTATATATAATATATTTGTGTTATATAGGAATACTTGATAACATATAAATGTTTATCTAGTCAGATAATCATAAGTCAATAAGAAACTTCAATTTGAATAAAGATTGTTATGGAACGTTGAATTTGTAGTACTGAGTGTAATCAAACATTTACTAATGAATACAATTTCGCCATTGAATAACCCATAAGGTATTGACGTGCCGTTAAATAAACCAAACCAAACCTAACCAAACCAAACTGAGATAAGCTTAGTATATATTACTAATTCAGGACATTTAATTCTTAATTAATTAGTATATACGAGGATCATTAAATAAGTTTCCAGACTTTTTTCGTATGGGCACTTTTATTGATAGTACACACATGAAACTCTAGTCCCCGCCGAAGTAATCTCCTCTGGCTGCAATGCACTTGTTCTACCGTTCCAACAACTTCTGGAAGGCCCCATGGAAGTCCTCTTGTGTGAGCGTGTCAATGACCTTCGTCACAGCCTCTTTCATCTCCTCAATTGTCTCATAACGACAGCCTCTGAGCTTAGGGAATAACCAAAAGTCACTGGGAGCAAGGTCTGGACTATAGGGACAGTGAGGAACTGTCTCGATGCCTATCTTGCTCAAATAGTCTGTGACAAGGATGGAGTTGTGGACTGGTGCATTGTCCTGGTGGAAATGCCATTGACCTGATTTGAAGAGTGCTGGCCTCTTCCGACGGAATCTCTTCCTGAACTCCCTTAAAACTTCAATAAAGTAACCCTAACCCAAACCGTTTGGCCAATCAACTCTGGTGTACTTCCTTACACCTCCCACACCTCTCATCATCCCTCACAGACTCCGTGCCTTTCTTGAATCTCTTATGCCACTCAAAAACTGATGCTTGATTAATGCAAGATGCACCAAAAGCAGTCTGAAGCATTCCATAGGTTTCTGTGGCATTTTTTCCAAGTTTAAAACAGAATTTTATTGCATATCGTCCAGATTGCATTTTAAATGCCTGTACAAAAAAAAAAAAAAGTCTGGAAACCTATTGAATGCACCACGTATGTCCATGGACAAAATTAAGTTTATTTTAGTAAATATTACAAATTCGAGCAAAAAGTACTGAGACTGAAGATTTAAATTTTTCATATTTTAAAATTTTAAATTTAGATGAAGACGCGTGCACAGTTGAATAAGTTATTTAATAAAGTAATGTCTTGTCATATAGATTGCTGTCTAGACTGCATATTGTTGAGCTCATATCAATTTTTAATACCTCTAGCTTAGCAGGAATGGGTAAGTACAGCAATCTCTATGTTCACCAGACTAATAAGATTTCCCTTACAAGAAATTATGTTAGGAATTTTGTATAAATGGATATGATTAAAAAGTATGCATAACCACCTATCAAAGAGTTGAGTAAACTTTCATGCCACATCTTAGATTTCCCTATTATTTTGCAAAAGATCACACTGGAAACTTTTTCATTAACCTAATATTACATTTATTATATTTATGATCCTCTCCAGGTTTTTTTTTACTTGCTTTTGTTTTTTGACGGTGCAAATTGTTTTTTTTCTTTCTTTAATTTAGCGTGTAGAAAAAAGAACATTGTTTATGAAAACATCTACTCCTTTCCCCAACCTAACCCCGAAGTTACTATCTCCACCAAGACCAACAACTACGACTCTTACCGCCAATGTTTACGCCTGAGTGAATCCCCCTGACATGTCCACTCTAGTAACGCCTGGATTAAGCAATCGTCAAAAGAGGAGGTGAAAATGAAGCTGGGGTCATGAAGGGTCAAAAACCGGGTCAATTGAACAAATTTTTTTTAAAACTCAGCTTCCGGCTAAAAACACGCCTTGCAAAACCAAACCAAACAAATAATAATAATAATAATAATAATAATAATAATAATAATAATAATAATGATAATAAAAGAATAGTGACTCTGAGTTAACAAAACAATCACAACAACGCTGAATGTACAGCGAAAACAAAACATTGCAATGAATCATATTTCTATTAGAAAACCATTCACCCGCTGAAGGCCTTAATACTGGACGCGCTGATGGTCGATGAAGCAAGATCTCTGGAATTAAAACGACTGCATTGAAAGAAAGATAAGTGATGACAAGCGGGTTGGGGGATTTACTCGTCAATGAGTTTTGTGAAGGGCTTCTGTGTTTTGCTTTTTTTTGGTTCGTTCATGTGTTCAATCCAGATTTGAGTCGATTTTTGGGAACAGATAGAAATAACATCTATACATTGAATGTTAGAAAAATAGATAATGTACGGAGTAAAATTTCAGCTATTTTATGCAAGTTTATGAAAGTCGGTCTTTTCTTATACAAGGCAATAATGCTGAGACTCTCATGAGGATTGAATTAAAAACAAAAACTAGAAAACTATTCTATATGACGGTTTTGTTATCAGTTATATTGGAGTATCAGAAGACTGATGGCTGTCGGAGGTGGGCTCAAAACTCAGGATCCTTACTTTTATCCAGATGATGGAAGTTGACAAACCGGTTCTTAAATTAATTTACCAGACTTTTTTCTTTGTTTATTGTTGAGGCCACATCTGCAAGTTGATGAGAACTTTCAAACTGCCATTTTATCCCGATGAAAAATTCTTATATCTTTCATTTCCAAATTTCCCACACAGAATTTCCTCTCAACTAATCCCATCAATCCCCTTATAGGAAGGCGGAAGACCGTGTCTCTTACGGACTGTATTTTTTCCTATGACGTGAATAAAATGCTCCCAAACAATTAACCGATCGTCCCAGGCGAGTGACACATACGCATTTAATTTTATTCTGCATATGGAGACATTGAGGTCTTCTATTGGTCGTCATACCACCCAGATATCTGCACGTAGTGACACAACACTTTCTTATTCATTACATAACAATCAATTGTTTATTACTATCTTTAATTTAATAACCTTAGCTATATCCAGCACAAAATGTACTACGACAGAATTGTTTTCTTTTTCATGATTATCGCTATAACGCTGTATATATATATATATATATATATATATATATATATATATATATATATATATATATAAGCGGTAAATCATCAATAATGGCGTTGAAGTTGAGATTTCCAATGTGTCAGAAACCCGAGGACCAAACTGTCATAATTCTATGACTGTAACCTTATGACGGAAAAATGTATAATTATGAGCCACACAAAAATTTCCATTCATTAAAACTCTATTTTGTCGACATGCAGTAAAATATTTTTGAGTTCTGTGCTCTATCTAATTTTTTTTTCAAACCAGAGAAGGGAATATAAACTACTTTTTGCCTTTAGTCAAATAATAATACACACGTCATGTCATGAAAAACTCTCCTTTATACCGGCTATAACTGGCCAAATAG
Organism: Sepioteuthis lessoniana; assembly: GCA_963585895.1. Taxonomy (NCBI): domain Eukaryota; kingdom Metazoa; phylum Mollusca; class Cephalopoda; order Myopsida; family Loliginidae; genus Sepioteuthis; species Sepioteuthis lessoniana. Next base: position 60,757,137 of record OY757943.1, read on the forward strand.
CTGGTTGGGTTAATGGACGATTCGTTTCGTTCCGTTTCCACAATGATTGAAACATTTTAAATTATTATGCGTCTCTGATAAGTTTTCTTGTCAGTGGCTCCTACGAAAAGTTAAATAGTACCAATATTGTTCTTTTACAGGGATGGCTTTGGTATTAAACAACTCCCAAAGGTTGGTATGCCATTAAACTAAGAAATCCAACCGAATCGGGCCTATCAGCCTGTCAATCTATATTTGGCACTAATGTTTCTTTTTGGATCATCTCAGGGACTTTTTTTCGTTAATGTTTTTATACATTAAACTAATATCTGCTAAATTGCGATATTAACAAGGTATCACTGTTGGTATGAAGATCCAATGCCAACACGACCAAACAAAGGCATTGAAAATGTCTTCGTGATCCGATCTTTGAGATGATTTTTTGTTGTTTTTTTTCAAATACGTAAAAAATGGACAAAAATGAATAGCAACAGCATATAAAATAGAATTTTTAAAAAGTGAAAACTAAGATATAATTAGATATATTAGACAATATACTTGTTTATTATAAGTTTTTAAAAATATGAAAAAAAGGTAAAAATGATGGAAAATTAAAATAGAATGTTTACGGCGTGAACATGGCGTTACACGTAAAAATAAGCAATTTCAAACATTCAAAATTTAAATTTCATAATCTAAAAGATTATTTTACTCGCCTAAGGAGAAAACAATTTTTTTTTACATTCTAACGAATAAGCACACATTTTATTATTTCTGGGGAAACATGAAACAGTCCAAACGGATATCATTAGATATTATTTTCACGCAAACTATCATTAAGACTACTAACCAAAAATATGAACATAAAGAAATAAAAAAATAAGCACACACACACACACACACACACACACACACACACACACACACACACACACACACACACACACACACACACACATATATATATATATATATATATAATTTAATATTCAAGTACAGTAGTATTATATTACAAAATATCAATTCTCTTTTTCAATCTACTCTATAACTACACAATCAGTTAAAAGTATTTGGTGACTCTTAAAAATGTTTATTTTTTATCTATTTTTATGACAAATAAAAACTTTTGAGAATGGCCAAAAACTTTTGACTGGTAGTGTAATTTTTCTAGTTTTCTTCAACAATGTTTCCCTTAGAATAATAAAATCTTTTTATCTTTGGTTTACAATAAATATTTTTATTTAAAAAAGTGTTTATTAATGTGTTATGATTAACCATTGCTCTACAGCGAGCTATTTTAATTTCCATTTACTTGGTTTAGTCAGTACAAATCTACAAATATGAAGCATTCACTGAGGATTGAACTCACAACAGTTGTTTGTATGCTTTCGATTAGAAAATATAGTTACATTACTAGGAAACAAAAATGGGAAGAAAAACAACTCTAGAGGCGTTTTAAACGATTAATAAAAAACATCTCAGACGAGTAAACCTTGACGTGGCTAAGAAAAGGAAACATTAAAAGAGAAACAGAATCTCTCCTAATAGCAACACAAAACAACGCCATTAGAAACAATCATATCAAAACGAAAATAGATAAGACGCAACAAAATAGCAAATGTAGTCTATGTGACGAAACCCTCAATCACATAATAAGCGAATGCAACAAATTAGCACAGAAGGAGTATAATACTAGACACGAATGGGTGGACTAGGTGATTCACTGGGTGATGTGCAAAGAAATTTAAATTTGACCATACAAACAAATGGTATATGCACAACCCAGCATCTATCCTAGAAAATGTCACACGTAAACTCCTATGGGACTTTGAGATACAAACGGATCCTCTAATCTCGGCCAGAAGACCAGATCTAATAATCAACAAAAAAAAAAAAAAAAAAAAAAAAAAAAAGAGAGAATTTGCAAAATTGTCGATTTTACTGTTTCGGCTGACTACAGAATAAAACTGAAAGAATGTAAAAAGAAGGATAAGTACCTAGACCTTGCAAGGGAATAAAAGAAAAACTATGGAAGATGAAGGTGATGATTATACCAATTGTAATTGGTGCTTTTGCTACAGAAACAAAAGGTTTATTAAAGGGACTGTAGGATTTGGGAGTTGGTGGAAGAGTGGAGACCATCCAAACTACAGCATTATTGAGAACGGCCAGAATACTGAGAAGAGTCCTGGAGACTTGAGGAGACTTGCTGTCACTCAAAATCCAGTGAAAGACCATCAGCTAAAACTGATGTGAAAAACTATTATGATAGCAATAATAACTCGTATCCCAACAAACAACATCAACGATCATGCTGCAGAAAAAATCGCCCAGGACATCCAACGGATAAAGAAAAGCGCTGTTTATAAAGTGAAAACTCTCATAAAGTGCCATAGTACCAGAGCTTGAACCTGATTGGACTGGTTGAATTTAAAATTCTCTGAGATTTTTTAAAATAAAAACAGACCATCCTTTCTAGTTATGGGTACATACTCAACTCTTATAAGCCTATATAATCCGTGATCTCATTTTGCCATGCCAGATACGGGATCTTAACTTGCCTCACCAGAAATATGCAAAAGTCGGGGAATATGAAAGTGATAGTGATTCTGATAAAATTGCTGACGAACCTGAAAAAGAGACATGAAGCTGAAGACCCGTGGAAAAATTAAGTACTAAGACAACAGCTCTGTTGCGATCGGCTATAATACTGAAAAGATTCGTGGAGAAGCGAGGAGACTCGCTGTCAATCGAACTTACCGGAAGACCACTAGTTCCGCCTGGTGTGAAAAATTCGTAAAGAATTTTTGACCATACAGACAAATGGTATATGCACCAATCAGAATTTGTTCTGTAAAATGAGACATACAAAATTTTCTGGGATTCAACTCGTAGACTTATCAATTCCAGCAAATCCAAAAGTAAAACAAAGGAGAAATAGTAGGACCTTGTAAAAGAGCTGAAAATATGTGAAAGTTTGAGACTTTAGAACTATATCAAAACTAGGCAATAAATAAGAGGAATTTGAGATCCATTGAAAAGCTGAGACTCCTCCGACCACATAACAGTTGAGATGTGCTGGAATACAGAGAAGAGTCATGGAGAGCCGAGAGAACTTGCTGTCACTCGGAATTCACTTAAGGCCACTAGTTACCTCTGGTATCGAAAGTCACCTAATAATTTGTGGAAAGCGAGCATTATTAGGTTTGGAGTACTTTTTTATTTAATTTCCAACTTTTATCAGTAAAGTATCCATTACCATGAGTGTTTCGGTAGATATAGTTATGTGGCCCAGTTGTGGTCTCCATGATTCGGAAGTCGTTCTCCTAGACTGGTTATCCTCCAGAGAACCTAGTCAGCCCTGGTATTTTACTCCTTAACTGGCGAGAGAAGATTCACGCCTTTTGCAATGGCATTCGAAGTAAACGTAAGCAAGATTACCAGCTGCAGATATCTTCATTTTATGGATGCCATTAAAAATTTGAGAAACTCTGATTTTGTTTCCTTTTTCCTGTTAAGTTTCTACCATATTTGCACGTTTTAAAGTCTTCGAAGGTTCTTAGGGTATCAACCAGTATTGCAATAAAACTGTCATATAATCCACCCAGATCAACTAAGTTTCATCTCTTCATGACCTTTTGCTGTTTTTAATACTTGTTGCATTTAAATTTGTGACTTATCTTATAATGTAACTTTTCAAGGCTCCAAACGTGCTCTTAAAAGAGAATACATATCAAATAAAAATTTTCTGTGACTTACAAGATCGTCGAGAATAATGCTGGGTCCTTTATGTTATCCTTCGGGACAATGGGGGTAACTTGGTGATGCCAAATTCATTTGAAAATAACTCTATTGCCTATTTCCAAATGCAAATTGTATATATCTGCCTCAGCTAGAAATTGAACAATGTTTTGATAATCGAGCTTACCATTCTTCTGGTATTTATTGAAATTAGGAATACTTGTATAAATATATACACAGACAAACACTCTGATTTCTATCTATCTAATGCAAGAGAGAGAGAGAGAGAGAGAGAGATTTTCAAACATTCGTTCAGTCTACATCAGAATCATCAATCGGTTCTGATCGAAGCCACTCTCTTTAGCTAATGAAGGCATCCTATTTTATACAGTACTTATAGATGCATTTACTATTGGCCTAATGAGTTGAGTGTTCGCCAAGAGACCGGGGTTCAATACCATGTCGAGTCAACCCAAAGACTCAAAAATGATACTTAATGCCATCTTACTCAGCATTAAAAGGTAAGGATCAAGGCTAAAGTGGAGCAATCCAGAGAATGGAGCTGCACCCTCCCCTACACCTCGGTGTAAAAGCTATTTGAAAAGGGAGCCTTCGGGTTACCTTCGACTACGGTTGCCAAATTTACTTTTTTACAAAGAGGAACATAGAATCGGACAGTAAAAAGAAATAAAAAGAATTAATAGATACGGGCTGTAGTCAATGAATATGCAAACAGGGAATTGAAAAACCTAATGAACTCTGGCTATTTGAACCCCGGCTAAAAAGTAGGTCACGTTCCTATAAATTTACTGTTCGGGCGGGTACTGCCCTATGAGAATTAGCAATTTACCATTTCGGACATTCTGGGTATTTCGAAAATTATTTTTTCTTAATGCAATAATTTGTGTCTGCCATTAAATGTTCTTCAGTTAGCAGCTTCGATGATTAGCTATAATAATAATGATAATAATAAGTGGGCAAGGTGATCCCCTGGGAATTATGCATAAAACTGAAGTTTGACCTTACGAACAATTGGTATATATACAAATCAGAATCTGTGTGGGAGAATAAGACGCATAAATCCTCTGGGATTTTAAGATACAAACGGATTACCTAATCTCTACCAGAAGACCATAACTTATAATAATAAAATAAGAGAGAACTTGCAGGATTGTAGACGATGTAATCAAAAGATTTCAACAATCGATCATCTCTCCTTACATCAAATAGATACAAACAGATACAAGAGAGATTTAGTTGATATCTACACTAGACCATCTGCAAACAATAAAATACCCTATATGCTAATAATTAGTATAAACTTAGTCCTAAACTAGTCTTATAGGCAAAAGATGTTAGGATATTAGAGGTTTTTAAATGCACACCGACATAAATATAAATGCCATCAAATCAGACATTATCGGTTTATTTTTATTAGTTGTTCAATGCTATATTAACATCCTTATTTGTTATTTAATGCTGAAATTTGATTCCCTTATAAATTCACAAGTAAATCGTAGATTATAGAAATAACTACTAATTGTACTTTTTACACCCAAGAAATGACATAAACAGACTCTATATACCAAGAAAAGAAGGAGGAAGAAGACTCGCCATCATTGAGGATTGGGTGGACGCAAGTTTGAGGACTCGACGAATACAAAGAAAGACTAATTTCATCTGCTGGTAAGAGCAATGTCATAATCGATAATAAGCAATGTCATAATCGATAATAAGCCACAGAATAGCAAGCGTTGGTTATGTGGAGAAAGAGATGAAAGGATTAATCATATTGTAAGTGAATGCAGTAAACTAGCACAAAAAGAGTTGAAAACTAGGCACAACGGGGTGGGAAAGATGATTTACTGGAAACTGTGCAAGGGACTGAATTTTTACCATACTACAAAATGGTATATGCACAAACCAGTATACAGAATCCGTTCAATAAACTGAGACGATTAATATTATCCGGAATTTTGATATAAAGACAGATAACATAATCCCGGCCAGAAGACCAGATCTAGTTTTAATTAAAAAAAGAGAATTTGCCCTTCAATGGATTTTAGTCTTTCAGGCGGACCACGGAGTAAAATAATAGAAAGTGAAAAGATAAATAAATTCTTGGACCTTGTATAGGAACTGTAAAAGCTATGGAACATGAAGGTGACGGTGATGCCAATTGTAGTTGGGGCACTTGGAACTGTCTGCCAGGGCTTGTAGATGGGACAGGAAGAAATGAGACTACAGCATTGCTGAGATCGGCTAGAATACAGAGAAGAGTTCTAGAGACTTGAATAGACTTGGTGTCACTCAAACCCCAGTGAAAGACTACCAGCTAACGTTGGTGTAAGAAAATCAAATAATAATAACAATGGTAATCATTTACAAACAGTTATAAGGTTTCAAGTATTCCTATCAAATACTAGTAATTTGCATACAGTTAAATAGTTTCAAGTTTTCCGATCTGATCTTAATGATTCATACGCGATTATATGGTTTCAAGTGACTGTTTCTCTTTAATAATAATCATTTATTTGCATACAGTTATATGGTATCAAGTATTCTTATCAAATACTAATTATTTCCGCACAGTTGCATGGTACTAAGAATTCTTATCAAATACAAATACTTTTCAAACTTATTTATTTGATCCGTTGGCCCAAGTGGAGTTGAGAGAGATAGTAACAAAGAGATACTCCTCGGATTCTCAGAATTGGAGCCTCACTATCGGATGAAATTATCAGCTTATTATAAGCCAACAGAGTATAAAAACATTACAATATTCTAAGCATTAAACACGTATTATAATCGATATATCTGATCGAAAAATTATTCGAAAAGAATTTGATAAAATTTCCAATGGGCAAAATGTGGCAACAGAAAACAAAAACAATACCAGTAATTGTTTGAGCACTAGGACTTCTAAGAAAATAAGGCTGTTGAATTTGTGAACCGCATACGTGAAAAATCTAACATATGTGAAGTGCAGAAAATTGATCTAACTTCCACCACGAACATCTGATGGAAATTCTTGTCATTATTAAAAAACTGAAACCCAGGTAGTGTCTGGCCATGAGATATATCTATTACTGCTTGAGTTTCATTCGTATTTGAATATATGTCAAATTAAAGAAGTCAATACTTGCATTAAAGGTTTGCCAGCACGAGGTCATCGCGTGAGATCCGGCTGGTCACTCAAAGTAAACGAAATCAAATAAGAATTGTAATATAAATATATAATCTACATTTTCTTTTTTTAAGTAGAGGAATTATATTGTGAATTGAATTACCATGATGAGAAAATCCGGCGAACACTTGCACACGACATACAGTAACACTGGACAGCTATTTTGACCTTATTAGGTCTCATCAGCAGTGTATACCGTGATCTCCACCACTGGAGATCGAACCAGCGACCACAGATTGCCGAGCCAAAACTCTACAACTGAGCCAATTATCCATCTCGCACACAAGTGACACTAAAATTAACCAGCCATGGTAATTGCGCGCCCACTCGATCTGAATGTGTCTTGCAAGTTACATCTGTACTCTTTACAGAGGACACGGTCACCTCCAGAGCCACGTCTTCCCAAGAGGATTAGAAATACGCATCCACGTAATTATTATGACCTTAGGGGTAAGGATATAGATCTATATTTTCTTTTTTAAGTAGAGGAATTATATTGTGAATTGAATTACCAAGACCAGAAAATTCGATGAATACTTACGCGGGACATTCGGAAACACTGGACATCTGTTTCGACCTTATTAGGTCTCATCAGCAGTGTATACCGTGATCTCCACCACAGGAGATCGAACCAGCGATCACAGAGACATTGGACCACGGAAACACTGGACAGCTGTTTCGACTTTATTAATTAATAATTGGTTAATTGTCCGCGCAATTACCATAAATAGATGATGTTGAGTCTCCTTACAAAATATGGCAGTGAAAGAATTTGAAAGGTTTCCCTAATATAAAGAACTAGAAATAGAAATAGAAAAGTAGCACAATGATAATTATTATAGCTGCAGCCCAGAAAGTTGTCAATAAAAGAAGAGATAAGTTAGTGAAAGTAATTCCTCGAAACTGACACATCTAAGTTATTCAGAAAATCGTATAACAACTAAGGTCCATGTAAAATATGTTATTTGTATTTGTTTGTTATCATGTCAGTACTACATCATTTTTTTTTCACTCTTCCCATCTGCAGCGATTCAGTTAAAATATTGAAATCAAAAGAACATGTCTTTAAAAATAATGATAGAAATAAAAAGAAAGAAAAAGAACCTTGGCAGAAAACTAAGAAAGTTGTAGAACATGAGAATGACGATGACACCAATTATAGTTGTCGCGCTGAGAACGATCCTTAAAAGCTTGGAAAGTGGACTGTAAGAGTTGGAAATAAGAAGATGAATCAAGGCTGTCCAGACTACAGCATAGTTGAGATCGGCCAGGATACTAAAATTAATCCTGAAGATCTGCAGAGACTTGCTGTCACTTAGACTCCAGAGAAAGACCCTAAACTAATGCTGGTTAGAAAAACTCGAAACGAGTATATTAATAATAATTATAATAACAATAATCAAACGGTGATGAAAGAAAAAGCTAGAAAGGAGTTCCTGAGAAGAATAAGAAAATTTTACAAAACCAAACTCTACAACAGAAGTCTAATGAAAGGGCTATATATATAGGTAGTCTTCCTTGTAAGATACTCTGGACCTTTCTTAAACTGGTCAATAGAAAATCTGCAAAATATGGACCATAAAACAATGAAAATTAATGACAATTCACGGAGCCTTAGATCCTAGATATGATATAAATGAATTCCTAGTGACAAGAACAAAGAACGAAAAGAACTCGCTAGCGTTTAGAATTGTGTATATGTAGAGTGTTCTCCAGTGGTCTGGAAGAATGGGGTTCAATCCCAGGTCGAGTCATACCAAAGACTCAAAAAATGGTACTTGATGCCGCCTTGCTTAACACTCAGTATTATAAGGTAAGGATCAAAGGTAAAGTGGAGCAATCCAAGGAATAGAGTTGTGGCCTTCCCTTCCCTTTGGTGTAGTAGCTATTGAAAAAGGAGCCTTCGGGTCACCCTCGACTAGGGTCACCAACTTTAGTTACATGTAGCTATTCAATAAATAAAAAGAGGAAAATTGTTACAGCAACCAGTAACAGAAATAGTAGGAAAGTTTTAATCATAAAATCTCGAAAAATAAAATGGCAAACAAACAACTATACGAATACTTCGAACGACAATAAGGAAATTGCACGAAATAACAGACAAAAAGAAATTTCAAGAGAGAAACTGAAGATCTATTAATAGCAGCACAAAATTATCAAAGCAAAATTTCATACATAGGAGAATAGCAAGTGCAGACCGTGTTGAGAGAGATGAAACGGTTAATTAGATAATAAGCGAATGCAGCAAACTGGCATGAAAGGAATACAAGAGTAGACATGATTGGGTAGAAAAGGCGATCAGTAGGGAATTGTGAAAAATAATTACAAGTGTAGGTTCCTGTGGTGAGAGAGATGAAACAGTTAATCAGATAATTAGTGAATGCAGCAAACTAGCACGGAAGGAATGCAAGAACAGTCATTATTTAAAGAGAAGGTTGATTCACTGGGAATTGTGCGAGAGAATGATAAATGGTGAATGTTTTCATTTTTTTTTTTGCTTCTCAAACCAAAATTTCACATCAAAGGTAAAGAATTGAGTCGCTGAAATATGGATGTTGAATGCGAAAAGGCTATTTTCAAGAAAATGTCAGTATCTTTCATTGTTTATTTCTATCTTGGTAAGTATCGTTCCAGTTTTGTTACTTTAAAGCGCCCCTCATATGAAATTGTCATTTACTAAACTTTGCTGTGGTTTGCTCAAGACAAAGCAGTATGAAGCACCAAGCAGGCGGTGCGTTACATCCTGAGCGAAATCTGAATATCTCGGATGACGTTGTCTTGAAGAGTACAGAAGAAAGTAAATGGTAAATAAGTTATTCAATAAAGTCTTTTAGTCCTGTGCCTGAACTCTCTCTCTCTCTCTCTCTCTCTCTCTCTCTCTCGTTCTCTCCAACACACACACACGCGCGCGCGTGCACACACACACACACACACACACATTAGAACATTAATAATTCTGCTCAGAACGCAGACCTTTTATTGAAAACTACTTGATCTTTCCATCGAAATAAATGGTGTGAATGGTTACTGTATTAAATCTTTTATTAGTGTCTCAAGGGATCTCTCTTAGCCCGATATATTAGGCTCACAATGCATAGTAAAAAAAAAACCTGTCCCAAAATATCGGGCTTATGAGTTAAAAGGGTTAAGGTAGAAAACACTTTTTTTCTTACTGAATAAACTTTTAGACTCCTTATATAATTCGTTGATCGTGAGGATTTCAACGATGCTTTTTTCTACCAGGAGTGACTTTGTATTAAATTACCCGCCACAATATCCTAATAATGAGCTTTATAATAATAATATTAATAGTATGGAACATGAAATTGGCGGTGATACCAATTTCAATTGGCGCGCTCGGTACAGTCACCATAGGATTAAGAGGACGAGTAGAAACCATTCAAACAACTGATCGGCCAGAATACTAAGAAGAGTCCTGGAGACTTGAGGAGACTTTCTGTCACTCAAAACTTCAATGGAAATTCATCAGCTCGAGCTGGAATGAAAAATCTCAAACCAGTAAAATAATAAACAGAAATTATAATAATAATACCAGATATTATCATTAATAAAGTAAAGTTGGTGACCTTTGTCGAGGGTAACACGAAAGCTCCCTTTTCAATAGCTACTACACTGGGGTGTAGGAGAGGGCGCTACACCATTCCCAGGATTGCTCCACTTTAGCCTTGAGATTCACTTTATAATGCTGAGTGTTAGGCTAGGCGGCATCAAGTATCATTTTTTGAGTCTTTGGTATGACTCAACCTGGGACTGAACCCCGGTCTCCCGGATGCCCTCCTCTACGTAGCAATTAATGGCAATTGAAAAGAGAGCCTTTGGGTCACCCTCGACTAAGTTTACTAAATAATCATTAATAAAACTAATACCGTTAAAATTTCATTACTTTAATTGGAATAATCTCAATAAAACCATTGTAATTACAATTAGAAAAGGATTGAGAAAACAACACACATCCCCCACCCACAAAGACACACACTCACACATACGAGAAATGTTTACCCAGATGGAATTAGAGTCAAAAGTGTCCTGGTGTTAACATTCGTGTGACCCATCTTGTGAGCAGATAACTCATCTCCAAGATCTCAATTAAAAATGTTCAGCAACATCGCTTCTTTCTTGGAGAGGCTTAGAATTTTTTGAACTACCCTCATATAGTCCTCGAATAAGTCCATCCTTTACAAAAGTTAATTTTCTTCAAAACGAAAGTTACCTGAATTTTTTTTTATTTTGAGAATCTATCATATTCAATGAAAAGATCTAATATTAGCCATTATTTATGACCAAACTTAGTAAAAAACAAACCTGAATATGAAACAGTTTAGAAATAAGTACACCACTTATATATTTATGCACTTATATTTTTGATTTTTAGATTATTGCAATTTTACTTTTGGTTACAGACTTTCAATGCCATTGAGCTTGCAAATAAATAATGCCGAATAATATTTGTTTTGATTGTATGAAATCAAACTCTAAATTATAAAATTCTGCTGGCTTTGGTTTAAAAGATTTCAGCTTTTTATAATAAATTGTAAGATGTTTAGTGGACTAGATAGAAATTCAATAAAAAGAGCAAATAAAGAGTAAAACAGGCTAAAACTTTATGGGCAACATAAAACAATAAAATCAATAAAATGAAAAAAAAAAGAAAAGAAAAACAACTCTATTGATACTTCAAGCGAGAAATTGAGGAGATTCCACTGAAAATGTCATGTATATGGCCAAGAAATGGACACCTCAAGAGAGAAACTGAATCTCTTTTAATAGTAGCACAAAATAATCCCATAAACACCAATTATATCAAAGCTAAAGCTGGTTATCCGCAACAGAATGGAAAGTGGAGATTATGAAGAGATATAACTGAAATCGTTAGTCCTATAATAAGCGAATGCAGCAAACTAGAACAAAAGAAGTACGAAACTATGCACGACTGGGTGGGAAAGGTAATCCATTTAGAACTATGCAAGATATTAAAATTTGATCATATTAAAAAATATATATGCATAAATGAGAATCTGTCTTAGAAAGGGAAACGCCTAAAATTCTCTGGGATTTCGTGATACAAACGGATTAGTCAATACCAGCCAGAATATCGGATCTTGTGCTAATTAACAAGAAAAAAAGAACTTATTGTCCATGCTGATCATAGAATGAAAAGGAAAGATAGACAAATACTTAGATTTTACCAGAGAGTTAAAGAAACAAAGATACATGATAGTAAGAGTGATGCCAATAAATGTTTGCTCAAGATAGACACTCCCCAAAGAATTGGAAAAGAGATTGGAGGAAAGAAAAAACAAAGTATCGAGATTATATAGACCACTACAGTATTGAGATCGGCAAGAACATTAAGTAAAATCCTGAAGACCTGGTGAGACTTGTCATTCAGAGTCCAGTGAAAGATCTACAGCCAACGCTGGTATAAAAAACTCCAAAGGTGTATAATAATAATAATAATAATAATAACAACCCTATGGGCGTTTTAAACGACTAATAAAAAAACATCTCACACGAGAAAACCTGGACGTGACAAAGAAAAGGAAACTTTAAAAGAGACACAGAATCTCTCCAAACAAAGCACAAAACAACGCCATAAGAACCAATCATATCAAAGCAAAAATAGATAAGACGCAACAAAATAGCTGATGTAGATTATGTGGTGACAGAGACAAAACCATCAATCACATAGTAAGTGAATGCCGCAAATTAACACAGAAGGAGTATAAGACTAGACACGAATGGGTGGACTAGGTGATCCACTGGGAGATTTGCAAGAAATTTAGATTTGATCATACCAAGAAATGGGATATGTACAAACCAGCAGCTGTCCTAGAGAATGACACACACAAACTCCTATGGGACTTTGACATACAAACGGATCACCTTATCTCGGCTAGAAGACCAGACCTTATAGTAATCAACAAAAAAAGAGAATTTGCAAAATTGTCGACTTAGCTGTCTCGCGTGATTGGTGCTTTTGGTACAGTAACTAAAGGATTATTAAGGGGACAGGAGGACTTGGGAGTTGGAGGACGAGCGGAGACCATCAAAACTACAGTATCGTTGAGAACGACCAGAATACCGAAAAGAGTCTTGGAGACTTGAGGAGATTTGCTGTCACTCAAACTTCAGTGAAAGACTATCAGATAAAACTGATATGAAAAACTCTAAAGCAGTAAATAATAATAATAATAATAATAATAATAATAATAATAATAATAATAAATGTTCTCTTTATCTTTTATATCTGATTTACCAAACAATTTCGATTATTTAATTACAATGACCAAACTTGTCGAATGAAATGTAAAATTGTTCGATTTTCATAAATTCGAATATCCATTTGTCTTTCAGTCATGAAACATGAAAAGTCATGCAATAAACAGTTACTAATGGAAAGGTGGAAACTGGTCAGGATTCACATCAAATTAATAAAACAATTCACCAAGGTTTGCGTCAATTTTTTCGTCCGTGAACGATAAAAATGTTCAATCAGTTCCAGATAGAAAAAACAACAAAAACATAGGCACATGTGTGTCTTTGTGGGTCTCTGTGTGTGTCAGTACTAACTGTTTTACCAAATAAATTCTAGACCCAACATATCAAGAGACTGGTCGAGTAAGATCCATGATTCTCCGTGTCTTACAGACTATAGGAAAGATCTAAGTCCTTCAGTGGACTGGGAAGAAAGCTGATGTGAACGATCTCTCTCTCTCTCTTCTTCTATGTATATATATACAGACACGCAGAGAGAATGTGTGTGTGTCAGAGAGAGAGAGAGAATGTAAATGAGAGAGAGCGAGAGAAAGAAGGAAAGAAAGAAAGAAAGAGAAATAGAGAGAGAGAATGTGTGTGTGTGTCAGAGAGAGAGAGAGAGAGAGAGAGAGAGAGGATATATAAATGTCTTTGAATGAAACAAAGAGTAAAGGAGGATTGTCAGGAGGAGATCGTTTTCACTGTTCCCATCACGAGAGTTAACAATTGAAATCACATCATCGGAAGTTATTGTGAGCAGAGAGTTTGGTTAGAGAAAGTTCTGTTGCTGCAGCTGTTTAAAGGATGCATGTGCAGATCTAAGGATATCGTTTATTGTTCGTGGCTGTTGGATTAGCTATTATGGAAACATGCAAGACTAGTGGGCTTTGAAATTGCTGCTATTAGGGCAAGATACGAGGAATTCCTCTTCAATGCAGAATTAGTTGTTAAAGATACCCTATTTAAGGCGGTGTACTTTGGCCATTTACATTAGGTCAGTGCTTGCCTGAAAGTAGTTACGATAGTTGCACCTATTCTGAGTTCATGAGTCTTCCCCCCCCCCCACACACGCATACACACACACACACACACACACATCGGTGCATATTTGCGTTCACTTGTGCCAAATCTCAATGAGGATGTATAGTGTATTAACAGAAAATTTGACTGCTGGGTTAAATAGAACTAACTGCATACTTATGCTAAACTGGGTTGTTTGAATTAAAACTGCTTGACTAAACTGAATAGCTTGAAATAGGAATGTTTTTGACAATTAAACCGTATTTACATTTAAACTGGTTGCTTATGCTAAACTGATTTGTTTGAAATGGAACTGTTTTTGACATTGAAACTGTACTTACACAAAACTGAGTTGTTTTATATAGAACTGTTTTGACATTTAACTGTGTGTAAGCAAAATCTGTACTTATACTAAACTCAAATTGCTGAATTAGATAGAACTGCTTGACTAAACTGAATAGCTTGAAATAGAAATGTTTTTCAAAATTAAACTGTACTTACATTTAAACTGCGTACTTATGCTAAACTGAATTGTTTGAAATACAACTATTTTCATAAAAATGGATTTGGCGTTAAATGACCTTCAAAGGTTGATATACCATAAAACCCAACCAACTAACCAACCGCACACACACACACACACACACACACACACACACACATATATATATATATATATATATGACAGATACAGAAGAGAAAGTTAAGATCGAAACAGCGAATGCTGAATCACCGATTAAAAGAAGTCCCAATTCATGAGAGATACGAACTTCAGAATTTCCTAAATGATATTCCAAAGAGGATTTTGTCAATCTCCAGCGATGAAAATCAGAGAAAGCATCGAAAGAAAAAGCATCTAGCTAGGAGATCATTTTACACAAATCCTTATGTTTTCGCAAAAAAATTTTCGTCGAATCAAATTGTGGTAAGCTTGATGTACCGAAGGAGGAACGCGAGAATCACTTGAGGATGACATACTCGGATGATCTAAATGGTATCCCAATACCTTCTCTAAGAGACTTACCTAAACCCCAAGATTCAACGGTAATGTTTGATGATAGTGGGATAAAACTGTAGGAAGTCCGAGATTTCGTTCATAAGGCTCGCACAGGTAGTGCCCCTGGATATCGTATAAGTTATTTAAAAAACTGCCCATGTGTCCAAAGGAAACTCACTGTCCATCTTCAGCAGGTTTGGAAGAAGGTTATTGTGCCACTGGAATAATGTCTGGCTGAGGGTATTCGGATACCAAAGGAAATGCAGTCAAAAGGTATCACACATTTTCGCCCAATATCCCTCCTAAATGTAGAGGAGGAATTTTTTTGGTGTTCTTGCTCGCCGCATGACAAACTTTCTGATGAGTAATCATTATATAAATAAATCTGTCCAGAAGGCTGAGACACCTGGCTTCCCCGGATGTCTGGAACATTCACAACTGATATGAAACTCGCAGCCCCCCCCCAAAAAAAAACAGAACTACATATAATCTAGCTTGATCTTGCCAATGCACACGGTTCAGTTTCACACCACTTAATCTAGATGACTCTCGACTTTCTCAACTTCCCTAACAATGTTGGGGAAATAATAATGAAATACTTCAATTCAGCCTTCATGAAATTTACCGTTAAAGACTATACTACCCAGTGGCAGGCACTTGAGATCGGCATCATGATGGGCTGTGTGATTTCTCCACTTCTTTTCGTTCAGGTCATGGAACTCATATAACGAGGTGCAGCAAATACGTCGAAAAGAGTGATCACAAATAAACATTTGACTCTTCCTCCTTCCAGAGCTTTTATGGATGACATCACCATTCTCGTTCCGTCCAAAATCGCTGCCGATGTCTAACTTCAAAAATTCTATGACCTTTTCACATGGGCGAAAATGAAGGCTAAGCTAAAGAAAAGTATCGTTAGTCGGAGGATCTGTTAGGGAGATCCATTTCAAAAATTGGGGGTGATACGATCCCAACAGTCAGGGAGAAGCTGGTAAAGAGTCTCGGATGTCTTTATTCAATCTCACTGTCTGATCGACATCGGGTACAAAGATCTAACTCAATTGATAAAACTTGTCTACCCAAAAAGATGAAGACTTGGTGATACCAACATGGTCTGCTACACCGTCTTTTGTAGTCCTTACAAATGTACGAGATTGTGCTATCTTGCTTTGAGCAGATTCAACAGTATAGCAACAAATACCTGCGTAAGTGGCTCGGAGTTCCTCCTTGTTTTTCGAAAGTAGGTTTATATACCGATTCTGGAAACCTACAGCTCCCAATATCTTCACTGGTAGAAGAATTCAAAATTAGGAAAGTATGCCTTCATATGATGATAAAGGTCTCAGCCCATGAGGTCATTCGGAAGGCGTATCCAGAAATAAAATCAGGTACGAAGTAGTCGACCGTTAAGGCATCATTAGCCTTACTCAAACCAATCTAGCTGGGCTGGGTAACATGAGCAACAAGCTGTTCTCCAAAGTGGGTCCAAAGGGGAAAAGTGACACGGTGAGCGAAGAAGTCAGGATGTTTGAGGAGGAGCAAAGAACAGTCACTGTTGTTACTCAAGCCACCAAACACTATGCTTGGACCAAATGAAATAATGTCGAACCAATTAGATTATCGCGGAAATCCTTAATAGTAATGGAACCACCTACGATATCATTCCTTCTTCGTTGTACATATGATCTCCTATCAAGTGCGACCAACCAAAAACTATGGGGATAGACCAATTCAGATCTGTGCTTTTCGTCTAAAGTAATCAGGGTACTTTGCGCCACGTACTATCTGCATGTCCATAATCGTTTCAGATGTGCACACGGTGTCGGAAGTGGTCATAGAGTTGTTAAGAGCACAATGTGAGGCAATAAACCAGCAACCTGTTACAGCCAAGGAACCCATAATTCAGTTTCACCAGGAAGGTGAATGCCCTGTGAGGAAACAAAAAAAAATCCAATGTGAAGCTACTGAATGGAGTTAGTGATTGGAAAGTTTCGGAGGATCTCAAGACATCTCTATAATTTACAGTTCATATTCAAACAGAAAAAGCGGCCAGACATTCTAGCGTGGTCCGATTCAAAGAAGAGTGTCCTCCTGATAGAGTTAACTGTCCCCTGGGGAAAAAACCGGGAGAAAGGACACAAGCGGAAGTAAAACCTATACGAGACATTGCGTACCGACTGCGTGGAAAATGTTTGGATATGCCCTGTAATTCCTATTGAGGTTGGCTGTCTTGGTTTTTAGGGCACTCAGTCATTTCGTTTCTTTCAAAAATAGGAATCATTGGCCGTAGTTTAAAAGTTGCCTCATATCGTCTTCAGACCACGATGCAATATGCATCAAATTGGTTTTGGTCGAGAGCGAAAAGTCTTTAGGATGAATAAAATGCACGCGGAATT
>OY757943.1:60777232-60982232 GCA_963585895.1 Sepioteuthis lessoniana
TATCAGCACGGATATTCCTGACCGTCTCTTGTCACACCTCCCAATCGTCAATTGCTTTTGGCAGATCCTCAGGGCTACATCCCGTATCTGCACAGAGCTACTGTATGTAGGTTTGAGCTGGACGTCCTGCCTTTGCTCGCCCATATGCAGAGGTCCACAGAAGTACATCACTCATGAGCTCGTCCCTACTTCTCCAGCAGTGTCCTGCGTGTCTGGTTCGTCTAATTTTGATAGTTTTCGTGATGGGGGTAAGTGGGCATATAGCTGCTGCTTTGTGGGGTGTTGTCTCTAGGAATTGTTTAATATTGCTTGCAGCATTCTTGTGGAATTGCCGTTAAGCCTTTTCTCTATCCGTTTAGTTAGCGTCCACATAGTGCATCCACATAGCAGTATCGATACGACTTCTGCTTGGAAGAAACCGCGTTTCATTTTATCGGCCAGGTCTGACTTCCATATGACCGAAAGTCTATCGATAGCTGTCCATGCCTTTGCTAGTCACGTGTTGATGTCCGTCTCGGTTGATGAGACACTGCTCCCAAGGTAGGTGAACTTGTCAAATAGTTTCTGAGTGCTACCGTTTAGAGTGGAGATGTTGCCTGTTAGATTAAAGCACATATATTCCGTCTTGTGTGCATTGACATGGAGGCCGATGCCTGCAGTGGTTCGTTCCAGATTTTGTAGCAGGGTTTCGGCTTGGGCGGGTGCATATGCCAGAAGCGCTATATCATCGGTGTTGTCGGCGTCGGTAATTGTTTTTGCGGGGTACCTTCTGCTTCTTTCTTTTGTTAGCTTGAAACCCTTTTCTTTGATTTTATCGATAGATGTTTTAAGTATGTAGTCTACCCGGATGATAATTTGGTATGGGGCTAGTGGGTCTCCCTGTAGTACTCCTGCAAGTATGTCGAAGCAGTTTGTGTCTCCTCCGGAAAAAGAAATTTTACTTTGGTGTTTCTATAGAACATCATTAGGGCTGCAACGGTTTCATTTAGTAGCCGTAGGCGAGAAGAATTTACTCCATCTTTCTTCTGTGAATGAAGTCAAAGGCCTTAGTAAAGTCAACAAATAATATTGTTGGCTGTAGGTTTTTTGAGCGTACACCTTCAAGAATTCGACGGATAGTCAATATTTGTGAGGTCGAGGATCTATTTCTCCGGAAACCATTTTGGTTCTTCCTAAGTATGTTGTCTATTTTGGGTTCTAAGCGGTTGCGTAGTTGGGCATGGTATATCTTGGCTGCTATAGACGTGTTTTGCCTCGGTAGTTCTTGGCTAATCCGAAGTCCCCTTTTTAGGGAAGGGGAGAATACATCCCTTCATTCAACTGTCTATAGGATTTCGATTATATACGGCATTACAGTGTCGGAGCAGTATGTCATCGAATTTTCTGGTCTTCCATATTTCTGGGGGTTATATATATATTGTATTAAGGTGTAATGCTATATATATATATATATAGAGAGAGAGAGAGAGAGAGAGAGACATATGTATGTATATTGTATTCATGCGTAATACAATGTGTATATATAATACAATATATATATATATATATATATATATATATATATATAATGGACCATTAAATAAGTTTCCAGACTTTTTTCGTATGGGCATGTTTATTGATAGTGCACACATGAAACTCAAGGCCCCTTCGAAGTAATCTCCTCCGGCTGCAGTGCTCTTGTACCGTTCCAACAACTTCTTGAATATATATATATATTTTGTAATTATGGGCTATACAATATATATATATATATATATATATATATATGCTCTTTGTTGTGTATGCGACATGATATATATATATATTTAAGCATATATATATATTTATGTAAATATATATATATATATGTGTGTAATATAATATATGTACATATATATTATATTTGTGATGGCCTTCATATAATACCTATGGAAAAGGCATATAGTCATCACTTTCCTTTTACAAAGATTTTGCAATTTCTTTTAGTACAGATTTTTTTTATGTTAAAAGAATTTCAAAGATTTAGTATTTGGTAATGGAAAATTACTAGAAATATTTGTTTCGATTTTATAATGTTACACTGTATTTAATAAAACCAGGTCTCTTTTGTTTGGTAGAAAATTAACTATTTATTGAAAATATTTCGGAGTGTAATCATTTATTGTCGATATTGTATCTATTTCCTTCAATCTGTTCAAATCTTTCATTATGTCTTTATGAGATACTCGTTCGCTTACCGGTCTTGAAAACCATTTTTTCTACAGAAAATTGGAGCCCCACTCTGCGTCCAATGCATGTCGTATTGTAACAATAACCCACATATGCCATTGTTTGTAAACTCCGTGTGTTAATAACAGGCTGTGCCTGAGTTAAAGTCTAAATTCGACCCGGCATCCTACCGGCTACTGGCGACGTGAAACGGTTGCATTGAAGAAGAACTGTTCGCTTTGTCGAATTGGATGAAAAAAAAAACGCTGCCTGGCATGACCCCACAGTTAATCGATGTTGGCAATAGAGGAATTTAAAAATACCCCAACGTTGGTTTACATCGAATCTATCTTCTCTCATAGACCTTTATAAGTAAAGCTTTTTACCTCATTTGTAGATGTTGCAGTTATAAAATTATCCATGTATCTGTCTAGATTATTTTGCAAGCATTGAAGTGTATATAAGTGTTTATCAGCTCATACATAAAATATAACATATATCTACCCGTTTGCATACATATAACAGTGTATGTATGTATGTATGTATGTATGTGTGGAAATGGTTGGTTCCTTTTACGGCATGTCAACACTTGATGGTTTATTTAATGCCGAAGTCAGTCTTTTATTCTTCAAGTAATTATATAGTCACAAGCAAAAGATTATTATCCATTCAAGTAATTATCTTTTATTCATATATTTTGCATACAGTTACATGGTTTAAATTATTCTTATTTTTAAGGGATCTATTTGGTCCCTAAATGCCACTCTAACAGGTACTAACACTTCAGCTTAGGGTGGATCTGGGAGTAATAGCATGGAAGGGATGATAACACATTCCCCAAAGCTATGCAGAGTAAATCTTTTTCTTACTGACGTAATACCAAACAACTACATCGACATATATGTGCCCTCACCAGACATCCAGAGTAATATATCGACATGGCTATGTATACGTGTGTGTTTTATATGATATGTTGATATACACCCCGTCTGCTTGTTAAATTTTCTTTTATTACTTTTTAATTTTTATTCACTCTCAGCTAGTTTCGACCTTTCGTTAATGTCAGAAGAAAAGAATTTGAAGATTTTTGGAAAAGCTTTTTAAAGAGTTTATATGCCACAAAAAGTCTCGAAAAATGAACAATTTACGTAGCAGAATGTGACACAAGGTCAAATTTTCAGACCAGGGCCCTCCCGCACACATATGTACTTGCAGTGTGAAAAATCGATTGCTTTTCGTCGTCCCATCTATTTGTTAAATGTTGGTTTTATAAAATTCAAGTGTTTTGAGCTGAACGTTATCTAACCGCTACGAATCTTGGTCAGGCGAGGCTCAGGTTCTGATGTGCAAAGTAATCATTGAGGTTCTGTTAGAGGTTTCAAATCAACCGTAACTATTTCATTGAAATATTTATATTTGAAATTTATTTATTTAGTTCTTTTTTTGGTGACCCATCTGTCCAGTCTATTTCAAAGGGTTTGGAGGATGGTTTAGCTTAATGTTAAAACCATAAGTCTTATCTACCCAAGTGAATTTTTGTTTGTCTGTTGAAATCATAATCTTTTGAGCAGAAATGTTCTATCGGGAGTTGTTTATTATAATCTGGAGATTTGATTCTGTGTCTGTCGTTGTTTACTTTAAAATAAAATGGCCATTTTGTCTTTCAGTTATATTGCTTTAAGCTGTATGTTCTATCTAATACATAAATTACATTTCTACTTCTGCTGTTAGAATTGTGTTAAATTTTTGAACTTTTCTTAGTTGTGAAGCGAGTAAATGATTTGATGATTGCAACATAGGTTGTTCATGATATTTTCTATGGTGACAAAATTTAGTGGATTTTATGCTAGTCCTCTTATAGATTATTTTATTACCTAGAATGTTATTGTTTCCGATCAATTCTTTGAGGTTATTTCGTTGATGATGAGTGAATATACTTGGTTCTTGAAAAACATCTTTTAAATTTGGGTTTAACTTCAAAATGTGCCGATGTTTTTTTGCTTTTTTGGGTTGGTGAGTGTCTAAATGTTGTTAGCGTCTCTTTTGGTTTTGATTTTTGGTTTAGTTTGGTTGTTTGGGTTTTATGGCATATCAACCTGTGAAAGTTCCATTTCAAAGAATTCAGTTTAGCATAAACACGCAGTTTAAATGTTAGTACAGTTTAACTGTCAAAAGCATTTCTATTTCAAGCTATTCAGTTTAGTCAAACAGTTCTAATTTAAACAATTCAGTTTAGCATAAGTATGCAGTTAGTTCTATTTAACCTAGAGATAGGGCCCTATCAGGTACTACCATTCCGAACCAGAGTGCACCTGGGAACAATGGCAATGAAGGAGTACTCTGCATTCCCCAAAGCTCCAGCATCACTGAAACCTCATTATCAGATTGTTTAGTGTAAAAAACAGGACATTCATTGGGTGGGGTTTTACCCCTCTGCAGAGGTGCAGTCGGTGTATTCAACGGCCCCAGCCGACTGGGCAATTGATTTTTGAGCACGCAGTCTAGGTATCGGGGGTGGGGGTGATAGCTTGTTTGTCATGTTGACGATTAAATTATGACAGTAGTCTTATGCTACGAATTGCTGTTTCATCGTTGTCTATTCAGTTGGTTATTTTCTATGTAGATTTGTCTAAGTCTTAGTATTTGTAAGGGAGGCTATCTTTGAGGTGTTTGATGTGAAAAAAATGATAAATTAGAAATGGCTATATATATTTTTAGGTTTAGTATATAGTATTCTAATCAATATAAGTTAAAATATCTTGAATGTCATTGTGTTGATTTTTCAAAGTCAAAATTATTTATACTTATGAAGATAAAGATTTCCTTTTGTTTCTCCGCGTGTGTGCATGAATAATGTGTGTGTGTGTGTGTGTGTGTGTAAATGTGTGAATATGAATAAATGCAAAATTCTGTGTGTATTTCCGCACCCAGGCTAACATAAATAATTAATACGCATGATCAAGTGCAATATGTATTATATGTACAAACAAATGACATCACAGCCATTGGATATCGAATTTGAATGATGATTTTAAAAAGTAGGGTCTGAATATTAACTGTCCTGTATCGTTCATTTATAAGTTTAATGTTTTATTCTAGTATATAGAGTTTTGTGCATAACCTTTATAAGAAAACCAAAAGTCTTAATGAAGGGGTGCAATTTGCAATGCACATTTTTTCAAATATATTCATCTTCTTTTTGAAAAAGTAGAAAGTTATCATTTTAGAAAAATGGTTAACGTCAAGTTGAAAGTCGGTAACAACACTATCGCAGCCAAGAAAATAAAAATGGCGTAATGGGTAAAAGTACTGGACCTCTGCTTCGGAGTATCCAGAGTTCAAACTTCAGTCATGTTATTATGTTCACTTTCACACAAATACCCTTAGGAAAGACATGAACCCCTTTATAAACCGAGATAGGGTTTAGATAGTATCACTGCTGTTCTTTTAAAAAGATGGTTTTGGCATTAAATAACCCACGAAGTTTTATATAGCATTAACAAAAAAAAAAAAAAAAAACGAATCTAAAAGGCTACTTACTAGAACGTCATATGTTCTCATGCTTAGCGAGACTGGTAAACAATGCATCAGGAGTGAGTTCTATCCTCAATGGAACCACGTAATTCAAGCCATGTACTCGAACGAATAATCGAAATAGTCGTCTATAAGAAGAAAACCGGCAATTAAAAAAAAAAAGACGGAAAAGGTATAATAAAACAATTTTTTTCAATTTTTAATGAATTTTATCAGTAAGCAATACATTTATTTTAGTCGTTACAGTGGTGATGTCGTAGTATATAGTATTGTTAAAACTTATTTCCTGTCGTCATTTGAATACTAGCTCCGATGTTTTGAATAATATATATATATATATATATATATATATATATGTGTGTGTGTGTGTGTGTGTGTGTGTGTGAAGATTAACGTTTAAAACTCTTATTCCTACATATACAGGTGTACATTAGTTACTTTCAAAGTGGAACGTATCTATACAATGTCCAAATCATTTTAGTAATAATTCAATGAAAATCTGTGCCTAAAGGGAACACTTAAAAAACAAGAATCAAAATCAATAAAAAAATTGCAACCGAATTTTTTTCTGCATGAAGATTCTCAATTCTTTCTCTCTTTTATTTCCGATTGATCAACAAAGGAATGAAAATGGTGAACGGTTTCAGATCGCATCAATTCGTTTTGCTTCACATGAAGTCGACCCGAAATCGAAGAAGTTGACATTTGCCCTTTATATATTATCTGACCATGAACGGCTTCTTCAACTACACCCCCTTCTATCTCCCCGTTTCTCCCACTAGTTCACTCACTCACTCACTCACTCTTTTATCTTTTTCTATCGCTCAAGCTTTCTGATGTACTGCCACTTTTCCATCTTTGATTCCTCGATTCTCTCTCTCTCTCTCTCTCTCTCTCTCTCTCTCTCTCTCTCTCTCCACTGTTCTCAATGTCCAAATTTTCCACTCGTGTACGTTTTCTCACCATCTAAAGTTGCACAGCCATATTGAAACTCTTACTGACATTACAGTTTTTTTGTTGTTGTACTGAATCTAATTTTTTAAGGACACTTTGTCCATGATTCGTTTGCGCATGCACAAACGTTAGAACAATTGAAATGTGAATAAGATGAATCATAAATCTACTTTTTCCAGACGCCTCATTGCGGTGCAGTGGTTAGCAAGCTTGCCTCGAAGGTCACGACAAAGTGAGTTTGATTCACACAGTATAAATGTAGTAAATAAAATACTACTGCACTTGTACCGTTGCCGACGAGGCAAGTTCAAATCCTGGATGAAGCAGTTTGTTGTTTTATTTCGTGCTAATACATAGTTTGTGAATAAATTCATCTCTTCTCCCCGTAGCTATGGGTAAAATAGTGAGGTGAGGTTGTTTTTTTTTAGTACTGGTAAGTCAACTTGCCTAAGAGAAGGAAAATCTCTGAATGTAAACCAGGTGTACCCGCTAAAAATTAACATTGAGTCACATCCTATTCATGATGGAGGAGTTAGATAAATATTACAACTGCCTCTGTTGTTTATATTGTTGTGAAAGAAATATCAAGATTTGCATCAACGGGTAAAAGAAGGTTACTGCGGGTTATATTAGGGTCACCAAAGTAATTTAGGAATGTGAATTCTTTTTTATCACTATAAAAGTTTTGAATGTCATGAAGCATATGATACAAATGATTTTATTTCTTTCGAGTTTTTCACTCCAGCGTTAGTTGGTAGTCCTGTACTGGAGTCTGAGTGGCAGCAAGTCTCCTTAGGTCTCCCAGACTCTTTTCAGTGTTCTGGTCGATCTCAAAAATGCTGTAGTTTCTTTGCTCTCGACTCGCCGTTGAAGTTACAACTCTTCCAGGCTCCTTACAAGCCTTTGGTGACCTTCCAAGCGCACCAATTACAATTGGTATCACCTTCACCCTTATGGTCCACGGCTTCTCAAGCAAAGTCCAAGTACTTGGCTCCCTTAGGGACAGCCTAAGTGTTTATCGCTTTGATGGGATTTCTGCTACAGAGCTTTGTTTTCTCGTTTGTCTTCAGTACTTTTTAAAAATTATTTTTCTTTCATTTCCACTTGTTTGATGGTGTCCGCTTCCAGTATTTGCAATTACTTGCAATTTTTCTTTTCTCTGATTCTTTCTTGATTTAGCGTTTCGATTCTTTCTATTATTTGTCTTTTTTCACTTTTCATGATGGATATGGCACATCTTTCAAAGCCAAATCCCATTCTTATATCCTGCCTGTATATTCTCATTGAAGAAGAGTCTCCAATTCCTTTTTATTTTTCTGCAAACATCTTGATGTCGTCCATGTGATTAACCTTTTCTTCAGATTTCGTAAATTTGTACTCTCCTTGCATTTCTTAAGTATATAATTGAGTGACAGCATTACTATTACAAATAGTAATGACAAAAGCTTCTCTGGATTTTTATCTCTATTAACATTTTCCCTCCTGATGTCAATTTCACTTTCTATTATTTCATGGCTTCCGCGATGAATTAAACGACCTTTTCGGATTTCTTGTATATTTTCAGACAATTTATTATCCACTTTTGCAGAACTATATTATAAGCCTCTTTGTGGTCAATCCACGCTAATCCTACAGTTTTACGTCTTGTTTCCCTTTCCTTGACGATATGCCGTTCAATGAACAATAAATCATCAGTTCCTCTTGTTCCCTAGTTTCATTTTTTCTTTTCTTTAGGAAACAGCCCGCGGCATACGAGCGAATTTTCTGTCTTCAAATCTGTGCTGTTAAGATTTTTTTACATCATAGACTATCAGTCTGTAGTTGCTGGGGATGGTTTCTTTTTTAGGCGTTTCTAAATCAGGTTAGTCTTCCTATTAGTCACTCATTCAAGTATGTTTGCTTTTTCTAGGCATCTACTAATTTCAAAAGCTAGTCTGTCGTAGATGGACGTGAATTTTTAAAAGCAGAATCCATGTATATTATCGGTACTTTCTCGGGTGTTGCTCTGTGTGATTCCAGATGTATTTCCACCTCAGATCCTTCTTCGAGTCCTTGTAATTTTTTCCCATATTATCTATCCATTCAACCTTTCTCTTATCTTCTTTTGTTTAGCTTCTTTTGGATCTAATTGTTGGTTTGTCTTCGTGCGTACTCCATCAACGTATTGGGAGAATTTCCTTTCATTACTTCGGAATGTCCCGTTTTATTTGTTTTGCTTGACCCTCTCTCGGTGTCTTTTAAGTTTCCCTTCTTTTGCCAAAATCTTTTGATTTATCTCTTCAAGTTGCATTGTCAAAATTATTAGCTGTTTTGTCTTGGTCTTTTCACTCCAATATATCTCTGCATTTTTTTCCTTCCTGGGCACCCTCACTCGTCGCAATTTTTTTACCTGTACTTCTAGCCTAATTTCCCATCCATCCAAGTTTTTCTTTATTTCTGTTCAGATTCCTTTGGGGAACACCAATATTATTACAAACAAGTTTTGCTCCTTCATAAATTAGCTCGTCTATTGATGCTGTCCGTTGAAATATTTGGTAAGAATTATTTTACATTTTCGGTTTCTACCTTGGCTTTTTTTCCTGCCTTGGTTTCTGCGAGTTTCATTGTTAGAATTACGATTTTTTCATCCGCACAAACTGGTGATTTTCACTGAAACCAAGTGACATAAAGTTTCCTCGGGTCTTTAGGACTCTTCAGGAGTTATGTATCTCTCTCTCTCTATATATATATATATATATATATGTGTGTGTGTGTGTGTGTTCCTCAGATTTCTAATTGATCCAGTATCTTTTACTAGTTTATTCAGTATTGTTTCAAGGGCTCTAAATAGGATTTTGTTTTTATCACTTTCATGTTTTATAACTTTTTTTCAGCTCTCTGGTCCAATTATTTCTCCAGTTTTTCACTTTCCTTTTACTTTAGAACGGTGAAGTCTGGTCTTTGTCGAATTTTTTATCCTTGTTTACTCCAAGTAGGTCTGTACTTCTGGCAGGGATCAGACTATGCATTCTTTTTTCTTTAAAAAACCCCAGATAATTTTATGTTTCATTTTCCAGGACAGATTCTTGCTTGTACATATACTATTTTCCCGTATGGTAAAAGCTTATTAGTTTGAAGAATTTCCAGTGGATCACCTTTTCCACCCAATCATGTCTGCACTTGTACTTCTTTTGTGCCAATTTACAGCATTCACTTTTTAAATGGTTTACAGTTTCATCTCTCTCTCTCTCTCTCTCTCTCTCTCTTGTTCTCTTTCGTTCTCTTTCTCTTGTTCTCTACCGTTGTCTCTCTCTCTCTTGTTCTCTTTCGTTCTCTTCCTCTCGTTCTCTCTCTCTCTCTCTCTCTCTCGTTCTCTTTCTCTCCACATTGTTTGCACGTAATATTCTTATAAGTTTTATCTATTCTAGCTTTTGTGTAATTAGTTCTTTTGGCTACAGTTTACAGAGATTCTGTTTCTTTAAGTAGAACTGATAGGTTTTTTTCTTTAGCTTGACACTTTACTGAAATCAATTCATTTATTTAATAAAAGCACAAAATAATTCAAGTGTGCCTGTCAGTCACTCGATGTTGTCTCACTCCTGATTAATGGGAAAGGCAAATAACAAGAATATTTATCAATTCTTAAGTATCCGGACAAAAAAAAAATCTTAAATGTTTGCTTGGTTATGAATTTAGAAATTTGAATTTTCCTTGATCAGTTTCCCGACTTACAAGACTGGAGATTCCTGTCTGCCATACTTTTTATCCATTCCTTGGAGGAGAAGAGATGGTTTCATTGTTTTTCTAAGAACATCAGCGTGAAGCGAAACGTAAGTAGCCTCGACTTAAAATTGGGCAGTTGAGACCATTTCTACAAACGAGATTTTCTGTGATAACAGCCGCGTTTTCTGTCTACTGCAATGAGCAAAATCAATTGAACTTCATACGTAAATCTTCTATTTTTAGACATCATGATGAAAGACGTTATTTGGTGAATTAGTTTGACGAACAATGAAACCTGCAATACCACAATATCTTATTGTTGGACTATTGTATAATTTCGTCTGACTGCGACCTTTGACTTCTTTTCTCCTACTATTAAGGATTTTTGTTTAGCAGAGATGGTGGATTCTGAGATAATTTTATAGTTTTGCTACAAACAACTGTATGGACAAGTGGGAGAAAAGTAAATAGATCAATAGATTGATAAATATGAACAGACTGGGATAGATAGACAGATATGAACAGACAGGGATAGATAGATAGATAGATAGATAGATAATGGCAGATTTAGATAGATATATAGATATGAACGAGATAGGCAGATATGAATAATATATAATTATATATATATATATATATATATGTGTGTGTGTGTGTGTGTGTTCATTATCTATCATCTATCTATACAGAGAGAGAGAGAGAGAGAGAGAGAGAGAGAGAGAGAGAGAGAGAGAGAGAGAGAGAGAGAGAGAGAGAGAGGAATAATGATTGACTGAAAAAGAAACAGATTGACAGATAGATAATAAACTGCGCCGTGTGATAGATAGGAACGATATATATATATATATATATATATATATATATATATATATATATATATATATATATATGTATATGTGTATAGGTATATTGTATTTATATAAATGTGTATATATGCATGTGTATGTGTATGCGCGCGCGTGTGTGTGTGTGTGTGTGTGTGTGTTCGTGTGTGAAAGAGAGCGACCGAGAGAGAGAGAGAGAGAGAGAGAGAGAGAGAGAGAGAGAGAGAGAGATACATAATAAATTGGGTGAGATAGATAGATAGATAGATAGATAGATAGATAGATAGATAGATAGATAGATAGAAGTAGACTGAAGTAAAAAGACAATATTTCCAATAATGACACCTGAATATTTTTGAGATATTAAATATGAATATGTATTTTATTTAGTACAACTGAGTATGTGCAAATCACTGATACATGGAGGTATATACATTGAAATACATGCTCACACACGTGTTTGAACATTAAAGAAATCTCTAACAAGAATATTTGCTCACGTTTGACTTTTTGTTCGAGAAGTAAAATCTTTTATCAACTCGGGTTACTATTTGTAGGTAATTCCTAAACAGTTTGGCGATTAAAAAAATGTTTACAATAGGCCACGTAACATGTGAGGTCAAATTTGTGAGGATAATGATAAAAAAATAAATGTTCTAAAAAGTTTAGATTGACGTTAGACAAAACAAACAAGTGCTGTAATAAAATGAGAATAAAACAGAAAAAACGTATAAAAAGTGTAATAAGTGTAGATATAAGAAATTAACAGAGAAGGTTGGAAAAATCAGTGAAAAGTGGGTAAGGGTTGTAATGAAGGAGTAAAAAAAATGGCGGGACGGAGGCATGAAGAAAAGATGGGTAGGAATTTGAGAGAAAAAAAGGAGACATATGAGAAATAAATAAATAAAGAAAGAAAGAAAGAAAAAGTCTTCCAGAAAGAAGCGGGGCTAATGAAAAAAATAAAAAATAAATAAGAAAGAAAGAAAGAAAGAAAGAGTCTTCCAGAAAGAAGCGGGGGTAATGAAAAAAAATTAAAAAAGGCTAAAAGAAAGAAAGAAAGAAAGAAAGAAAGAAATGAGAAGTAAATAAATAAAGAAAGAAATATATTTTGCGAAAAGAAAGAAGGAAAAGAGAAGAAATTGTATAAATAAAGAAGATATTGTGTGAAAAGAAATAAAGAAAGAAAGAATCCTCAAGGAACAAGTGGTGGTAAAGGAAAAAATAAAAAAGGACTAAAAAAGGAAGAAAGTAAGAAAGAAAGAAAAAAGAAAGAAATGAGAAGAAAGTGGATAAAGAAAGAAAGATATTGGATGAAAAGAAAGAAAGAAAAAGAAAAAAGAAAGATAATGAAAAATGTATCAAAAATGTAAAGAAAGAAAAAGGCACATAAGGCTAAAAAAAAAAAAAAAAGAAAAGAAAAAAAAAAGAAAGTAAGAACAGATAATTGCGCCATTGTGTTATATTATTTCAACTTGATATTTTATGCAAAACGAATTCGAAATATTAACATAGTATATATCTTTTATGGAATATATCGTAAGAAAGGTTAATTTACAGTTTAGACATTTCATCGTCTTCATTGTATCGTCTTTATTAGAATATACGTCGGTTGGGTGAAGCATTTTTTGACACTGCAAATATTTTCCGTATTATCTCCTTCGTAAACAATTCACTTGACTTAATCTTTTTTTCATTAATCTAAACATTTTACAGTGAAAACATCAAAAGAAATTTCGGCTAATGACTCTCAAACTACGGACTCATTGACGCACCCTCATTAAAACTGCCTGATCATTTCGAGAAGAAGAAGAAGAAGAAGAAGAAGAAGAAGAAGAAGAAGAAGAAGAAGAAGAAGAAATTATGAAATAAAAAGGTGAATGAGTCGGAAGGAGATGACTTAGTTTAAGATTTCAAGAGAAAGTAAAGAAAAAAAAGGCAAAAGTAAAAGCTATGAGGAAAAGCAAATAAGAAATAAGATTTTGTGGTATATTAGTTGGCCAACTAATCTAGCAGACCAATTACTACTGAGTGGTAATTTCTATTCTCTCTAAGTGCTCCATATTTTTGGCCTTGGGTCAAACTAAACTAAACTTTGTAAATGCCAACTTGATGTCAGTAGTAATTCTCTCAAAATTGATGGTTGTAACATTTAACGTTTTTTTAGCCCGTTTTCCAAAATGCGATATTACTTTCCTAACAGGCTAAAATGAAAAAAAAAACAATTGAACACAGAATGCCTCAGAAAAATTTTTTTTTCTAAATTAAAAAAGCTAAAACATTACTAACGAAGAAACATAAACAAATAAAAGTCTTCCAAACTTTACAACCTAAGCTTCGTACTTACAGTATGTTCATGGTCACATTCGATGTTCAGTGAGTATCTCAAATGTACCCGTGTCACGTCCTCTGACTACTGACTGTATTTAAAACAATGTCCTCTTTGGTCATGTTTGCCCTCTTCCAGATAGGTCTAAAAATAAACAGCTCACTGAAATTCTTACAGCGTGGCATTCGAAGACTTATGCTACTTCTAACATCAGAATCTCCAATTCTAGGGTGGTAAAGTTGCGCCCACTTGGTTTATTTTGTGGCTGAGATAGTTGTTTTTTTTTTCGCCCAGCTTGACTTAATACGATCTTAATGGGGCAATGGTAGCACTAATTTTCTTGATACATTCGTCAGATGATATAGGCTGTTTTAAAAATGAATTGAGACTGAAGCTGTTTACCAGGATAGGAAAAGAAACGTAGGTTTTCTTAAAAATAACTCGCCGAATATCTAATATACTCCAGCGAGTTTTCCACTGATCAAAGCACCTCCAAAACTCCTCTGTCAAAATTGTGCCGTTGTATTTCTATAATATCCTCTATTCCCA
The DNA here is from genome assembly GCA_963585895.1 of Sepioteuthis lessoniana. NCBI lineage: Eukaryota > Metazoa > Mollusca > Cephalopoda > Myopsida > Loliginidae > Sepioteuthis > Sepioteuthis lessoniana. The sequence continues at coordinate 60,791,309 of OY757943.1, forward strand.
GAAATGAGGCTTGTCTGATGTTACGGTTTCTGCCAAACAAATTAAAATCCATGACGTGACTTTGCGTTAATGACATTTAAAAAATCAAGAATCTATTTCTTTCATCCTCTTCCCTGGTTATTGGTAAATAGTTGGACAGACTGTGCTCTTTTGTTTTGGCATAAAAACCAGTGTAGTAGGAAAAGGGAATTTAAACTAACAGTATTCCACTTAAAAATTGATTTTGAGGTGTTAGCTAAATACTTATCAAAAACTTTACTATTCGTATCTAACTGATATTTCTAACATAATCTGTTTATATAAACTTTGTCTCTATCAAAATTTAGTTCTTCGAATGTCACATTTTGAGATGTAATTCTAATTGGTGGTGGGACTTTCCGTAACGTAATAGATAAAGTGCTGGACTACGGCTTCAAAGTAAGTGAGTTCAAACTCCAGTTGCGCTATTACGTTCCCTTTTGGACTAATGCCCACTAGAAAAAGTATAAACCCTCTTATTCTCCTAGCTATGGGTTAAATAGTATCACTGCTGTTCTAAAATAATGGCTTTGGCATTAAATATCCCACGAGGTTTAACATGCCATTAAACAAAGAAATTAAACCAAACCTAATTAGAAAATTTCCGCTCTTATTTATATCCGTATATGGAACGAAGAACATCTTATCGTGGATCTACTATTGTATTACCCAATACCTCCATCACCAGCAGGATGTGACACAAGGTCAATTTAAAGGTATAATGTATTTGCACGACCCCTTCACCATAAACATGATGCGACACAAGGTCAATTTTTGAGCGGTTCTTGTACTCAGGTTAAAAAGCTCTATCTACCCGCGTATTTACCGACAGCTAAAGTGTAAACAGATGTATTTGTACCTTCCCCAAGGGCATTAATGGAAAGGAAACGTAAATAACCTCGTCCAGGATTTGAAATCGGGTCACCGATTCCATTTCCTATGACCACAACGCTAACGCTAAGACTACTGGTGTAAGTTCAATCCTAATTGCCAGCATTCCACTTGCTGTCTTTTAATTTTATCAACTGAGTTCGGTATTTATCAACAAATCTATTAAAATAAAACTAGGATGATTTGAATGGAATTTCTGGAAGACGATGCCAAAAATATGGATATTCTAATACAGCATGTCAGACTTCTTTTTATGATACCTTACCCCTATCTTGCCTGCTATATTCAATCCCTTGTACGTCAATTGCTCTCTATCTCTCTTTCTCTCTCTCCACCCCATCGCCTTTACATATCTGTCCGTGAAAATTCCTCCACAGATCTGACTACAATTCCAGATCTTCTCATGCGAAACCGATGAACAAAACGTAAATTACATTCTTCAGCGGCGCGTGAACAATTCGGAATTTCTTGAGCTTAAATACCAACTGCCCATATTTTTCTTTGATCCCCTCTATCCGCCCTACCTCGACGTAACCGATGACTCCTCCCCGTCACTACAGAAGTGACTAATCAGTAATTCTATGCATTTCTAGGAGCGTGAATTTTGGTAATGAGAAAACAGTCTTAGCCTAACCATCATGGATAATCAGGAACTAAACGGTAGAAGCATGATCATCGATGTATTCTAGCTGTTCATCGATACTGATGTGTGTCATTCCATAGAATTTAATTCTTTCTCTGTCGCGTTTTCCAGTTTCCAGTATATTTCTACAAGAGCCGACTGAATAGTAATCGGGGTGTTCTCAACCTGCAAAATCCTGATTTTTGAAGAGGTTTCATATGAGTAACTACGCTATAGAAAGAATATTTTAACTCTACAATTTCCGACTGTTAATGTATTCCAATAGAAATGTTCGTAATCAGACTTCCGTGGAACTGGGAGCGATGGCAATGAAGGTGTACTCCGTATTCCCCAGCTCCTCAACATTACTGAGATGTCATCATCAGATAGCTTAGAGTCATATCAAAGACACTCGTTAAAGGGGTGGTCTTACCCCTCTACAGAGATGCAGTCGGTGTATTCTATAGTCCCAGCCGAATGGGCCGCTATCTGCATAGTATGGACGGCAAGTTGGATAAATTCATCATCATCACCCTCTCTTGCCACTTCTCCCTATCGTTCATCGCTTCTGGCTGGTCTTCACGGCTACATCCCGTATCCTCACGTAGCTGCTGTATGTATGTTCGAGCTGGTCGTCCTGGTTTTGCTCGGCCATATGTTGGGGTCCAAAGGAGGACATCACTTATGAACTCGTCCCTGCTTCTCCAGCAGGGTCCTGCATGTCTGGTTCGTCTAACTAGGATAGTTTTCGTGATGGAGGCAGGTGGCCGTATAGTTGGTACCTTGTGGCGTGTTGCCTCCAGGACTTGTTCAATATTACTCGCAACATTCTTGTGTAATTGCCGTCTAGCCTCTCCAGCCGTTTTGTTGGATAAATTAAAAGACCAATAATCTTTCTTTTTACCCATAATTGACTGTGATATTTACTAAATAGTGTCCAATATGGAGATAGATCTTTCCTTCGATATTAGGGAAAGTTGAAATATAATCTGAAGGTTGAATTCTTCTCAAATCGTTTGAATTTGCTGCAGTAAATCCAAGTAATTAAGCGCAAAAACTGGATATCTACTGACTAAAGCTCTGCTCCGTTTGAAAGTGACTGCTTTAAGACTTATAAAGAGAAGAAAATTTGTGTCAAGTAGTGTACAGAGTACTTACTAAATCATCGTCCTCATCATCATCATGTCGCAGCATCAGCACAGATATCCCTGACCCTCTCTCGCCACCCCTTCCTATCGTCCATTGCTTCCGTCAGGTCTTCAGGATATACTCCGTATCTACACAGAGCTGCCGTATGTAGGTTCGAGCTGGTTGTCCTGGCTTTCTTCGGCCATGTGAAGGGGTCCACAGGAGTACCTCACTTATGAGCTCGTCCCTAAATCATATTAAACGTCTTAGTTGATAAACCAAAAGCATCTCTGGTGTCTTATGACACAATTATATTGACATACAAAATGAACTGCACTGATGAGCCCTCTGACATTGAAAAGGACCACACACACACACACACACACACACACACACATACACTTGTATTTAACCACTGTTCTGCAAAAACAGGATGTGATGTAAAGTCATTTTTGATCATTTTGAGTTCAAATTCTCACCGGGTGACCCATATTCTGGACATTGCGCAAAACTTAGCAAAGATGAGTAAATAACTACTTTGTGCCTTGTATGATATAACGGTTAAAGAATTAGACTAGCAGACCGTTATTAGTGACTTCGATTCTCACTGAGTGTCCCATACGTTTGATCTTGTATCAAACTCAAATAAAAATATCCTGTTTGCATTCGAGGGCAAGAGCTCTAGGGGTTATGTATCTACCAACCCTTCCAGGATATGACTTAAGTGTAATTTTTTCGGCTGAGTTTAACAGGTCTGAATTCAGAGTTTTCCTTCTCCTTGACTGGTTACCATAGCAAGATTAAAGAGCTCAGTCTGACCAACAGTTTGCCCATAGTAGGAGGGAGAACTGTTGGATTCATCCCCTTCCTAAGTGTATTAGCACTAGGTGAAAAGCAGCTAACCTGCCTCGTCCAGTAATTGAACACAGATCACCCTGTTTATTTTCTACGACCATTATACCACTAGTGCTTCCAAAACACACTATATATATCACGGTCAACTAGTAAATACGGCCCCGCATGTTACATTAACAGGTTGACTTTAAAAGGCCGAAGTAAAAATAAATACAATAATTCATTCATGGCTGTATATGAAATTATCCTAAAAAGAAGAAATGACTTCAAAAATTGAATAGAGAAAATAAAATAATCATGTTGGTAGAATTCATCCGTTATTATTTTTAAATCATAAAAGTAAGATAACTCACAGCCGTTTATAATTCTTGGATTAGTAATAGACAAAGTGTAAATATATATTTTAATGGTGAAAGGAAATCGAATAAATTGTACAAACACGATTATATTATTGCCATCTATTCAATTTTAAAGTTAATTCTCTTTTTAGGTTAATTTCATATGGGGCCATGAATGGAATATTTTTGTTTTTTGTTTTGATTACTTCGGTCTATTAGAAGTCAGCTCGTTAATGCATTATGCGGGGCCGTATTTACTCTCTCTCTCTCTCTCTCTCTCTCTCTCTCTCCCTCATATAAATATATATATATATATATATGGGATGAACAGTTTCTCGAATTACGAACAATCAAGCCGGCAACAAAATCTGACATAAATTTTTTGGGGCACATTAGCTCAACTCGAACTTTATTTGAAAACTAATTAGGTTTTTCACCAACCAGAACAATTCATACAAAATCTAAAAGTCTTTTCTTGAGAGAACTCTCATCTCCTCTTCCACATAAAATACTGCTATACACAAACACACACACAAGGACTTTTCAACCCACACGAGAAACTCATTTACATAAACACACGCAAGTACTTAATGTATATGTAAAAAGACTATATTCTCCTTGTATTTTCTGAAATAAGCTATTTAGTTTTGTTTATATATATATATATATATATATATATATATATATATATATATATATATATATATATATATATATATATATATATATATCCTTCCTTTCCTCTTTTACCGTCAGTTTCTTTAATACAGTCAATCAATAAAAACCTTGATCTTGCAACAACAGTTCGTTACGGTGTAGCTTTCGCTCAAAACACATTCCTGCTGAAATTCATCGTGTCTTCTTAAATTTCATTGTGTTTTCTGAGTCTGTGTGTGTGTGTGTGTTTTAAATTTTATAAGTTATTAAATAAATACCCAAGAAGCAAAAGAAAGATAATCTGCCGTTCATCCCTGTTGAAAAATGTCGACCCTTGCGAGTTACAGTCAAAAGCGACTAATTTTGGAAAGATGAAGACTAATATTGGGAAGATGAAGATTAATATTATCTAAAATTATTAATGATCCCCTTATAATTGTACTGTAATGGTTGTTGTAATCGCTTGAATTGAAACATTTTAAGAATTGCTGTATTTTTGCCTATTGACCATCGAATAAAGATTTCCAATTTTATCTTTATTTTAAGCATCATAAAAACCCTTAAAAAACTTTCATTTGGGAAGTTTCTTTTTTTATCTGATAATATGTCAGGTATCAACCGATCAGCATGGAGCCCTTCACTTGGGCTTTTCTATAAAACGAAAGAAATACTGACGCTATATTGAAATGTGACATGAAACGAAAACGGGCCGAGTGTTTACAACTACAGGATATAACCAGCCGTAATATCGAGTGGAGACAACCCGCTATAACGGATAGTATGTTTCTTTGCTGGTCATTTAAGTATTGCCATCGCTTGACTCGGAAGTTTTCATCCACCCAACAAATAGGTTGCATTCATATTATCTTTCTCTGAAATAGAAAAAAATATCAGTTTACTGGAACAATGTAAACCTCATCTTGAGCAAATTCTTAGCTGAAAAAGATTTAGAAAAGTCTTTTGTGGATGGAATCATAATGTTGCATGAAATATCGCTCTAGTTAGTGGGCCAAAAACTTTTGGTTGTTTAATAATGTCGAAAAAAAATCTGATTGTACTAAATAAACGCAAAATTGCTTTTATCCATCTAATATCAGGTTTCATTGATAAATATAGTCTCCAACCATGCAAAATAAGTTTTAAATGATACAGAATAAAAAAACGTATATAAAAAAGTTAACTATTTCTCTTTAAGATTACGAGGAGTGATTGATAAATGAGCTTATAAAATATATTTGAGACCAGATACATGTAGCTGTCCCTTTTCCTTCATATATGTTTATGCAATTTCATTTTCTGGTTACAGAGTATAATGCTGCAGAGTTTGATAAGAAGTAATACATAATAGCATCCGTTTTGATTTTATTAGGTTCCACCAGAATTATAAAAATTCTTATTTCTTTGGTTTCGGAGAAAATTAAGATTTCATCAAAAAATGGTATATATTTATGGATCAACCGGCCCATTGGCCAAGAGGTTAGAGTATTCGCTAATGGTCCGGAAGAAAGGAGTTCAATCAAGGCCAAGTCATACCAAAGATTCAAAAATGGTACTTCATACCTCCTGGCTTAACACTCAGGATTTTAAAGTACGTATCAAGGGTCAAGTGGAACATTCCAAGGAAAGGAGTAGCGCCGTCCTCTACTCCTCAGTGTAGTGGCTATTGAAAAGGGAGCCTTCGAGTCGCCTTCGACTACAGTTGCTATCTTTACTTACTTACTATATATATATATATATATATGATACTTCACGTATTTTAAAGCAGACTTTTACCGTAGAATACGTTGAAGATGTTCTAACGTAATTTTATGAATATATATCAGAAACCTTGGAAGAATTACCTCACAAGTATAACGTGTACCGCCTACTCGGGTTTGAAGTCAGAGTTGTCCTCTGATATTTAATTAATTTAAGTACCTGATATTTCCAAGTGGTCACTCATCTAAGTACTGACTAGGCCTGATGTTGCTTTACTTGGGTGATTGAGCGAGATTAGGCACAGTCAACGTGATATGGCTGTAAGCGTGTTTAGGTACTAGATAGTTGTTGACAGTATAAAAGGGTTCATCAACCCTTTGACAGGTCTTATTTTTTTTAGTTCTGTTGGCTGTTTTGCCACTCACCTTACCAAGCAAGCATGAGGAGGGGGAACTAGTTTAGTAGGTAATCACTAAGCTTTGTAAATCGATATCATTTTAAGTTACGAATTTTATTTTCATTTTAAGATTATATTTGAGTTCGAGCCTCATTGAAAAATTATTTTAAAAAACTGTCATAGAAAAAATAATATTTTAACTGAATATTCAGAAATGAAAAGTAGTTTATGTGGGAACGAATGTTTGTAACTTACTAAGCTTTGCTAAGTTTGGCACAAGGCCAGATATATGTAGCACCACTTGAGAATTTATTTCACTTGTAATGTTCTGTTAACCTAGCTTGTTAATACACCATACAAGCCGCCTCTTAGAAGCAAATTGTTGTGTGATGATTAAACTGTTTCTTTCATTATACAAATTGTTTAAAGTTTAAATGAGACATAAAATTTAGATCTACTTTGTTTAAATAGTTTTAGTCTTTCTTCTCGTGTCTGTCTAAGAAGCTGTAGATTTTAAAAAGACATGAATTCTAATTTCGAAGCGCCCATCAAGAATCAATGATAGATATCTATTGGTATAAAATGTCTTTTTCTTTTTCTTACCGTTCATCGCCAAGTTTTCATAAAATTCTTCAGATCTACATCAGGTCAGGAAAATCACTCTTCTGGGATTTACTCAATGAAAAAGCGGAAAAGAAGACTGATAAACCGAGGCTGACAAATGAAGGAACAGAAATGTTAATGGAAAATATGAAAAGGGTGCGAAAATGAAAGAAGCGAGAAAGGATAAAGATGGCGAAGTCGTTTGATTGTCTTATCAAGACGAGACGGCGTGGTTAATGGCTAAACATTGGACGGAAATCGGGCGGAATAAAATTTTGGATACTGCTTAGATGAAAAATGAATACTGTTATAGTAAAGCTAAAAGAAATTAGGAAAAATGTAGAAATGAATAAAAAAAAAGAAAAAAACTAAATGAAATAAAGAAAAAATTAAAGAAAGGAAGAAAGGACGGTTGGTATTAAAGAAACAACAAAAGATAGAATGAAAGGAAAGAAAGTTATAACCACAGAAAGAAAGAAAGAAAGAACCGAAAGAAAAAAGTAGAAAACATATATGAATATACATATGAATGAATGAAAGAACAAAAGAAAAGAAAAATGAAAGAAAAATGAATGAATAAATTAGGAAAGAATTAATAAATGAATAAAAGAAAGAAAGGAAGAAAGAATGAGATTAAAGAAATAAAATGAAGAAATGAAACAAGAATGAAAGAAAGAATGGATGAATAAATAATTAAAAAAGGAAGAGAAAGAAAAATATAAAAGAAAAAATGAATAAGGGTAAACTGAATGAAGAAAACCGTGAAAGAAATGAAGGAAGAAAGAAGATTGTTAGAAAAAACATAATGAAGCGATCAAAAGAAATAATAAGTCGAGGAAAGACAGAAAGATGAAGAAAAAAAAGCGAGGGAAAATGATTAATTATAATAATATCAATTCATATTTTCCACATTCCATTGATTTAATACTAATAATTTTCACACAGGTATATGATTAAAAGTATTTCAAGAAATTATGTTGTGTCGAGTAAATAATAATAACAACAACAACAACAACAATAATAATGATACATTTGAACATACAAGCAAATGGTATATGCACAACCAAGCATCTGTCCAAGAAAATGACTCACATAAACTCCTATGGGACTTTGACATACAGACGGATCACCAAATCTCGGCCAGAAGACCAGACCTACTTATAATCAACAAATAAAAGAGAATTTGTAAAATTGTTTACTTTTCTGTCCCGGCTGACCCCAGAATAAACCTGAAAAAATGTGAAAAGAAGGATAAGTACCTCGACCTTGTTAGAGAACTGAAAAAATTATGGAACATGCAGGTGACAATTATATCACTTGTAATTGATGCGTTTGAAACAATATCTAAAGGACTATTACAGGGACTGGATGACTTGGAAGTTAGAGGACGAGTGGAGACAATACACACTACAGCATTGTTGAGGACGGCCTGTTGAGAAGAGTCATGGAGACTTAAGGAGACTTGCTGTCATTCAAACTCCAGTGAAAGACCATCAGCTAAAACTGATGTGAAAAACTCTCAAGGAGTAAATAATATTTTTATCATTAAGGGTTTTCGGACTATTGTCTTCATCTTTATTGTTATTTCCACAACCTAGGAGTAATGGCAAAGAAGGATTACTCCTCACTCCTTAAGGCTCCCGAACTAGAGTCTCACCACCGAATGCAGTTTTGTGTCCTACCGAAGACACCACTTTTTGGGAACGTCTTATCCTTCTACAAGGAATGTAGTGTTTTAAGCCTTACCAGCAGAAAAAATTAAAGAGAGAGAGAGAGAGAGAGAGAGAGAGAGAGAGAGAGAGAGAGAGAGAGAGAGAGAGAGAGAGAGAGAGAGAGAGAGTAGGGAGAAGAAAGAAAGATGAAAGACAGCTTAAGTTATATAGAGCTCTGCTGAACTGTACGTGTTTGGTCTCAAAGAAAAGATAGGTATTACAATGAGCGTAAAAGGAAAAGAGTGGGAGATTCTTCGGTAAAGAAGCAATATTGAGTGATAGGCAGAGGAAGAGACGTAAACAATGAGAAAAGAAGTAGAGAATTGATGATGAGTTAAAAATTATTCGGTTAGAGATTGAATGAACAAGGAAAGAGATTGAAGAAATAGGGAAGGAAGTTTTTAAAAAAAGATAGAAAAACGAAAGAAAAAGAAAAACCTAATGGCAAAAATAAAAATAAACAGGTATGGTTAGTTATAGGTGGTAAAAAGAAAAAAAAGAAAGAAAGAAAGAAAGAAAAAGGTCGAAGGAAGGAAAAAATAAAGAAAAAAACGAAAAGAAATGAAACAAAAAGAAAGAATTATAGTAGAAAGAAGAAAATTGGCGGCAAGAAAGGGAAGAAAGTGAAGAAGACAGAAAGAAAAAGGATAAAAGGACAGTAAAAAGAGTAAAGTAAAGCAAAAAAGAAGAAAAAGAAAAGAAAAACGGAAAAAGAAATGAATAATAAAGAATTATCTAAAAGAAAAAAGCAAAATAAGAAAAAAATAAGAAAGGAGAAAATGAAAAACAAGAAAACTTAAATGAAATAAAAGACGAAAGGGACAAATAGAAAAAGAAGAAAAGAAAAAGAAAGAAATAAATGAAAAAGAATAAAAGAAGGAGCACAAATAAAAAAGAAAAAAGTGGTTAGAAATTATCGGTAAGTCAGTCAGCAGAGAAACGATTCGACCATGGTGGACACAACGAAATTATCCTATTTTTTGTCTTATATTTTTTTTCACTAGTATAGAGTGCCACAATAAAATCTAACTTAAATACATCACATAATACAAAAGAAGTAAAAAAAAAAAAAAAAAAATCGAACCCAAATTCTTTGCACTCTGCTCTTCCCTAAACCGCTTTGACAGCTAAACCCAAGCAAAGTTCTTTTACAAAAAACAAAAAACGAAGACAAGACAGTCAATTTGGGACACTTACTCCAAAATGGCGCCTCAGGGAAATCAAAAATCGCCGACAATATGCAAAGTAATTAGCTTTCTTCTAAGCATATATAATCATAAAAATGAAAGTAAAGGATAGAAACATAAAAAGGATAGCAGCAAAAAGCAATTAAAAAAATAAATAAATAATTGAAAGGTGGGTAAAAAATGTCAGAAAAGAAGAAAGAGAAGAAATTGATCGTGAATTTAAAGGATAGTCAGAATTGAGCCACCAGATGAAATTCTAGTATCGTTATCGCGCATGCGCACACATATATATGCATATTTATGTGTATATTAATAATGGCTACAGCATCTCTTCTGAGCAAGACCATTGCTTAAAATTGGCGTTGATTAAATGGGTACAAACTGTTAGCTATTGATAATCTCATTTATTGAGTTTCATTTAATTCCCATACTTTTATTTGATTTGAAATAATTTTACTAAGTGTGAAATAACAATTCTCAGGGACCCAGTACTAACACAACCATAACATTTCAGCTCTCAGCCTCGAATGATAACTTCATTTCTGATTTTTTATTGATCTGTCCTAATCGTAGTCACAATGCCAGAAGTAACTGGTGTTCGAATGTATTCATTTATTTTGTGTGGCTTGATGTAGTTGAACTTCGGTGTTAGAACTGTGTTTTCTGCGCAAAACCACATCCAGTAAAGAATTTCCACGAAATTGTTTAGTGTTCATTTTCAAACAAAATATTCATTCAATTAATTAAATGCTAAACTGCTTAAAAAATGTTACTTGCTGTAAAATACGTGATAACGAATCTCATAGGCGTGAAATTAATACAGAGAACCAATCAACTTTCTGCCTTTAATTTGAAGTTTTAAAACTTTGATGCTACAAACTAAGCTTAGGCACTAAGCTAGAAGTAGCTGGTAATTTTATGCAGTCCGCCATCTTAGTATTGATCAGGATCTGTGCTACTTAACTTCCGGTGTCACTAGAGTGTTTTCAACGTGGTGTGACTTGTAAAGATTTATAACTAAATTGTTTAGTATTTGAATTTCTGAGATAAGGAGTTACACATTTTGTATGACTAGGATTATTGTATTCATTCTAGTTGTTAGATTGGCAACGTTTCCGAAGATAAAGAGGCCAAAATGTTGCTTAGTGTTTGTTTTCAAATGAATTCATAATTGTTACAGAAAAATGTTACACAACGTTAATGTGGAAGAAGCTTGAGAGTTACCGATGTTGTTATAATGTAAAAGGTGAAAGGGAAACACGAGGAGGAATAGAATTGTCCATTCATGAAAAGCCTCAGAACATGTGGAGAAAAAGATACAGATAATTGAGAATATTGAAAGCGGACAACATCAAGTAAACAGAGATGTAAGAAAATGTAAAAAAGAAGTCCCTAAGAACAACAAGAACATTTCTCTAAACCAAAGTCTACAGCAGAACTATTATCAAAGAAATAAATACGTAAGCCGCCGCTTTTGTAAGATACTCTGGACCATTCTTAAACTGGACAAGGAAGGAACTCAGACAGATGGACAAAAGCAAGGAAAATAATCACAATGCACTGAGCCTTGCACTCGATAGATGACATAGACATACGCTACGTGACCAGAAAAAAGGAGGAAGAGAGGCCGAGGAATATGCACAAAAGAGCAAAGAAACAAATTTCAAAAGAGAAACTAATTCTACTAAGCAGTATAAGATAATCCTATAAAAACCACTTATGTCAAAGCAAAAATTGATAATATGCAGAAAAGCAAGATAAGGAAATCTCGTAACAGAGAAGAAACAGTTAATCACATAAGTGAATTCGCCATAAAAGGAATACAAAACTCGGTACGACAGGGCAAGAAAGTTGATCCACTGGGAACTGTGCAAGGGATTAGAATTTGACCATACTAACATATACTATAAGCGCAAAATAGAATTAGAATGCTGTCTCTAGCGAGTAGCATCCATTCTTTGTAAATATTCCCCACACTAGCCACATATAACATTGTGAATCAAACTCACTTATGAATGTCTCCATCACAGCTACAACCTTGAATAAGGGTTAATAAGTTTCTTAGTTGAGATTTCTGGTTTGCTATTCTTTTATAATACTCTTTTGATACTTCATTTACAGTTTTGTAAACCTTTTCCCATTGCGATCAAGTTAGGGCAACAACAAGTAATGTGTTAACCTGTACTTTAAATCAAATAATCGAATTTAGTGGTCACAGTACTGGGTATCACTACAAAGGATTGAACTCACAACCCTGTTTTCCGAGACAAATTTATTCCCTATTATGCTAAGTTGCATTTGGACGTGACCCATTCATCCTTTTAGTTGTCGATGTGCCATGCTGAGTATCACAAAGCAATGCAGTCGTCACTTAATAAGTTTAGTCTAGCACATTAATAGAAACATGGTGCACCCAGTAGGAATCGAACTCACTAATGATGATTTGATGGTTTTGATGGCTATCTATTACGCCAGGTGAGGTGCCCATGACTGTTAATTGAATGTGCTCTCCTCTTCTTAAAAAAACAAAAAACAAACAAAAATAAACAAATACAAATAAATAATATAACGCAATCAAAGATTGTTCATAACTGTGTACATAAAATAATTCTTGGCGAAATGGTGAGCTGATATAGATTTGAGTGTGAGTTCGTCTCAAATCCCTCGTCGCCAAATCTTATATATATCTGGGGGAATATAATCAGTATAAATAAGACTCCACATGAAAAGTAAGTATAACAAGTTTATCGTTCGAAAGTACAACGTACAAATAATATATGGACACTCGATTGTAACTTGAATGCCAGAGTGGGTACTCTCGCTTCACTCACTTGGTTACCGCTTACTCGCGTCTTTTATAGACCGAGTAATCCATTCACAGGTGGTTTCAGGATATTCCACTTTCTCATGAGCAAAAGGGGAAATATTTTTGATACACTATAAAAGTAGTAAAGTTGGCGACCGTAGTCAATGGGCAAATCAGGAGGCTCCCTTTTCAATAACTCCTACTCCGAGGTGTAGGGGGGTGCTACTCCTTCTCGTAAATTACTCCACTTTACCCGTGACACGTACCTTATAATGCCGAGTGGTATCAAGTAACATTTTTTGAGTTTTTTTGTATGACTGGACCTGGGATTGAACCTTACTCTCCCGACCCATTGGCGAACACTCTACCCCATAGGCCAATGAGTGAGACACTATATTTTAAAATTGTCTCGAAAGCAGAAAGAATTTACTGTGCTACATGCGTGTGTATGATTCAGTGTATGTATGTACGTACGTACGTACGTATATATGTATCTGTACATGAAAGTGTCTGAGTGTGTGAGTGTGTGTGTGTGTATGTGAAAATGAATGTTCTCAAGATTTTACCAAATATTTCCAATTTCCTTTCTTCAATCCTAATCTCGTAATGCGGCTCTAATATCGTCCCTGGAAATCGAAAATTCAAGACATCAAGAAAAAGATCAAAAATTTTTAAAAAATCAACACACACACACAGAGAGAGAGAGAGAGAGAGAGAGAGAGAGAGAGAGAGGGAGAGAGAGAGGGGGTTATCTTTCTAAAATACTCCAGTCCCTTAATAAAACAAATATAAAGAAAATGAAAATAAAAGGAAATGATAAATCTATAATGAAAGCTGAACTCTAAAGTATCTTCGACCAATCCTTGCATATCATCATTTTTAATTAAACACATTAACTTTGATTCATTTATTCACTTTTCTTGTCGTCTTTGGTCCGACCCTTTCTAGTTGACAGAAAATGACACTTCACTAAAGCCAGGAATTCAGCAGAGACCAGACGTCCGCCTCTCGATTTTATTGCATCAATGAACCTGCAACAGCTTTTATTGTCCAACATGAGTGTATATTTTATCAAATCAGATGATGCCTTTGAAGTTGGGTTTGTGGCTCAGGCCTCATCTCTGCAGTAAATGATATTAAAATTATATTAAATGTATAGAGAGGTTTACAGCGTTTTGCACGCGCATGCCCGCGTGACCTTGTTTCGCTATAAGGAATGAAGAAGGAAAAATGTATGAATTCTAAAGAATAATTTTTCTTGTAAATTTGTAGTTTGTGTTTTATAGCATATCAACCCCTGTAAGTTATTTGATGCCACATCCGGTTATATATATATATATATATATGATATATATATATATATATATATATATATATATATATATATAAGCCAGAGCTCATTTCTTTGCACACAGTTAAACGCCTTCAAGTATTACTATTTTACACTAATAATCCAATTTAATATCTACACGCAGTCAAATGGTTTCAAGTATAGTAAAGGACTAGACATTTCTATTTGATCCATAAATGGGGCCTCACAGGTACTACCACTCTGTGTCGGAGGGGACATGAGAGTAATGTCAATGACGGAGTACTTCACATTCCCTAAAATCTATGGCTAGAACTTCATCATCAGTTTTGTTTAATTTCATATTCAGAACACTATATGGTATCAAGTATTTATATCCAACACTAATAATTCTATTCATCTTTATTCATTCATTTGCACAGTTTCAAATAGTTTTAAGCATTGTTATGTAATACTAATAGTTCAAATCAACTCTCATTTGTTTGCACACCGATTAATAGTTTTTAGCATAGTAAATGATTAAACAGTTTTATTTGACCCCGAGATGATACCCTAACAGGTGCTACCTCTCTGAGTCAGAGTGGACCTGTGAGTAATGGCAATGAAGATGTACTCCATATTTCCCAAAGCTTCAGGATTGGATCCTCACCGTCAGATGAAGTTCAGTGTTATATGCACTATACTCATTAAGAGGGGGGCTTACCTCTCTGCAGAGATGTAGCCGGCGTTGTCTTGATTCGGATTCTTCTCTGTTTAATGACATATAAACATTCGTGGGTTATCTAATGCCAAAGCTGTTCTCGTGTTGGAATAGCGGAGATACTATTTAACCAATAGTTGGAAGGATAAAAAGGTTCGTACATTTCCCAAGAGTCTAAAAACGAACGTGATAGCGTGATTGGAGTTAGAATTCACTTATTCTGTGGCCGCAGTCCTGCACTTTAGCCATGAGTACACGGGAATTCCTCCACTGCACCTTCTCTCACCGACTGGTCTGTTCTTGTTAATGAATAAGAGAACGCAAATCCGGGAAGAATAGATGTAGATCTCGAAACCCTGAAATATGAAGGGTTTAAAACTTTTTCATTTTCAAGAATTTGTACAATTTGTTTATGGGATTTGATAGAAATATGTGGAAAGTTGGATAAATCAAACACTTAACTCCGATTTCGTTTTTTTTTTATTCCAAAGAACTTTATAGGATTAAACAAGGTTCATTTGCATTGCTTCAATACATTTAAACAATGGTGTAAATTGGCTTTTTATATATTCATTTTGAATGAAGTTGGCTTCATGCAGTTGTCACTATTCAAACGAAGGAAGTGTTGGCTTGTCGGGGGCCTGATGATATCATACAACAATAATGAGAATAAGAGAAATTTTTATGGGTAAATACATTTAAATCTTCCTGCCTTTGCTCCAGGAATATATTATTGAAAGTTAGGGGCTTTAATTTTATAATTAAAATCAATAACATTTTGAGTATTTCTATTTTATAAAAGGTGCTACAATGCCGAAGGATTTGGCAATAAAAACTCCCTAAGAATATCAATATTAAATATTATATGATTTAACATTTTAAGATTTTCTTTAAGTTTTTCTAGTACGAGGCATTCAGCATAAACGTAAAAAAAAAAACGAGAAGAAATTAGTCTTTAAGTTTGTCAATAAGCATTTCACACAATCAGAAATGCGACACATATTGTTAAATAAAAACAATTTTAGTAAGCTA
Organism: Sepioteuthis lessoniana; assembly: GCA_963585895.1. Classification (NCBI taxonomy): domain Eukaryota; kingdom Metazoa; phylum Mollusca; class Cephalopoda; order Myopsida; family Loliginidae; genus Sepioteuthis; species Sepioteuthis lessoniana. The sequence continues at coordinate 60,807,262 of OY757943.1, forward strand.
TTTTTACAAAAGTGAGCTATTGTTACAAAAACAATATTCGGAAAATTATTTCTGAGCACAATATAAAAATCTTATGTAAGGTAACTGGTAATCTGGACTAAAGATGCAACCCTGAAAAATGTCCATTTGGGGGAAATTGTTTAGTAGAAAATGTGATTTACAAAGCTGACGAAGATGAGGAGATGATAGTGAGAGGGTGTGTATCGGAACCTCCAAGATGGAATGGAAAAAGTTCGAAAATCATAAACCCAGTTTTTAAAATAGAAAATATCGTAATAATATTACGCTGACTAGCCATTTGGTGACCATTAAAGAAAAAATACCATATTTCAAGCTATACTCTGATAGATTCATGTGCTGGAAACAACCAGTATCCATCCTCCATCACTTCCCAGTTTTACTCGAGAGATGCCACAGTTGAAAAGTAGATCGGTTTGATCAATACTTCAAACTCGTGGGTGGTGAAACACCTCTAACCCCGTGCAGGGCCATATTGTGTCCTGGTGACGATATTCTAAGGGAGTGTGTTCACTGCTTTATCATCTCAACGGGATATAACCGCAGTTGTTCGGCGTTTAATGAAGGCGGTCACAAAACGGATCCATCCACAAAGAAGTGTCCTATCAATTTTCTGCATAGTGAAAATAATTTTTAGTGAGTCAAAATTTCAATTCCTTAAAGTATTTCACTCCGGCGTTTCCAATAAAGGCTCCCCTAAGATTCGTAAACAGAGTACGTGGACATTGTTCTTCAAACGTTCCGGGTCTTTATACGTCAGTCCAAAGTCAGTTGGACGTTGCCTTACGTATGCTGCTGATATATTTTCATTAATGTATATGTTGTCAATGTAGACCTAAGTGGGCCATTGGATAGACCTATCTTTCACTAATACGGTATCTACAATGGCTTTCATGATAGCCGGTGCCATATTAAGTCTAAATCCCATTCTTGATAAGCAGTAAGTCTGCCTCTGGTAAATGACCGTTTGAAATGGCCATAGCAATCGATGCACGGAGATTGAGGATGGAGACATGAGGCCCTTTCCTCAATTCTCTCAATTTTTCTACACGCATAGTTCCCTTACGAGCTGTAAATTCTCAGCCCATTCAACCACAGGTTGATCAGTTCTGTCACTCGTAAATTCAGGTTAGTTATTTAACAGAAGTTGCACTGAAATAGCTTGAGTCTGTTAACAAGTGTACCAACAATAAGGTCAGTAAAGAAGTCTGTTAACAAGTGTGCCAACAATAAGGTCAGTAAAGAAGTCTGTTAACAAGTGTACCAACAATAAGGTCAGTAAAGAAGTCTGTTAACAAGTGTGCCAACAATAAGGTCAGTAAAGAACTCTGAATCGCGAACCCCGATCAAAAGATTATAAAAAGGAAAGAATGAAGTAAAAAATCAAGAATCATAAGTCAAGATTCCAAGTCACAAATAAATAAAGGGGTAAAAAATGCCAATTTCCAAATCACACAGCCAATAATTCAACTATCCGTCGTTAAAAAAGACGGCTTTTATTGAAGAGACAAACATTTGCAACTGGTCGCAACAGTCGGGGAGGATACAAATATTAACATATTACCATATTTAAAGCTATACTCTAAATCAAGTGGTTGGTTAGTATCACAAATTTATTTCTTTTTCCAACGGTAGATCGTGCGCAGGGATCGAGGCCTGTTTCGAAATAGGTGGTTTTCTCTTCTTTTGTTACATTTTCCCATATGCATCCATCTTCAACCTTTACTTGAAAAACGTCTCTGTTTAAGTAACAGCCTGAAAACATCAAACATACATCATACTAGGATTCTATTTGAAGGTCGTAAACATATGTGTAACTTCGACTGATATAAGTTATGTAAAATTGTGGACCATTTTTAATCTTTTTGTTCTATATATAAAATTATGTTTGTGTGTGTGTTTGTAGTCATATCTAGATCGTGGTTAAAAAACGAAAACACTTTTGATACATGAAATATTCTAATATCATTTTGTGAGCAGCCCATATACATTGTGCAATTGTGTGTGCATTTGTATATCTGTATGTACGAGAGTGCGTGTAAGTATGTTAAAATATGCACATTCATGAGATTTTGTCTCTGTTGTGGTTCCGTACTCACGAAGACAATGTATCTATTTTTAATTTTTTAAATTTATTTTACATTTGCACACACACACACACACACACACACACACACACACACACACAGAGATATATATATATATATATATATATATATATATATATATATATTCTAAAATGAGCGTACAGAAATTTAACTGTATATTTTTCTGTCTCTTTTAAATCAATTTTTAAAAAAATCTTCGTCATTTTCAACTGGTTTATTTCCTGTTTAAGTTACACAATGAATCTTGTTTGGCGGTAGAAATTCAATAATTATTTTTGATTAGCAAATCAAATTCCTTTTGATATTAAGTTTTTCTTTATTTACACCAGATAATGCGTACAATTACACAAATATAAAAATCTTATCAATGTTGAGTTTATATGACAGGTGCTTGTTGATCAAGGACAAACGTCTTAACTGAGGCGTAGTATTATTATTTGAATTTCTGAGATGAAGCATTAGCAGTTATTATAATTAACAGCTCCGTATCTCTGGGCAGGTTGTAGGAAAATGTCAGTCTATTTGTTAAAATAACTACCGTTTACATCCATCAATTGTCGTTTTCATAATATTTCAAGCAGTGAATTGGATTCGTTCTATATACTTGATAAAAGAAAGTCAATATTTTGTAGAAGCTAATCTACGCTCTTTTGATACAAATGTTCCTTATTTACACCAAATACAAATTATGCAGCCGTAGAAATTGCACAATTTGCAAACATGATAATTGCACGTATTTAAACTAAAAATAACATTTTGAGATAAATCTTTATCAATTTCTATTTTTATAGTTAGAATTTATGAATTAATAACAAATTAAATTAAACTAAAATAAATTAATATAACCTTGAAATATAAATAAAAAAACAAACAGATATAGCCTTGTAAAATAGAAAAGGGAATAAAATAAAGCAAAATAAATATAACCTTACAAAATAAATAATTAATTAAAATAAAAAGATATGAAAAACTAAATATATATAAAGTAAAGTAAAGTTGGCGACCGTAGTCGAGGGTGACCAGAAGGCTCCCTTTTTAATAGCTACAACACCGAGGTGTAGGGGAGGTCGATACTCCTTTCCCTGGATTGCTCCACTTTACCCTTGATGCGTACCTTATATTGTTGAGTGTTAAGCAAGGAGGAATCAAGTACCATTTTAAAAGTGTTTTGTATGACGCGACCCGAGATTGAACTGTGTACACACAATTATTCGCGAGGAACTGAACATGTTGAAGATTTACGCAAAGTTTTCCCAAGGGTGCTCAAAGAAGATCAGAAAGAAAGACGTTGTCATGACACCAGGGAGATGGTTGAGCTGATCAATTCAGATCCCGCAGTTCTTGATGCTCTGGTGACCTGCGATGAAAACTGGATTTACTGCTATGATCGAGAGACCAAGAGACAGAGTTCCCAGTGGAAGAATGCTGGCTCTCCCAGAACCAAGAAGGCCAGACAGAGCAAATCCACCCACAAACTTTTGATGGTCCCTTTTTTGACAGTACTGGCGTTATCTACATGCACTGGATTCCCACTGGACAGACAGTCAACAAGGAATACTAAGTTAAGGGAGTTTAGGTAGAGATTCCGTCGGAAAAGGCCAGCACTCTTCAAATCGGGTCAGTGGCATTTCCACCAGGACAATGCACCAGTCAACAACTCCATCCTTGTCACAGACTATTTGACCAAGATGGGCATCAAGACAGTTCCCCATCCTCTCTATAGTTCAGACCTTGCTCCCTGTGACTTTTGCTTATTCCCTAAGCTCAAGGAAAAACTTAGAGGCTATCGTTATGAGACAATTGAGGAGATGAAAGAGGCTGTTCGAAGGTCATTGACACGCTCATACAAGAGGACTTCCATGGGGCCTTCCAGAAGTTGTTGGAAAGGTACAACAAATGCATTGCAGGCGGAGGAGATTATTTGGAAGGGGACTAGAGTTTCATGTGTATACTATCAATAAAAGTGCCCATACGAAAAAAAGTCTGGAAACTTATTGAAGGTACCTCGTATCAACATTCGTGGGTTATTTAATGCCAAAGCCATCCTTGTGGAAAACAGCAGTGGTACTTTTAAACCCATAACTGATTAACTCATGAATCAAACATATTTTTACGGACTTTATGCAAACAGGAACAAAAATGTTTTGAACTGAGTAGTTTTTCGTGACTTATGACTGTAGGTTAGTTGGTTGGTTGGATTTTATGGCATATCAACCCTTGTATGTTATTTAATGCTAAATCCTGCTTATACATATATTAAATATATTTGATTTGTAAACATTGTTAGTAAGTGACATTTTTGAATGAACCAAAGTTCATTTGTTTGCACACAGTTAAATGGTTTCAAGTATTTCTATCTAATACAAAAAATCTAATTTAAGATCAGTCATTTGTTTGCACACAGTTAAATGGTTATACATATATGATTTCTAAGGAAATAATTTGTAGATAATTGTTTCTTTGTAAAGTTAGAGCTAATTGTTTACACACAATTAAGTATTGTTATTGTTTGCACACAGTTAAATTGTTTCAAGTATTGATATCTAACACTAATAATTCTATTTAACAGAAATCATTCATTTGCAGACAGTAAAATGGTTCCAAGTATTACTATTTCATACCAATAATTGAATTTTTGTACTCAATTAAAGGGTTTCAAGTATTTCTATGCAACACTAATAATTCTATACAACATTACTTATTCGTTTATTCATTCATTACTCATTCGTTAAATGGTTTCAAATATTGCTATGTGTCACTAACAATTCAATGTAACATCAGTCGTTTGTTTGCACGCGGTTAAATGGTCAAACAGTTGTACTTGACCCAAACATGGGACCCTATAAGGTACTACAACTCAGGGTCATAGTGGACCTGGGAGTAATGGTAATGAAAGGCTACTCCAGATTGCCCAGAGCTTCAGGAGTAAAGCCTCACCATTACATTGTTTAATGGTATATGTTTCTGTAGAAAAGCTGTTGTGACTGTCATGTAAATCATTTTCACATACCAGCCTCGAAATAGTCTGTTTTAGTTCAATGATTTTTGCTCACAAAAAAAAAAAAAAAAGAAACACTGGTCTTTTCCATTTAGTCCAGTGCAATTGTGAAATTTTCCTTTCTGCCTAGAAGTACAACATTTCTGACAAAGAGTTGTTTAAAATTAGATTCTTTTATAATTTTGATATGGAATTCATTTTTTCAGATTACAGCATAAGTTGCATGTTCAGTAATCGCCATGTGGTTGGAAGAAACACTAATTGTTATCAGTATCTAATTTTCTGAGGTCATTTAAGTTGTACGGATCACCAATCTTAAAGACAATTTTCTAAACTAGAGTAAATCTTAGTTACTTGCTCCTTTTAATCTCTGGATAGAACTTCTTTCATTCAATATATTCGAATTATTCGTTCTTTTCATAGTGTCACGTGACTTGCCACATTCTCAACCAGTTTGTGAATGAGAGTCGCACCACATGAAGCTCATATTTATGCCAGCTCGTTTTTCAGGTTACTACATTATACACATACAATATCGATAATACTGTTGTATGTCACAAATATGCGATATCTATCATAATTTACAATATTTACGATACTTAAAAAAATTCATTCAATATACGATATTTATAATAATTTAGTAAAAGTTTTATAATCTTAGATTTAAAATATCGTTTAAATTCATTAAATAATCTATTATATGATTTATTAAATCGTCAATATTCGGTTATAGCATTATTTGACATAAGCATGACATTGAAAATGATTTAATAAAACATTTGTTCAAACTGTTTATTGTATTTTTTAACTAAATTATTATTGGTCTATACGTGTAGTGTAATATGACGACGGTTGTACCGCTGAGAGTGCAAAGATGGCAGCAAATATGCGACTTCACATGTCAAAAATAAAAAGTCCCTCATCTGCACGGGAAATCCATTGTGTGCTTATCGTGAGAAAAACCGACTAATGAGAGCTATGTTACGTTGCGGAGAACAGACGAAATAAGGGTTTGCAAAATAGACAGACGTACGCTCATTAATGGATAGACGTCTCATGATTGGAAAAGGGACAGTCAGAAAGTTAAGTGACGCGTGAACCCTTCGGTTCGTCTTGAGCGAAATCTGCGAAGTTCGGAGGAAATAAATTCTACAATTAGAGCTTAGAGATTAATAGATTTTCCTTCTTCCATTCAGCTAATTGTAAATCCACATCTTAAAGTCAGACTTGAAGAACGGAATTAAATGAAGTTCCTAAAACATATATGATATATGTACTGATATATTATTGATTAGAGAATAGTATAGATTATTAAAGATGTACTGAGGGATGTTCCAGGGTTCATCAAGGCTTTCAGGAGGTTTCAGCATCAGATCCTTTTTCTCAGGTGATCTAGCAAGGATTATTCACTTCCCTATTTGCTTATCTACTGTAAATAACCAAAGGCATTGAGTCGCTTTTTCCGCGGACACCGTGAAGGTTCTAATGGCCTCCACTTTTAGCAGCTCCCGTAATATCAATAATAATAATAAGTTGTGAGATATAAAGGTGTTGTTCGTGCGCTTGGAACAGTCCCCAAAGGTTAAGAAAGTGAACAGGAAGAATTGGAGATCAGAGGTAAAATCGAGACTATCCAGACTACAGCCTTTTTGAGATTGGCAAGAATGCTGAAAAGAATCCTGGACACCCGAGGAGATTTGTTATCACTCAGACTCCCGTGAAAAACCACCAGCGTTAGCTAATATGAAAAACTCTCAAAAAAGGATTAAATTTACTAAACAACTTGACCTCATAACGTAAGAAACAAACAAAAAATAGAGCAATAGAGACAGTAAAATAACAAACGAACAAAAAAAAAAAAAAAAAAGCAAAGTAACTAAATCAATTAAAAAAACGCCAGCCAACAAAAAATCTTTTCTAGGCGATACGCATAAAGAATTATAAATGCTGATATTGATAAAGATTAATAGACAGCTGAAAAGTGATGAACATTATAAAAATGGATTAAACCCTATCTGTAAATTGTGCGAACAAAAAACTGAATCAATTGAATCCGGTTGGCCAATCCTAATACCGATATTATGTAAAGGAAGACATGATAAAATAAGACATTTATATTAATTGGAAAATATGTAGATACTGTGGAATATTGGATTGTATAAACATCAAACAGAACCAGTAACTGAAGCAAAGGAATTACTATTCTCTGGGACTTTGCTCTGCAAACTGACAGAAAAACAAAGAGCTAAAGACCAGATATAAGGACGATAAAAGAAAAAAAAAACATGCATTCTAATTGATATGTCGGGTCCAACAGATAGTGTTCATATCAGTTAAAGAATACAAAATGTAAATACAAAAACCTGGAAATAGAAATTGAAAAAATATGACACCTTAAAACAACCACCGTGTCAGTAATAATAAGAGCACTGGGTATGATCAAGAAAGGAATGGATAAACACATTAACAAGATACCAGGTAGTTCCAGGTGAAATTTTAAAATATTGCGCTTTGCGGAACTGGTCATCTCCTTAGGAGAGTACTATCGAAGTAACTGAAAAACACCTCCCAAAAGAAGCAGAAAAAGCATAAATACATAGAATATATATATATATATATATAACCAACTTTTTTCCCCCTCGATTTGGGTAAAGACTCGGAGAAGGATTGTAAAAAACCGAAAGAACAATTGAAAATTGAATACTAAGCGAGAATAGATAAAACACAACAAAATAGCAAATGATGATGAAACCATCAATCACATAATGAGCGAATGCAGCAAATTAGCACAGAAGGAATACAAGACTAAACATGACTGGGTCAGCAAAGTGATCCACTGGGAGATGTGCAAGAAAATGAAATTTGACCATATAAACTAATGGTATATGCCCAACCCAGCACCTGTCCTAGAAAATAACACAAGCTCCAATGGGACTTCGACATACACACGGATCACCAAATCTCGGCCAGAAGACTAGACCTAATAATAATCAACAAAAAGAAGAGAAATTGCAAAACTGTCGACTTTGCGGTATCGGCTGACCACAGAATAAAACTGAAAGAATGTGAAAAGAAGGATAAGTACCTTGACCTTACTAGGGAATTGAAAAAACTATGGAACATGCAGGTAACAGTTATACCACTTGTAATTGGTGCATTTGGAACAGTAACTAAAGGATTACTAAAACGACTGGAGGACTTGGAAGTTGGCGGACGAGTGGAGACCATCCAAACTACTACATTATTGAGAACCGCCAGAATACTGAAAAGAGTCCTGGAGACTTGAGGAGACTAGCTGTCACTCAGACTCCAGTGAAAAGCCATCAGCTAACGCTGATGTGAAAAACTCAGAGTAAATAATAATAATAATAATAGACAAAAACTAGGAAACAAAAATAGGAAGAAAAACAACTCCATGGGCGTTTTAAACGACAAATAAACAACATTTCACACGAGAAAACCTGGACATGGCTAAGAAAAGGAAACTTTAAGAGAGAAACAGAATCTCTCCTAATGGCAGCACAAAACAGCGCCATAAGAACCAATCATATCAAGGCGAGGATAGATAAGACGCAACAAAATAGCAAACGTAGAAACTGTGGGGACAGAGATGAAACCATCAATCACATAATAAGCGAATGCAGCAAACTGGCACAGAAGGAGTACAAGGCTAGACACGACTGGGTAGGCAAGGTGATCCACTGGGAAATGTGCAAGAAATTTAAATTTGACCATGCCAGCAAATGGTATATACACAACCCAGCACCTGTCCTTGAAAATGACATACACAAACTCCTATGGGACTTTAATATACAAACGAATCACCTAATCACGGCCAAAAGACCAGACCTTATAATAATCCACAAAAAAAAAAAGAGAAGAAAATCAGCAAAACTGACGACTTTGCTGTCCCGGCGGACCACAGAATAAAACTGAAAGAATGTGAAAAGAGAGATAAGTACCTCGACCTAGCTAGAGAATTGAAAAAAAACTGTGGAATATGAAGGTGACAATAATATCAATTGTGATTGGTGGTTTTGGCACGGTAACAAAAGAATTATTAAAGGGCCTGGAGTATTTGGAAGTTGGCGGCCGAATGGAGACCATCAAAACAGCAGCATTATTGAAAATAGCCAGAATACTGAGAAGAGTCCTGGAGACTTGAGGAGACTTGCTGTCACTCAATCTCCAGTGAAAGCTCATCAGCTTACGCTGATGTGAAAAACTCTAATGAGTAAATAATAATAATAATAATAACCAAATGATATATGCCCAAAATAGAATATATCGTGGTGGATGAGACGTACAAATTTCTCTTGAATTTTCAGATACAAACAGATCCCAAAATCCCAGTCAGAAGACCAGACCTAGTGATAATAAAAAAAAAAAACGAAAAAAAGAACTTACAGAAGAAAGAATTTTGCCGTCCTGGCGGACCACAGAGTAAAAATTAAAGAAAACAAAAGGAAAGACAAGTACTTAGACCTTGCCAGAGAAGTGAATAAGCTATTGAGTATGAAATTAACAGTGATACCAATTGGTGCACTTGGAACGGTCCCCAAAGGAGGCTTGAAGAGTCGGAAATCGGAGGACGAGCAGAGATTATCCAAACTACAGCATGATATCATTTAGACTTTAGAGAAAGGCCATCACTTAACGCTATTTGAAAAAATCGCCAGGTATCATAATAATATTAATAATAATAATAATAATAATAATAATAATGGAATGATCTCCAAAGGCTTTTTAAGGGAGCTGGGAAAGTTAGAAATCAGCGGACGAGCCGAGACTATACAGACTATAGCATTGGCTGAGTTCTTCCAGAATACTGAGAAGAGTCCTGGAGATTCCTGGAGACTAGCTATCGCTTAGATTCCAGTGAAAGACCATCAGCTGACGCTGGTGTGAAAACGCCCCATAGGAGTAATATAATAAAGTAATTAAAAACCTATTTGTTTAGTTTTTTTTTTCATCATTGCGTAAAATATGCAACTGTAACCACGAACGATTCACGGCCTTGGAGACTTGCAAGAAACGATCACTTGTCAGCTCCATGATGCAATGAATATTTGATATATTTAAAAAAAAATTAAACTGTTTGAAATTCAATCTGTTTTTTTTAATGTAATTTGTCTGCAAAGTAACGGGCAATGAACAAGTTGGAATAGTTTTAACAGTTGGTTTTAGTGGCAGAATTAGTATTGAAAGGGAACGGTGATTAATAGTAACCTTTGCTTCTTGAAGAAAAAAGAGATTAATATTATTAATAGAATAAGAAAGAAACAAGAAATGAACAAAATGTAGAAATAGTACAAAGAATTATAATCAAGCAATCAGAAAAAAAATGGTTTTCTCAGTATTGCGCAGTTTCTTGATATCCGATTATTATCATCGATTACCTAAATTGGATCATATCGATCTGACAAATTAATAGTTTTCTAGGGTCGAATATTACTCATTCTGCCTCTTTTTTTTTCATTCTCATCGTTTATAGTCTTTTCTTTTTCTCTTTTAATCTTTTTCATTTCTTCTCAACTCTCCACTACAGTGACGACTAAATGAACCAGCTAAAAAAAAAAAAAAAAAAAAAACCCAAACCAAACCAAACCAAAAAACAATGTAGAATTCTTAATAAGAAGATTAAAGTGTGCCACAATTTACTTTCAGAAGTATTATCTTTGGTCATTCAAGACTGTAGTGCAAGTCGTCACACTCTTCATTACTTGATCCGTCAGCTGATAATCTAGCTTTTTTACTTGTCTCATCCCAATTGTAAGACATATAATCAAAATAAATATACTATTTATTTCATGAATAAAAAGGTATTTTATTCTATAATTTTACTCTGTGAGTTTCCACACTACGGATGATCTTCAATAGAGTCTAAATGACAGTAAGTCTCCTCGCCTCTCTAGGATTCTTCTCTGTACTCTAGACAATCTGGACAGCACAAGGGTCTGGACGGTTTTAATATTTTCACAGATCTCCAGCTTCCCCAGTTTATTTTACAGGTTTTTTGAGATTGTTCTAAGGGTTCCGATCATGACAGATATTCCTATCCTAGAATTTTTTTTCAGTTTTCTGTCAAGTTTATAGTATTTAGTTTTTCACTCTCCTATCTCTCCTATGATTTCAAGAAATTTTCTGCTGTTTTGGCTGGTTTATTTATTTTCCTTTTTACATTTATCAAACTAAAGAATTGTAAGTGTTCGACAATGTAGTTTTAGAAATTATCTGAGGTCATTCGGGAATGTAAAGGAAGTTTTAGCTTTCGCATTGATGCTGTAAGAATGGAAGTACGGATCTGAATGGATTGAAAATAGAGCGTGATCAAATTATTACTCCGTTCACTTCACCCATAGAAAATGTTGACTTCAAAAAGGAAAGAAAACGAAAGAAAGAAATCCAAAAGTGTCCTGCGCATAATACTAAACTACATCCGGTGATGAAGTTCCTGCACTAAAACCCTGTGGGTTAAGGGATCCACTATTTCATGTCATTACATCTATGTCCACTTTTACTCGGAGAGGTAGAACTGTTTTTTTCCATCTATGGGTCAAATAAATGTGTTTGAAAATTACTAGTATTAGACACGAATAATTTAAGCCATAAAAATAATTATAAATGATTTTCATTTGCTACCTGAAACCAATTAATTGCAGGAAAAGAAGACTGCCTTCAACATTAAATAAACCGATAAAGGTTCAATCTTTTTTACACTTTCATTTCTTCAATCGTTCATTTGTTCATTGGTTTTCATTGATTCATTTAAACGTTTTTTTTACAGTTTCATTCATAGAATTATTTGAAAAATTTTCATATTCTCTATCAATTAATTTAGTAATAAAGAATTTTTCACCAATTCAATTCAAAATACCTTCTTTCATACTTACATCATAATTTATAATTTTCTACATTCAAAAATGTTCGGACTTTCATTCATATTCAATCATTTGGTTTTTCCTACAAGATTTTATACGCTCATATGGTGATTTTCATTTATTAATTCATTCACCCATTCTCACGAATACAATCATATTTTCATTTATTAATTCATTCACCCATTCCCACGAATACAATCATATTTTCATTTATTAATTCATTCACTCATTCCCACGAATACAATCATATTTTCATTTATTAATTCATTCACTCATTCCCAACAATACAATCATATTTTCATTTATTAATTCATTCACTCATTCCCACGAATACAATCATATTTTCATTTATTAATTCATTCACTCATTCCCACGAATACAATCATATTTTCATTTATTAATTCATTCACCCATTCCCACGAATACAATCATATTTTCATTTATTAATTCATTCACTCATTCCCACGAATACAATCATATTTTCATTTATTAATTCATTCACTCATTCCCACGAATACAATCATATTTTCATTTATTAATTCATTCACCCATTCCCACGAATACAATCATATTTTCATTTATTAATTCATTCACCCATTCCCACGAATACAATCATATTTTCATTTATTAATTCATTCACCCATTCCCACGAATACAATCATATTTTCATTTATTAATTCATTCCCACGAATACAATCATATTTTCATTTATTAATTCATTTACCCATTCCCAACAATACAATCATATTTTCATTTATTAATTCATTCACCCATTCCCACTAATACAATCATATTTTCATTTATTAATTCATTCACTCATTCCCAACAATACAATCATATTTTCATTTATTAATTCATTCACTCATTCCCACGAATACAATCATATTTTCATTTATTAATTCATTCACTCATTCCCACGAATACAATCATATTTTCATTTATTAATTCATTCACTCATTCCCACGAATACAATCATATTTTCATTTATTAATTCATTCACTCATTCCCAACAATACAATCATATTTTCATTTATTAATTCATTCACTCATTCCCACGAATACAATCATATTTTCATTTATTAATTCATTCACTCATTCCCACGAATACAATCATATTTTCATTTATTAATTCATTCACCCATTCCCACGAATACAATCATATTTTCATTTATTAATTCATTCACTCATTCCCACGAATACAATCATATTTTCATTTATTAATTCATTCACTCATTCCCACGAATACAATCATATTTTCATTTATTAATTCATTCACCCATTCCCACGAATACAATCATATTTTCATTTATTAATTCATTCACCCATTCCCACGAATACAATCATATTTTCATTTATTAATTCATTCACCCATTCCCACGAATACAATCATATTTTCATTTATTAATTCATTCCCACGAATACAATCATATTTTCATTTATTAATTCATTTACCCATTCCCAACAATACAATCATATTTTCATTTATTAATTCATTCACCCATTCCCACTAATACAATCATATTTTCATTTATTAATTCATTCACTCATTCCCAACAATACAATCATATTTCATTTAATAATTCATTCACTCATTCCCACGAATACAATCATATTTTCATTTATTAATTCATTCACTCATTCCCACGAATACAATCATATTTTCATTTATTAATTCATTCACTCATTCCCACGAATACAATCATATTTTCATTTATTAATTCATTCACTCATTCCCAACAATACAATCATATTTTCATTTATTAATTCATTCACTCATTCCCACGAATACAATCATATTTTCATTTATTAATTCATTCACTCATTCCCAACAATACAATCATATTTTCATTTATTAATTCATTCACTCATTCCCACGAATACAATCATATCTTCATTTATTAATTCATTCACTCATTCCCACGAATACAATCATATTTTCATTTATTAATTCATTCACTCATTCCCACGAATACAATCATATTTTCATTTATTAATTCATTCCCACGAATACAATCATATTTTCATTTATTAATTCATTCACTCATTCCCAACAATACAATCATATTTTCATTTATTAATTCATTCACTCATTCCCACGAATACAATCATATTTTCATTTATTAATTCATTCACTTATTCCCACGAATACAATCATATTTTCATTTATTAATTCATTCACTCATTCCCACGAATACAATCATATTTTCATTTATTAATTCATTCACCCATTCCCACGAATACAATCATATTTTCATTTATTAATTTATTCACCCAATCCCACGAATACAATCATATTTTCATTTATTAATTCATTCACTCATTCCCAACAATACAATCATATTTTCATTTATTAATTCATTCACCCATTCCCACGAATACAATCATATTTTCATTTATCAATTCATTCACCCATTCCCACGAATACAATCATATTTTCATTTATTAATTCATTCACCCATTCCCACGAAAACAATCATATTTTCATTTATTAATTCATTCACCCATTCCCACGAATACAATCATATTTTCATTTATTAATTCATTCATCCATTCCCACGAATACAATCATATTTTCATTTATTAATTCATTCACTCATTCCCACAAATACAATCATATTTTCATTTATTAATTCATTCACTCATTCCCACGAATACAATCATATTTTCATTTATTAATTCATTCACTCATTCCCACGAATACAATCATATTTTCATTTATTAATTCATTCACTCATTCCCACGAATACAATCATATTTTCATTTAATAATTCATTCACCCATTCCCACGAATACAATCATATTTTCATTTATTAATTCATTCACCCATTCCCACGAAAACAATCATATTTTCATTTATTAATTCATTCACTCATTCCCAACAATACAATCATATTTTCATTTATTAATTCATTCACCCATTCCCACGAATACAATCATATCCTCATTTATTAATTCTTTCTTGCAAACTTTTTCATACCTTTATTTATTCATTTCATTTTTTTAACCTTCCTTCCTTCCTTCCTTCCTTCCTTCCTTCCTTCCTTCCTTTAAACCCTCTTGATTCCAAATCAAGATAAACTACAAATTTGCAGAAAATGGTTTTGTTCTTTATTTCAATATTTTCTTACATTTATAACAATTCGCCTTTGTTAACAAAATTAATGAGAAGCAACACCAAAAATTTCTCTATCCCCATCTTCATCATAAGGCAAAGGTTAAAATTAAAAACAACAGATTTTATATTAGACACTGATAATCAATAATCTGAAACTAAATACATTTCTTTAGCAACTTTCTTTCTTTCTTTCTTTCTTTCTTTCTTTCTTTCTTTCTTTCTTTCTTTCTTTCTTTCTATTTCCTTTATTTCTTTCGTCCTCTTTATTCCGTTTCCTTTTGCCTATTCACTGAGTTCCTTTCTTTTTTTCTTTCTATTTACTTTCTTTATTTCTTTTACCGTTATTATTTCTTTCGTTCTGTTTATTAATTTTCTTTTTTTCTATTTTCAGAGTTTGTTTGTTTCTTTGTTTCTTTCTTTCTTTTTACTCAGATTCTTTATTTGGCACATTTATTCGTTCTTTCTATTTGTATTGATTCTTTTTACTGTTTTCAATTCTTTCTTTCTTTCTTTCTTTCTTTCTTTCATTCTTTCTTTCTTTCTTTCTTTCTTTAATTTATTTTTCTGTCTTTCCTTTCTTCATTTGAATTGGGACTTTCATTTTTATTTCAAATTTCACTTTTTTTTTTATTTACTGATATCGATTTCTTTTTTAAACTAATACTATTGAATCCGCGTAAAAAAAGAAGAAAAGAAAAAGAAATTTTTTCATAGTTGACTTAACGTATTAAGCCAAATTTAAAATACTTGGTGAATGAAATTCCCCAATCAGGTTTAAAAATTTATTTTTCTTTTTTTCGCATATTCTTTAAGCTTTTAACGCTCTGGCATCCCTTCTTCGTTGTAAACCACACGTCAGTTATTATTATTCATTTTCATTAGTAGTTTATTCCAAATTCATTTATTTATTTTTTTATCACTCGGCCGTCAATCGGCAACAAGAAATAAATAATCCGAAGTGAAAAACAGAAAAAGTATATATTTATGTAAAAATTGATCTGGCTTTAATTTTTATATTTTTTATCAACTAGTGTATCTTTTCATATCTTTCTTTTATTTTTATACAAAGCATTGCCAGCCATTATTATAATTAATTTTTCCTTATAATTCTTATTTCTCGTTGAATAAATGTGGAAACTAAACGAAAAAGCTGTGTGAATATTTAAACACAAACTCCGCTTTCGTAAATTCTTGTTTAATAGACATAACTGCGGGGTTCGAATCTGGGTCTCATCATTTCTGATTAGGCCACACGGATAAGGGAGTTTGATGTTAAAAGACACAGAACCCCCAATAATTCAAAGCAATTAACATCACTGAAGATGTACCCCAACACATTGTAATATATATCTTACAAGTTGTATTTCTATTTTGAACAGTGGCGTTTGGGAATAGACCACATCAGAACCGATGAAGACTGCTTGACTAAACGAGAGACAATTGGCCGTGTGAGAGGACGGAAACTGAGAAAAGTTGGTACAGTTACTACAAAAATCAAATGCAGCAACGGTAAATAAAAATGAAATGTCAGGCAGAAACAAATCAGATATATGTTACAAGTTCTTTATTACCATCTTTCATTTATCATAAGATGAATCAGTATCAGTCATTATTGTAATTGATTTTAGCTGAAATTCTATTTTAGTAAAATAGAATTTATATATTTTTACTTGTATTTAAATTTGTGGATCATTGTAGGTTTTGTCTCATACTATTTCTTAAAAAATAAGGCAAGTGTTGTTTTATGGGCCCAACGTTAACGAGTTGATGGGTATATAGTCAAGTGAAGAGAAAAAACCATCAAACTTACGACACTTGTGAATTAGTTCCTTGAAACTTACTTTGGTAAATTTATTAGAGACTCGACATCTTCAGAACTGTAAGAAAGATAGATGTGATTTGGGTATAGAAACTAGAAATACATAATGTTTGTGTCTAGCGTAATACCTAAACCCTGAGAGGATTGTGGTACACAGAAGATACGTGAAGTGGCGAATCTTCATTTTTTTTGGTTTGGGGGGTTGAATCATCTTCTAGCAGATAAACAACTCTTACTTTTCTCCCTTGTGGGAGGAAATAATGGGGGGGACCAGGCATTAGTCACCTCAGTTCTAGAGGGCTCTTCACCAAGACAGCACCTGCTCCCTCGCTAAAAGGGGGTGAGGACTGGGTTCATTGCCCGACGCCAAGTATGGAAATGCCGACAGAACTGAGAAACTGGAAACCTTCCTTTAAACTGACCTTGTGTCACACATATATATATATATATATATATATATATATATATATATATATATATATATATATATATATATACACCATAAAGGATTGGTTAAATGCAGTCCTCCAAAGTTCTTCGAAGTTCCTCTTTTAATGAATCTGAATTCGTGTTAATTATATGTGATTTACACATACAAGAAGGTGGAACTTGCCTTTCCTATTTTTGAGCGATCCATTGTTTTTTTTTTCTGGCTCACCTTTTATCCTCAACCAAAACTCTCCTTTTTATCTCGATCTCCGAGATTCATCTTCTTTTGAATCAGTAAAAAACTTAAATTGCATCATTGAATTACTTTTTGTCATTTTCAACTTGCCAAACACACAGTACGTTTACTTTAAAACTTTAAAGCAAAAAAATATTCTTTTTAGCTTGACTTGTCAACCAAAATATTGGTTATTTGGTTGCATATCAACTCTTGTAGATTACTTAATGCCAAATTCTGTTATATATATATATATATATATATATATATATATATATATATATATATATATATATATATATATATATATGCTTTACAAACGTATATTTTGTTGATAACATTTTTAAACGAGCCAGAGCTCTTTTCTTTGCACACAGTTATATGGTTTCAAGTATTTCTATCGTACACGAGAAATTCTATTTACAATTAATCATTTGTTTCGACACACAGTCATGTAGTTTCAAGTATTGATATTCATTGCAAATAGTTCCATTCAGCATTACACATTCGTTTGCATTCAGTTAAATGGTTCCAAGTATTGCTATGTAACACCAACAATTCTATCAGTTATTTGTTTGCTCACAGTTTAAAGGTTAAACTGTTCTATTTGACCCTCCATAGATAGGACCCTATCGGTTACTACCTCTCTGGGTCTGGGTGTACCTTGAAGTAATGGCAATGAAGAGGTACTTCACATTTGCTGAGCTCCAGAACTGGAACCTCACCATCAGATGCACTTTAGTGTCATCTCAGGACATTCGTTGGGGAAGTTTTACCCATGTAGAGATTCAGTTGGTGTTTTCTGAAACCAAACGATATTCATGACATATTATCTATTTTACATTCCAATTTTTTTATTGGGACATTCTTCTCTTGCTTCACTGATATGAAAAATAATCTGTCGTAACTATCACATAAAAAAGGTACTCACAACATTTTCGTAACATTCACGGTGCTCAATTGCATAATCAACCCAGTTGGTTTGGGCCGTAGAGTACGCCGACTCCATCTCTGCAAAGGGGGTAAGACCACCCCCAACTATTGTCCTGATATGACACTAAATTGCATCTTATTGTGAGGCTTTAGTGATGGAGCTTTGAGGAATATGGAGTAGGTCTTTATTGCCATTACTCCCAGGTCCACTCTGACCTGGAGAGGTTGTACCAGTTAGGGTCCCATCTATGGATCGAATAGAACTGTTTTTACATTTAACTGTGTGCAAACAAAAGGATTGATATTTAATTTAATTGTTAGAGTTACATGGCAATACTCGAAACCATTTAACCGTGTGCAAACAAATGAGCTATGGCCCCCTTAAAAATGTTACTTATAAACTATTGGCTCAAAGATTATGTATGTCTATGTGTGTGTCTATGTGTAAGTATGTGTTTGTGTGTGTTACAAGCAGGATCTGGCATTGAATAACCCACAAGGGTTGATATGCCATAAAACGCAACAAAACTAATCAATAACGTGACACAAGGCAATCACAGCGAATAGTTAGTGTCAAAAATGAGTACACCCCCCCCAATATATGGTAATGTAAACAGAATTAGGTTGGTTGTTACATTAGGTGCCTAAAGTAGATGTAGATTTGATGATGTTAGAAAGGTGAAAATCTAATTATGTCTCGAACGAAAGGGGACTGGGCAGAGTATATATATATATATATATATATATATATATATATATATATATATATATATATATATATCGTGAATAGATGGAGCCAGAAAATCGCACAGAGGTTTGAAACCAACACACAATAGGAAGTATCGTTTCATACAGACGATTACGTTACCATAAAGAATCAAGATACCCTTCCTTAAAATCAACGTATATTTGTCTCTTCACCCAACGGTAACATATCCTGATAATCACTCTAGGTGATTTTTCCAAGTGCTCAAGTTAAGTAATCTGTTCCAGACGTCCAAATCGAAGTCTCAACTGTGTAATTTCCAATATCCATAAAGCAAAATTTTTCCTCTCTCTCTCCCCCCTCTCTCTCTCTCCAAATCGAAGTCTCTACTGTGCAATTTCCATTATCAATAAAGCAAAATACTTCCTCTCTCTCTCTCTCTCTCTCTCTCTCTCTCTCTTTCTCTCTCTCTCTCCAAATCGAAGTCTCAACTGTGTAATTTCCAATATTCATAAGGCAAAATTCTTCCTCTCTTTCTCTCTCTCTCTCTCCAAATCGAAGTCTCAACTGTGTAATTTCCAATATTCATAAGATAAAATTCTTCCTCTCTCTCTCTCTCTCTCTCTCTCTCTCCAAATCGAAGTCTCAACTGTGTAATTTCCAATATTCATAAGGCAAAATTCTTTCTCCCCACCCCTCTCTCCTGAAATTCCTTTATCTGCAAAAGCTGTTCTTCAGAATAATGTTAGTCAATCACATCAAAGACAGAAAAAACAAGAAGGCAAGAAGATAAAAAATTTACAGATTTCATGTAGAAAATGTTTGTTTTATTGTTTTACTTCATATTGTCATAAGTTTTTATTGTAACTAACAGGTTTTGATATAATTTTTTTGCAATTATCATTTTTTGCGAAACATTGGAAAATAAGGCAACAAAAGGATTATTAATAAAGTTATCAGGTTTATAGAAAATGAAGAAAAAGTGGGTGAGATGCACTTAAAATATACAGAAAGAAGATATACGCAAAAATGGACAAATCTCTTCACCTGAATGTATGTCATTTTTTAGAACGATTGAGAAAAAACATTCAGAGTTAAATCAATACAAAAGATCAAATTAATAAGCGGGGATTTCTTGTCACATCTGTCTACCTTTACTGGTTGAGTACCTTACATTACCATTTAAAATGATTATTGGAACATTTATTTATTTATTTATTTTAGTAAAGTAAAAATTTTAAGATATAGAAGTGATCAGTTGCCAGGAGTATTTTTGTCTAGCATCCAAGATTCTCGTAACAAAGATTAAAAGTTTTGTAAAATGATTTTTTTCTTATTTATTATTATTGTATCTAGAGTTTGTTATATTTGGTACTAGGAAAATTTAGTCGGAGAAAATTAGGGCACTAGTGATGTTTTAAATAGATTTACTTGCACATGTGAAGTAGTTTTATGCGTACTATACGTATACATACATACATACATACATACATATATATATATATATATATATATATATATATATATATATATATATATATAGCAATTGACGAACCGTAGCTTAGATTGCGCACAAAGCTTCAAGTATAATTTACTCAATAAGAAATGAAGTTTCTACTCAGTAATACTAATTTACTAAGATGCACTTTTTTGTAACTATCCAAAAAATAGGGTGCACCAAGCAAGGATCAAATTTACACAAAATACTCATCTTGCCAAGCTCTCTATTAGACTAATCAAGACGCCCATAGATACTTTTAAAGAGTTAAAAACTCGGCATAACTTACGTATGATAAAAAGCCGAAAGTATGGGACACCAAGTGAGGATCGAACTCTCTGTTCAGTAATAATTGATCTGTGAGATTAGCTTGGTATCATTTGCATCACACAAGCACCCATACCCCTCCCTTAAAAAAGTTGTATGTGTACTATATCAATATAGTAGTAATAGGGATTGCAAGATTAGTCGGTTTTCCATGTTCTAATTATATACACAGAAGGTGCACTTGGCGTACCGTTTGTCATTATAAAAAGTGGATTTAGTAACTCGATTTCAAATCCTGACGCTAATGCCCTCGAGAAAGACATGGAACCACCTTTTCTCTCTCAAGCTCGGAGTAAGACAGTAGATCAGAGTAGGTTTTCTAGATTTGGTGTGGTTTCTAGGAGAAGGAAAACTTCGAAATCAAACCCTCTATCAAGATGACGACATAGCAGAGTAACTTGCCGCGTTGGGTGAGGTCAGAGATAGGAGAAAGTTTTCGTCAGAGGTGGGGCCGTTCTTAGCTTTTGATATCTATGTTATCCAGACCAACTTGTCACAGGGGGTGTTCTCGTGGTGTAATGGTTAAAGCGTTGGACTGCAGAATCGTAGTAAGCGAGTTCGTACTCCAGTCGCGCTAATACGTTCAGTTTCGGGCAAATACCCTTGGGAAAGGTATGAACCCCCTTATCCTCCCAGTTATGGGTTAAATAGTACCACTACTGTTCTTCTAGGAGATTGGCTTTGGCATTAAATAACCTACAAAGGTTGATATGCCATTAAACAAAGAAACCAAACCAAACCAACTTGTCACACTTGTATTGGAGATGGTTACCCCCTAGTAACTTTTCCCATTGTTCTGAGAGACGCAAAGAATGTAAATTGCTCGATATGATGAGCTGGATACCAGAAAAAGTTTATGGGACAATAACAACAGCAATGACAACAATTATATGAGTAGCAGAGTCAGGCAAATGGTGCTCAAGTGTTAGACATCATACTCACTTTAGTAATGGTCTGCGAGGTAAAATAACTGAAAATTCTTTCACAGTAAGGCGCCGAAACGTTCAAATATAATTAAAATATAGAAGAGTCACATATGGCAATTCTTTTGAATTAAATTGTTTATATATTTGTATACAAGACGCCCAATATAACACGGACGCAAACAGATATAGCCAGACGTACATACACACAATATAACAGAATATTGATATATTGAATAAATAAAAAATCGTAGGCAACCACACCAAAATGATTTCTTAAGGAAAATCATGCTGATGATTGACTTCAAAGTTCGTTCTCTTGGCTACATTAGCGAGACGCTACCTTTCAAGAATAATCGGATTTACGATGTTCGTGTCAACTAAAAAGCGATCACTTGACTAAAAATCTGGAACACAATTCTCCCACGAAAACTAAAAAGGAAAAAAAATCATTTGTTCTTTATCGGCTAACTTTTGACGAATCAGACAAATTCAAAGTAACGCTTTTGATAGATAGATAGATCGATAGATAGATAGATAGATCTAATCAAAATATGTAATGTTCTCGGGTTTTCAAGAGAGGTTGTCTCTAAATCCCGGTCGCGGGGAAGAACCACTAACACCGTGGTCACAAAAACCAATTCTATTTATTTCCAAGATGTTACATTCTTCTTTTGAACCAGTCTCAAAAGGAAGGAGTAAAGTGGTTTTGCCCAGTCAACAGAAGAAAGGTGATACCCTTTCATTTATAATTCGTTTACCCCGGGAATTCGGTTTCACTTGAGTCCAAAACTATTGGAATTTTTCTTTTTGAGTCTCGGTTACACCGGCTTAGAATTCATATCACGCGAAGTCTCACGTGAGTATCTCTCGCCAATGAACAAACGCCCTCACGTTTTCCCAGATTTTGCTTCGGTAATCGTGGCTTCTAACCTGTAAATTGCACTTTTGCGAATGTCTGACCCATCCATCACCCAGAGTGTCATTAGCAATAAAGACCCTTTCGTAGATACCCAAATGATGAAAAATTTCTCTCAATTTTCCTACATAGTTGAATTCCTTGTCAATGCACTTAACACAAATGTTTCCATGAATAAAAGAGAACGAATATTACACAGTGGATATCTCAGATAAAATATAAGTTGATGTCTTCGAATCGGACCAATAACGAATTGCTTTTAGCTTACCTTGGCCAGTCAGTAAGATTGACTGATCGGAGTGAAGTTTCGAAAGTAATACCTCCAATTTTATTAGGTTGACCCCAGGTCAAAAATAGATATTGGTAGTAAAGCAATGAAGAGTAAACCTTATCGCCAAGAACCCTTGATGATTTTTTTCTTTTTGTTTTGCCGGATGTCAGTTTGGCAAAATTGTGTCATACATGAAAGTGCCCAGGAAGTTATCTTATGTCACTGAAAAATTAATATTTGTTGTGGAAAAATGAACACTTTTTTCCTCGTTAGACTGCAAACTACATGATACACCAAAGGAGATTAGCAGTTAAGGAGGAACAACCCCCACCAAAAAATTGACGAACCAGAGAAATTCAAAGTAACATTTTGCGTATATCACGTCTGTCTACCTGCTTTTTTTTCTGTCTCTCTGTCTCTGTCTCTGTCTGTCTGTCTCTCTCTCTCTCTCTCTCAATTTATATTTATATATAAGAATTAACTCCAGCGCATTGCTAGCTAGATAGCTGGCTTGATGAATGAATTGGTTGGTTGTTATAAACAGATTGAGATAGATACACAGATATTCTGCCCACACTCCCGCACACCTAGAGCACATACACTAATTTACCTGTCTATCGATAGATAAATAGATAGACAGATCACTAGATATGTAAATACACACAAACATACACTTATTTACCAATCTACAGATAGATAGATAGATAGATAGATAGATAGATAGGCAGGAATAAATGAACAGATATTATAAGCTGAAACTCACATCATATATTGCTAATGAAAATAGAAATATGACCAGAAAAATTGAGTAGTTTTATTGGGAAGACATTGACTAGTATAATAAGTGCGGGCATAAATAGTTGACAACAAAGTCATAAACATGAAATACATACATTCATATATATATATATATATATATATATATATATATATATATATATATATATATATATATATATATACTTCTCTGCATATGTATATACACGTATGCATACATATGTATTTTAAAAAAGAGGCAGTATATATATATATATATATATATATATATATATATATATGTATATATAGTAGGTATATATAGTAAGTACATAGTAAGTATATATATAGTAAGTATATATATATATATATATAGTAGGTATATATATATACTTACTATATATACCTACTATATATATATATATACTCCCTCTTTTTTATATACATATGTATAAATATATACCTACTGTATATATATATATATATATATATATATATATATATATATATATATATATATATACTGTTGCTCGTCGTCTGCTGTATCTTTGATAAAACTGTTACAGCCTGTTGGAAATAATCTAATCTCAGCCAGCCTTTCACCTGCGCTGACAATCTGGACTTATCACGTACAACTTGAATTTTTTGCACGCCTGGTGGCCTGCCTTATCGACTGAGTTTAAAAAAAGAACATCAACAAAAAGTCAAATAAAGAATAGGAGGAAGACTTGGCTAGAATGCGAAAGGGAACATTTATAAAATTACTTTTACCTATATGATCCCGAATAGGTTTGCTAAATAACTTTTCTCTATTGTTATTAACTGCTAACAAAATGAATAAATTAAACTATATATATATATATATATATATATATATATATATATATTCTAATACCAAACATACACGAATGAGTTCCACTGGGCGCTCCATTCACAGGGCCTTGTGCCACATATGTTCTCTGACGAAAGCAACAAGCTTGAAACATACACGTATGTAAGAACGAAAGGAATAATTCTTAAAAAATGCAAATCTCTTAGTGGACCTGTTCATTTTGATATATATATATATATATATATATATATATATGTATGTATGTATTAATTGAGAAAGTTTGATCTCATATATGGGAGACAAACATACAGTATTTCGTAAAATAAATCTGTTTGTAATCATTCAAATCTTTTATTTGATCAACATAATGATTATTAAGAGATGGATAATAGATGAAGACAGATGTTGAGTCTAGAACTGCCTCTACCCTACCCTCTCGATGACGGTGCAATAGATATGGAATTGATTTGTTCGCAGCATACAGTCTGCTTTTGAATTGAGTCTTTTACTTGCTTTACCACTTTAACTACCAACAAGGCTAAACAACCCGACAGTCCTACTATTTACCCATTGTTGAAGGCAAGGAGAAGAAATGATTTCGTGAATGTATCAAGGGCATTAGCGGCAAATGGAATGCACACCAGCCTCGTCTAGGATTTGAACTCGGTTTTCTATGTTCCTTTTCTGTGATGATTACATCATCCGCATCTTCGAAGATAAATTGGTGAGGACATTTGCGTCAGGTATACAATTCAAATATTCATGATATCTGATAACAAAAAAGAACCTATCGAAAAGCCTAGATACCTTATTAACCATAATAACTTGTTTACTTTACTTTGATAACAGTTTAATTAGTCAGTCTAAAACTAGAATTTATTGGATTGGAGATTTTATTTATCCATAAATCTGGGTATATAAATAGTTATATAAGAAAAATGCCTTTCTTCTTCGCAGCTTGAAGAATGGGATCCTTACACTCCTAAATGTTTCTTTAAAATCGAAAAAAAAATGTGAAAGGCGTCAGGCTTTACTTGGTCTAAACTTTTACACATGCTACAGACACGTGGCCTAAAAGAAGTCTAACGACTGTTTGTGTACCCCAAATCGTTGCTGAGTGGTGGGAACAACTGACGAGGTTAGAGGGCAACAGGTGCGATTGGCTTGACGGGACAGTAGGAAGTGTTTCGGCCGATCTGGGATTTCCGGGTTGTCTTTACTTCTGGCGCAGGTCTTAAGACATATGTTCCGATAAACGTAAAGAGCCACCCGTCACCCACCCTTATCAAATTCTTCTTTGAATGTTTGTATCATATCGCACAGCCGAGCGTTCTTAAGGGTAACAGCATTCGCGCATGTGTGCATACATATGTGTCACACACTAGCAGATATGCACAGCATATATATATATATATATATATATATATATACTTGACTCAAGTATCCGTTTAAACATAGGAACTTGAATAACAGCTGGTTATTTTATCATCTGTTTGTTGATTGCTTTTGGAGATATTTTTGTTGTAATATATTTTTCTTCACTAGCAGTGTTAATTCTTATTTTCTGATAAAAAGTCTTCAATCCTGTGAATAATTACTAGTATTTTTCGTCTAATGTTTCATTGCTTTGTTTCATCGGAACTCGAAATCTAAGTCTACGACAGCGAGGAACAGTAGAAGTCGAAAATAACAATTAAGAGTCAAACGCAAACTAACGTTCTATTTTGCCTCAATAAAACCTGGTTAACCTCACCAGCAGCTCTACTAAGAGCAATTAGTGTGGATAAACCCATAAACTGCTCCTTTATTCGGTTTCTCTGTCCTTGTCAGTTTCAATTCTTAAAATTATTGTTTACACTGTAGTATAAATAACAATATGAGGCGTTAAGGTTAATATTTTTTTACATTCGTTGTATTAACGACACAAGGGGGCATTCAGATAATCCTTTTTTACATTCATTGTATTAACGACATAAGGGGGACGTTAAAGTTATCATTTTTTACACTCATATTATCAACACGAGGGAGCGTTCAGATTATCGACGTATGAAATGGACTCGGCGAGCCAAATTCAAAATTTCTCCTTCACTTAATTCTAATTCACTAGGAAAAGGCATGGAGCTACCTCTTCCCCTATTCAGCTATGAATGAATATTAGGGCAGACTGAAAACAATCAATCTAGGAGAAGGAAAATTCAGAATTCAAAACAAGCCGTATAAGTCAGGTCAGGTACCATGTAACTCAGTATATCCTGTCACATGTTATTCGGAGCAATCCATCCATTGCCTTGAGAGATCCAATGAAGAGGAATTGCACGGCATTGCACCCCAATGAAAAAATAAGTTTAAAGGATATGAAGATGAAGATTAATAACATCTTTTATTTATTTTTAATTTTTAGAGGAAACATTGTTCACTATTATTATCATTATTTTACTCGTTATGTTTTTTTTCGCGTGAACGTTAGCTGATAGTCTTTCACTGGAGAATGGGTGACAAGCTTTGGAGGGCCATTTCAAGTTCACCAATTACAAGTGGTATCACCATCACCCTAACAGCTTTTTAGTTCTCTGGCAGGGTTCAAGTACTTGTCTATCTTTTCACTTTCTTTGATTTTCATTCCGTGGTCCGCTGGGACGGCAAAATTCACTAAACAGCAGGTTCTCTCTTTTTTTTTTGTCCATCATCACTAGGTTTGGTCTTTTGGTTGGCATTTGGTGATCTTTTTGTATCGCAAAATCCCAGACAATTTGATGGGTCTCATTTTCTAGGACGGATACTGATTTGTGCATGAACAATTTGGTTGTATAGTGAAATTTCAATTTCTTTCACAATTCTTGATGGATCACCTTCCCTCCCAAGTCGGGTCAAGCCATAAAATCCTTTTGGATTACTTTGCTGCATTCATTTATTATATGGTTTATGGTTTCGTCTCTATTATCACATAACGTCTTGCTATTCTGTTGATCTTTTTAATTTAGTCTTCAAGTCCTGGTATTGAAACTTCCGCGTTATTTTCAATACTGTTTAATAATCTTCCTCCTTCTTTTATGGATACATAGAGTCTGTCTATGTCATCTCTCCGATGAAAGACTTTGTGCATTGTCATCAACTTTCATGTCCTCAGATCCAGTTGTCTAAGTTCTTTGGTCCACTGTAAGTATTATTATTATTATTATTATTATTATTATTATTATTATTATTATTATTATTATTATTATTATTTCTTGCGAGTTTTTCCCACCATTGTTAACTGGTGATCTTTCACTGGAGTCGGAGTGACAGCAAGTCTCCTGAGTTTTTCAGGACTCTTCTGAGTATTCTAAGTGATCTTAACACTAAGTATATAATTAAGTGACATCATTGCTCTAATAAATAGCAGTGGTGAGAGTGATTCTATCTGGAAGATGTCTCTTTTGATTTCCACCGCTGCTTGGGTTCATCCTCCCGCTGCTAATTCCACTTTTTAGTTTTTTATGGCTTCCGTGATGAATTTGTACATTTTTGGATAACAGAATGTCAGAAAATGTAAAAAAATATCCAGCAAAGTCATAAACTTCATCATGGAAGCCATGAAAAATTTGCGTGACCATATAATTGACCTTTTTCCAGTTAACCCATTCTATAGTTAGATTTTCTCGACTTGTTTTGACCTCGTTGTGGATATGCTGATCTATGTCGGTCGTTTGTTTCTTTTCTTCTCTTTCTGCACCCTTTCTGGTTTTTTTTTGGAAGTAGTCCGCGGAATTAAGGTGATTAATATATTTCTTTTTTTTTTTATCTGTATCGTCAGCTTATTTCACATCGTAGGTAAACACGTTACTAGCCTCTAGTTGGTCGGGACGGATTCTTTTTTTTTTGAGGGGAGAGGTTCTTCTGGATATCTTTTTTTTTAATCTATTTCTTCCAGTTACATTGTCAGACTTGTCTACTATTGCCTTTTTTGGTGTTTTCTTTCCATTGTGTTCTTGTGCATGTTTCTTTCCTTAGGACTTTTGTTTGTTGTCGTAATCTTTTTATTTGTCCAAGTCTCATGTCTCATCGAGGTATTATCATAATTATTATTTTACTCATTGAAGACTTTTTCACACCAAGGTTAGCTGATGGTTTTCACAGGAGTTTAAGTGACATAGAGTGTCCCCATGTCTCTAGGACTCTTCTCAGTATTCTGGCTGATCTTAATAATGACGTAGTTCTGATGGTCTCTACTTGTCCTCTTATTTCAAAGTCTACCAGTGCCTTTTAAAATCTTTTGGCGATTATTCCCAACCCACCAATTACAATTGGTTTCACCGCCATCTTCGCGTTCTATGTTTTTTTTCAGTTCTCTACCAAACGGTCAAGGTATTTATCTTTCTTTTCACTTTCTTTTATTTTTACTCTGTGGTCTGCCGGGAGAGCAAAGTCCTCAATTTAACAGGTTCTTTTTCTTTTTTTGACAATCACCTAGGTCTAGTTGTCTGGCCGAGATTAAGCGAACCGTTTGTATTTCAAAATTCGAGACAAGTTTGTACGTCATCTTCTCCAGAACAGACTCTTGTTCATATGGTCAGATTAAAATTTTTTGCACAATTCCCAATGGATCACTTTCCCCACCCAGTCGTATCAAGTCTTATACTCTTTTTGCACTAATTTATTGCATTCGCTTATAACTTGATTAATCGTCTCTATCGCCACATTACCTACATTTACTATTTTGTTGAATTTTGTCTATTTTTGCTTTAACATTGTTGGTCCTAATGGCGTTGTTTTGTGCTGATATTAGAAAAGATTAAGTTTATTTCTTAAGCTTTCCCTGTCTGTTTATATCGTCTTTGGGAGAAAGCCTAATGCATAATGAGTTTTCTTGTTTTTCGTTCATTTGTTGAAGTTCTTCCCTCTTCCACTTTAAAAATGGTTCCGAGTATCTTACGGGATGGACAGTCCAGGTGCTTAAATTTTTATGAGATTTTTGCTTTAATAATAATAATAATAATAATTGGTACTTTAGGCACAATAACTAAAGAATTATTGAAGGGACTGGAGGACTTGGAGGTTGGCGGACAGGTAGTGACTATTCAGATGACAGCACTGATGAGAACGGCCAGGATTCTGAGACGAGTCCTGGAGACTTGAGGAGACTTACTGTCACTCAAGCTCCAGTGGAAAACCATCAGCTCAGACTGATGTGAAAAACTCTAAAGGAGTAAATAATAATAATAATAATAATAATAATAAACATTTCACACCAGAAAACCTGAACCTGGCTAAGAAAAGGAAACCTTAAGAGAGAAACGGAATCTCTCCTAATAGCAGTACAGGACAACTCAATAAAAACAAATCATTTCAAAGCGAGAATAGATAAGACGCAACAAAACAGTAAATGTAGGCTAAGCGGTGACATAGACGAAACAATCATTCACATAATAAGCGAATGCAGCAAATTAGCACAGAAGGAGTATAAGGAGAGACACGACTGGTTTGTCATGGTGATCCACTGGGAAATGTGCAAGAAATTTAAGTTTGACCATACTAACAAATGGTATATGTACAACCCAGCACCTGTCCTAGAAAATAACACACATAAACTCCTATGGGACTTTAACATACAAACGGATCACCTAATCCCGGCCAGAAGACCAGACCTTATGATAATTAACAAAAAAGAGAATTTGCAAAATTGTCGACTTTGCTGTCCCGGCAGACCACAGAATAAATCTGAAGGAATGTTAAAAGAAGGATAAGTACCTCAACCTTGCTAGAGAATTGAAAAAGCTGTGGAACATGAAAGTGACAATTGTACCAATTGTGATTGGTGCTTTTGGCACAATAATTAAAGGATTACTAAAGGGCCTGGAGGACGTGGAAGTTGGCGGACTGGTACTATTTACCAACCCCTCCGGTCGGGCAGGATACGACACAAGGTCAATTTTCAAGCGGAGTTTAACAGGTTTGAATTCAGAATTTTCCTTCTCCAAGACTAGTTGCCTCACCAAGGCTGAAGAACCTAATCTGTCCTACAATTTACCCATAGCTGGAGGGAGAATAATTGGATTCATACCTTCCCCAAGGGTATTAGTGCTATGTGAAATGCAATCAGTCTCGTCCAGGATTTGAACTCGTGTCGCCGTGTCCATTTCCTACGACGATAACGACTACACCACGGGCACCTCCATAGTTGGCGGACTGGTAGAGACTACCCAAATGACAGCATTGCTGAGTACGGCCAGAATCCTGAGACGAGTCCTGGAGACTTGAGGAGACTTGCTATCACTCAAACTCCAATGAAAAACTATCAGCTAACACTGACGTGAAAAACTCTAAAGGAGTAAATAATAATAATAATAATAATAATAATAATAATAATAATAATAATCTCTGTCAGAAGACCAGACCTTACAGTATTCAACAACAAAAAAAGAGAGAACTTGCAAAATTGTCGACTTTGCTTATCGGCAGAATAAAACTGAAAGAATTTGAAAAGAAGGATAAGTACCCAGACCTTGCCAGGGAAGTAAAAACAAACTTTGGAACATGAAGGTGACGATTTTACCAATCGTGATTGGTGCATTCGGTACAGTAACTAAAGGACTATTAAAGAGACTGAGGGAACTGGAAGTTGGAGGACGGGTGGAGACCATCCAGACTATAGCATGATTTAGAACGGCCAGAATAGTGAGAAGAGTCCTGGAGATTTTTGGAGACTTACTGCCACTTAAACTCCAGTGAAAGACCATCAGCTAAAACTGATGTGAAAAACTCTGAAAGAGTAACAATAATATCTAAGAATTTTACTGTTTAAACGGCTGATAAACTTAGAAAATTTAAGTTAAGTTTTTCTTTTCGGTTTTTGTTTGAATGAATCATTTTTATTTTGTTTTGCAAATAATATTGATGATTTAAAGTTTTTTTTCCAGAAGGAAAACTAAATTTAACATTTCCTTTGATCTTTTATTACATTTTAACACAAGCTAGTCAAGTGAATAATTTTTATCTTACAAAGTAAATATCAACGAATTAAGTCAAAATTACAACAATAAAAAAGATCCGTTGAAATACAAAAGTTTATTAAAACAAATTAAAAGCAAAAATGAATAAAACGCTTTCAAGATTTAAAAAAATTCAATTAGTAATTTTATTGAGAATCTTCTAAAACAAAAATGGTGAATCCTGTTTTTGTTCTTGAAGTGAATGCAAAGAATTCTGTTTTGTACCGAAAACAAAAAAAAAAGTTTAACTTACTTTTTTTAGGGTTTCTTTCAATTTATTTTGTGTTTTTTTTTTCAACATCTCCGAAAATAGATAAAAACTATCGCTATACTTCTATCCGAAAAGCTTAAATTTTCTTGCCTTTTTAACAAATTATTTGTAAGCCATGCAACTCTCTATCAAGGCAAGATGGAATTCGGAAATTCACACAAGAAGGTCAAACCAATGTATTTATGTTGTTATTGCTGTTTACTAAGGTGAACTTAGTTTGTCACATCACTATTCGTGAATGTGGAAAGATGATTCATGTTGATTAATTATTTGACGAGTGCGAGAACTCACGAGAAGTGATGTGAGTAAAGGATTATAGAAAAACCTACAAAGCGACGTTCTCTTATGGAATTTGTGGACGTGCCAGTGTTAACCGACCTGCAATGACTTACTTATATCAGCTTTGTACAAACTCAAGATGTAACCTAGAAAATTTGCCTGGAGCAATGGATGATAGGGACAGATAGCGAGAGAGAGTCAGGGAAATACGTGTGACTTAATGATGGTGATGAGGATGAGAGAGAGAGAGAGAGAGAGAGAGAGAGAGAGAGAGAGAGAGATTTTCGTCTTCGTGCATTACTCTAAGACTTCAAGGAATTGCATTGACGGCTGATTAAGGAGGGAATTACTTAAAGAGATAAAACGTACACACTATTCTACATATTCATCTAAGTTTCAACACAGTTGGCATATAATTTCTCAAGTTCCTTTCACCAAAAATATATCAAAATTACTAAAAGACAGAAAGTTTGGTCAAAATATTTTCAGTAATCTCCCTCTTATATATATATATATATATATATATCAACACAAATTTCGTTGAATATAGCAGACATTTTCTGTCTACATATTTTCTTGTTGATCCTATCATATTGCCGTATTGATTTTATAGTATTCGGCGGGAATTGATAGATATATTTTCCATAATTGTTTATTTTCCAAGTATTTTCTGCCCGACTTTGGGTTATCATCAGGGGAGAATGTATTACAAAAGTGATGTAACTTTTGTATGTACATTACTACTTTGTAAGAAGAAGAGCATCTGGGCCGTTGCAGTGTGTTGCGTTTACTTTTAAAATTGTTCTATAAATAGTGTCAGTAGCTAAAGACATTTAAGTACATTAGTGCTGGTTTGAAAATTAATTCTGTTACGTTTGGGTTGCATGTTTCTAATATGTAGTGCTTCAAAAATCTGTAGTTTTTGTTTGTGATTTTGATGTTCTAATATTGTTGTATTTTCGGTGAGAATTTTCCGTACTTCTGTTGTTGGGCGTGAAAGTTTTTTTTAAATGCTGTGCTATGGAACTTGTATCAGAAAGGTACATTGTAAATCTCCTCGACAGGGTAGTTGCGGTTAAACCAATATATATATATTATCATGATAATATGATATATAATATGATACTTTAGAGACCAGCATGGAGCGGACGGGAAATGCCCTTGTGCCAGACTCGTGGAGAAAAGGAAACGAAAAGTAATCGAGTGAATATACCTCTAGGGACCTTGCACTAGTCTGTCCTGGGTGTAAAAAGAAGTGAAGTGAATAAAGAAAACACGACAATTGCAGAGAGACAGAGAAAAGCCCGAATTAGCGCGTCAGTAGTAAAAGGCCACTACTAGAATCCACATCTTTGAGCTTGTACTAGACTGCCCTGAGTATAGAAAGCGAAGAAAGTCGACCATAATACAACGCTTCGAAAAAGCAAAGAAGCTTAACGTATGCACTCCTGAAGTAGTATCAAAGATTGAGGAAAACAAACATAACCGCCATTTAAGATTACCTTGTGCCAGACTATAGACACCGAGAATTGAAAAGCCTAAAACTTATACGAGGAATTGACGGACTGTTGATTCGTGAAATGGTCTCTGACTAAATCTTACCAACTCAAGGAGGGGTGAATATATGTATCCTTTTAAAGTCATTTTTTATATACTAAATATTGTTTTTTGCAAGCCGTACTTTGTTCTCTGTTTCTTGGCGTCGACTTTTATTTTTTTACTTCCTTATTCGTTTACTCGCTGACAAACAACCCCGATTTGTGATTGATCTGTTTTCTAGACCTAAAAAATACAACGTAGGCAGATAACGAATTGGTCGATAAGCGAATTGGAAGCGGAAAACCCACGTGTTTGGCGAGGGCGGCTGTACCGTCACATATTACTCGCTTGTAAGCCGCAAACTGTTTCCCGAAGAACAAAAAGGATGACACAAAGGAACAACAGGAACAGGTGATCTACGGTGCATTGTTCAGCAGATCTTCAAGGAGAGCAAAAAGAAGCCGAAAAATGTTACCATGACTAAAAAAAAGTCCCACAAAGCTGGATAATAGACTGTCTAAGATTATACATGATATCTGACAAAGTCATAAAGTTTATGACAGAAGCCATGAAAAACTGGAAGTTGACTTAGAAGTAGGTGGATAAACTTTAGCGGAAGTAGAAATCCAAAAAGGCATCTCCAAGGGAGATGCGCTTTCACTATGATAATTTGTAATAGCGATAATGCTACCGAATCTCATTCTTAGAAAATTCACAGGAGGCTACTGATTTATTAAGAAAAGATTACTCATTTAATGTACATGGACGTTGTCAAACGGTTTAGAAAAAATGGAAACGAATTGGAGCCTAATACAAACAAGAATATACAATCAATATACGCCAATTGTGGTTGGTGCCCTTGAGACAGTCCTCCAAAATTTTGGGAAAAGATTCGATGAATTGGAGATTAGAGGAAGAATCGAGCCCATCGAGACCACGGCACTGTTAAAATCTGCAAGAATACTTAGAAAAGTTTAAGACATCTAAAGCTACTTACTGTCCCCCGGACTCCAGTGAAAAAACAACAATGGTGGGTCAAATTCGCAAGGAGAATATTATAATGATCTATGTATTTTATTCAATAAAGAATGACAACTATTTTGTCGTTAATACGGTTATTTGTATAATCTGAATACCCGCACTGAACATAAAACTGCCTTCCTTGACTATTTGATAAAATTGATTAGAAGTGATTTTTTTACAGTTGAAATATATTATAATATTCTTTTGTATTTTCGTAAAAATTTTACAAGTTAAAAAGGCTATTAGCATTATATTTTAATAAGTTATTATTATAATCAGTTATTATTATTCCTTTTTAAATTTAATATCGCCAAAAATGCTCTCAAGGAGTATTAAATTTAAAAAAAATTCTATTATTTTGCTCCTTTGGGAGTTTTTCACACCAGCGTTAACTGATGGTTTTCCACTAAAGTCAAAATGACAGCAAGTCTCCTCAAGTCTCAAGGAGTCTCCTTAGTGTTCTGGCCGATATAAAAAATGCCGTAGTTTGGATGGTCTCAATTCGTCCTCTTATTTCCAAGTCCTTTGGAAAAACTGCCAAGCGCGCTAATTACAATTGGTATCACCGTCACTTTCATATTCAATATGTTTTTTAGTTCTATAGTAAGGGCTAGGTATTTATCTCTCTTTTCATATTCGTTTAGTTTTACCCTATGGTCAGCCAGAATGGCAAAGTCCACTATTCACCAGGTTCTCTTTCTTTTGTTGACTATCACTAGGTCTAGTCGTCTGGCCGAGATTAGATTATCCATTTGTATCTCAAAATCCCAAGGAAGTTTGTGTGTCTTTTTTTCTAGGACGGATTCTGGGTTGCGCATATACCATTTATTCGTATGGTCAAATTTAAACTTCTTGTACAATTCCCTGTGGATCATCTTGCCCACCCAGTCGTGTCTATTCTTATACTCTCTTTTGTGCTAATTTACTTCATTCGCTTATTATGTGATTGATCATTTCGTCTCAATTGCCACATAATCTTCATCTGTTATTTTGTTGCATCTTGTCTATTTTTCCTTTGACATAGTCCTTATGGCGTTGTTTCGTGCTGTTATCAGGAGAGATTCAGTTTCCATCTTAAGGTTTCCTTTTTTAGCCATGTCCAAATTTCCTCTTGTGAGATGTCGCTTATTTGTGGCTTGAAATATTCATACAGTTGTTTTTCTTCCCATTTTTGTTTCCTGCTTATTTTTATTCTATTGATGCTTGTGCTGTCTGTATTGTTTCTGCTGGCTGCAATCATTCTTCCCCCACGCTTTTTATGTTGTGTTCTAGTAGTTGTATCGATGAACCGACGCTGTCTTCAATGCTAGCGAGTCCTTTTCCGCTTTTTTTTCTTGACACATACAGTCTGTCTACATCAGTTCTAGGATCTTAGGCCTTATGCATCGTCATGAGTTTCCTTTTACTTTGGTCCATTTGTTAGAGTTCTTCTCTGGTCCACGTTAAGAATGGTCCTGAGTATCTTACGAAGGGGACAGCCCAGGTATTTATCCCTTTGGTTTCGAGTAGTTTCCTCATTCTCCTATGGTATTCTTTTTACTTTTATCTCCACATGTTTAATGGTGTCCGCTTCCAGTATTCCCAAGTATTTGTAGATTTCCATTTCTTTGAGCGTTCTGACTTTTTCTTGATTTGGGAGTTCCATTCCTTCAGTCACATGTCTTGTTTTGATTATTATCATTTTACTTT
This sequence comes from Sepioteuthis lessoniana, assembly GCA_963585895.1. Lineage (NCBI taxonomy): Eukaryota > Metazoa > Mollusca > Cephalopoda > Myopsida > Loliginidae > Sepioteuthis > Sepioteuthis lessoniana. The sequence continues at coordinate 60,843,799 of OY757943.1, forward strand.
TTCACATCTGGGTAAGCTGATGGATTTTTACTGGAGTTTAAGTGACAGCGAGTCTCCTCAAGTCTCCAGGACTCTTCTCAGTATTCTGGCCTATCTCAATAATGTAGTTTGGACAGTCTCCACCCGTCCCATTATATCTGAGTCCTCTAATCCTTTGGTGACTGTACTAAGAGCACCAATTACAATCGTCACTTTCATGTTCTCCAAATCTTTTAGTTCCCTAGCTAGGTCGAGGTACTTATCCCTCTTTTCTCGTTCTTTCAATTTTACTCTGTGGTCCTCCAAGACAGCAAAGTCCGCAATCCAGCAAGTTCTCTCTTTTTGGTTGATTATTATAAGGTCTGGTCGACTGGCCGTGATTAGGTAATCCGTTTGTATCCCAAAATCCCAAAGGAGTTTGTGTGTCTTGTTCTCAAGGACAGATTCTGGGTTGTGCATATACTATTTATTCGTATGATCAAACTTAAACTTCTTGCCCAATTCCCAGTGGAACCTTGCCCACCCAGTTCTGCCTAGTCTTATATTCTTTTTGTGCTAATTTGGTACATTTGCTTATGATATGATTGATCGTTTCGACTCTATCATCACACAACCTACATCTGCTGTTTTGTTGCGTCTTATCTATTCTTGCTTTGATATCGTTGGTCTTTATGGCATTGTTTTGTGCTACTATTTGAGAGGATTCAGATTCTCTCTTAAAGTTTCCCTTTATTAGCCACCCCCCCAGGTTGTTTTGTGTGAGGTGTCGTTTGCTCGTCGCTTAAAACGTCCATAGAGTTGTTTTTCTTCCCATTTTTGTTTTCTGGTTATTGTCGTTCCGCTGGTCCTTGTGTCGTTAGTATTGTTTCTTGTGGCTGTAATGAGTCCTCCATCGTGTTTTTGTATATAGTCGTCGAGTCGTTGTATCAATAGGTCAATGCTGGCAAGTACTCTTCCTCCCTCTTTTCTTGACACATATAGTCTGTCAACATCATCTCTGGGATGCATTGTCTTATGCATTGTCATTAGTTTTCTTGTTCTCTGGTCCATTTGTTTGAAATCTTCTCTAGCCCACTTCAAGAATGGTCCCGAATATCTTTTGAAGGGGACTGCCCAGGTATTTATCCCTTTGATAAGGTTCCTGTTAATAGAGTTTTGTCTTGAGTGGTTTTCTGGTTCTTCTGAGATACTCTTTTAAAATTTTTTCTTTCATTTCCACTTTTTTGATGGTGTCAGCTTGCAATATCCCCGAGTATTTGAATGTTTCCTTTTCTCCGATCGTTCTGTCTATTGATTTATTTGGTAGTTCCACTACTTCCCTTATGTGTCATTTGCCTCTTTTCATTACTAGCATGGCAAATTTTTCTATGTCAAATCCTATTCTTATATCTTGAATGTATATTTTCACAGATGGTATTAGGATTTCAAATTCTTTTTCGTTTTTGGCAAACAGTTTGATGTCGTCAATGTATATCAAGTGGTTGATATTTCTTGCGATTTACTGAGTCTGTATGCGACAGTGGATTTCTTAAGGGTGTGGTTGAGTGGTATCATCGCCATTAAAAATGGTAATGGTGATAGTGCATCTCCCTGGAAGATGCCTCTTAGAATTTTTTTCTAAGCTTTTTTTCTCCTGGTGTCAAATCCACTCTCCAGGTTTCCATGGTCTTTTCGATAATTGGTCGGGTATTTTATACATTTTGAGACGGAGTTGTATCCAGCGTTTGGGGACCATATCCTGGCCTCGTTTTACTCGCGTTGAGGATGTGTTTATCAATATATAGTCGTTCCCCGGTGTCTCTGGTTCTCTTGCGGCATACTTTCTGTTCCTAAAGGAAGATTCACAGCTTATCAATGAGTAGTAGATCTTAATTTGTGCCGTTAGTATTTTTCCACATTATCGGTAGGCACGTTATGGGTCTATAGTTGTTTGTTCCTTTGAGAGGGTCTTCTTGAATCAGGGTGATCTTCCCTTTGGCCATCCGTTCGGTTATCTCAGTTTTCTGTATCTATTTATTTATTTATTTCGGTAACAAGTCTGTCGTGGATGGAGGTGAATTTTTCAAACCAAAATCCGTGTATGCCATCTAGGTCAAAGGTTTTTCAGTTTGATATTTTTAAAGTGTTTCCTTGAGTGCGTCGGGGTGTATATTTAACTGAGGGTGTTCTTAGAGGATTCGCAATTCTGTTTCCATGTTGTTTATCCATTCAGCTTTTTTGTTATGATCTTTCAGTTCGCATCTATTGAGACAAGCCACTACTAAACGATATAAAATTTATCAAAAATTTTAAACATACAAATCTAATTCGTTCTCTTGAAATAGTTTAGCTGAAAAAAAAAAAACTCTTAAAAAAGTTCATTTTTAAAATACAAACATTTACCAAAAGATTTCACAAGCAACAAAATCTATCATGCATTTTAAATAAAAGACAATTTTCACTTACTGGATTTTCATTATTATTATTATTATTATAGATTTTTATAGAATTGTTGGAATTAGATAGAAATGCTTGAAACCATTCATGTTTAAACGAATGAATAATGTTAACTAGATTTACTAGTGTTAAATATTGAAACACCTGAAATCATTCAACTTTGAGCAAATAGAACTATTTGTATTTGACAGCAATACTTGAAACCATTTAATTGTGTGCAAATAGAATTATTAGTGTTTGATATCAATACTAGAAACCATTTAATTGTGTGCAAACAAATGATCTAATGTCACCTACAACTATTTCTTTTCAAATCATATTTGTATATATATAGACTGGATTTGGCATTAGATAACCCACATGCGTTGGTATGCCATGAAACACAACCAAACCGACCAAACAAAAGAACACTAAAATTATTTATATATATATATATATATATATACATATATTTATATATATAAGGCTTAGCTAGCACATCATATGCTCAAAGAGCAAAGCATATTAAGAAGATTGTGTTAAATTCTGAAGGATTGTTCGAAATACTGAAATTTTTCTTGTGATCGAGCATTGATCAGTTGCACTCGAGAGAAATATGAAACTATCTACTCAGTCATGCAATAAGTCTTTCTTTCTTTCTTTCTATGTGTTGTGTGTGTATGTGTGTGTCATTCTGTTTAGATCTACCGGACCGAAATAGAAATATAATTTTTAACTAAATATAAAGCTAATATTTTCCCTCGTGAAAAAGATATGTGGAAGTTAATTTAATATCAATGAAATGTGGCCTAAATATGGCAATGCCGTCTTTGTTTGTTTGAAAGTATTAATCTGGCACCTCAAATACAAATCCCAGAGTCCCTTTCAGTTTTTAAAAATCTTAAATCTTTCGAGATTGTTTTGCGAGTGTCACGAAGAAAGTTGGGAGAGATGATGATGAGACGCGGCAACGAAATGAGGAAAGAAAAAATAAGACACATCATTATAGAAAACTTCCGCTCAGTTTGTTTTTGATGTTTTACACCTTCTCTCGACATCGATCTCAAAAACAATAAGACATGAAGTGGTATGTTCAAGTCAATCAAGGAATTTCTTTGATAAATTGTAGCCCATTCCCGATGTAGAGGAGTCGGTTTCGCTAGCCTAAAAAATTTGGTCATTATTCTCCCGGTATCCAAGTAACTGACCCATTAAAAAATCCCTAACTCTCGAGTTTGATTGTCTCTCAAACTGTTGTATAGCCGCATACACATATACATATAGAAATATGAGCAGAAACATAGTAAACAATAATGACGACTTTAATGAACGAACGAACACACTTCTTTATAAAAATATCATCTCTCATACTTTATTCTCGAAAGGGTTGATGTTGGTTGTATGTGAGAGATGAGTGGGAGACGGGGACAGACTGCTACATATTGACCCAAAGTTCTTCTGACCATAGCAGCACTTCTTTCTCATCTTGGCTGGGTTGCTCAACCGTGGATCACTGAGAGCCCAAAGCACTCTGTCTGCCGCTGGCTCTCAATTCGGCATCTTGTCTCCAACTGACTCCAACTGGCTCAAGCCGTCTGTGTCCTGGTTATATTTTTGTTCGACGTCCACCTGTTTCCGCTGTTCTTCCGCTTATTTACACAGGTGCATCTCTTGACTGACGGCTCGGTCGAGGGTCAGTATGTTACAAAACCAAACGTTAGAGTTCTCGTGATTGACTTTTTATTGTGGGTCATACAGCTGGGCAACAGGTTCACTGGAAATGGGAATGGGTACTACATTATAATCAGCAACCATTTCACATTCTCCTTAAACTTGTCTTAAGTATTTCAATAGCAATTTTAGCTTTCAGGGAAAACTAAAAATTTTCTGGCGCCAAATTTTGACGGAAGTGAGTTTGCTCAAGAGGGAAGCTTGATAGATTTGGCAATGCGATGTCCTGCAAAACCCCTGCATAAGACACAAACAATCAATTCGTTCGGTCATTGTGAATATAACAGTTACACGCTGAATAAATTCATGATAGAATATCTGTTTACGATTGTATCGTAAGGTTTCTTCTTAATAGTTATAAAGATGCATCACGGCTGCGGAACCAGTTCGCGAGATATTCAAAATGGCTGAATATGTTCCGGACAGCCCTCGTACCTACACATGTATAAACATGGAAGAAGCCACACCCAAATAGCCACACGGTCACGCGTCAATACAAACATACAGAGACAGGTGGCTTATTTATTTTGTGCCCCTGAAAATGTTTCAGTGAAAGGTCGACACTCGTTCACATCTGTTTGGGTAGGGAAGGAAAAAAAATTAAAAATCTCTGATGAATAACGATAAAATCTCTTAAGCTGTTTATATATACAATGGAAATACTGTTCCGATAAAGAAAGAAAGAAAGAAAGAAAGAGGAAAATGGAGAGGGTAATAAAAAAGGAAGAAGGAAAAAGAGAGTGGGAGAAGAAGGAAAGGGTAGAATGAAGGAAACCATAAGAGAGAGAAAGACAGAAAGAAAGAAGAGGATCATGAGAAACAAAAGAAAAGAAAGAAGGAAGGAAATAAATAAATAAAGGGAAGAATGAAGGGAACCCAAAAAGAAAGAAAGGAAGGAAGAAATAGTAAGAAAGAAAAAAAGAAAGAGAAAAATAGAGGGGTCCTTAAAAAAGGAAGAAAGAAAGAGAAAGTGGGAGAAGGAAAGGGAAGAATGAAAGGAGCCATAAGAGAGAGAAAGACAGAAAGAAAGAAGGGGGCCATGAGAAGCAAAAGAAAGAAAGAAAAGAAGGAAGGAAAGAAAGATATAAAAGAAGAAAAAATGAATAGAGCGAGAGAAGAAAGAAAGAAAGGGAAGAATGGAGGAAAGCAAAAAAGAAAGAAAAAAGAAAGAAAAAAAGAAAGATAGTCGCTTGCAGATTTGTGGTAAATGGAAGAATAATGCCGAAATATAACAAGACAAACACTCATAAACGCCGAGAGAAATTTCAGAATGGTAAAGAAACGCCATTTTTTGTTGTTCTTTTTAGGAAACGTCCAATATTACCGTTCTAAATTTTTATTGTTATTTTCTTAACATTTCGCCCATTATTAGAAAACCGAAACATGCAAAAGTCATGGTAAACATCTTCACTGATTTGGATATACATGCAAATTTTATTAGTTAATGAACAAACGAGGATATAAGAGCTTTCAACTTTCAATTTTCAGTGTAGGTGATTTAAATTGAACAAGTTTCAAACTATTCCACAGGTATTGCAGCACTATTAGCCGGTTCAAAGACCTGGTCTTAGAAATAATCTATCCTATGTAGAGAGAGTTGAAAACTCTCGTTTATGACATCGTGTATCAACCTTTTTGAGTTATTTAATTCTCAAGATATCCTTATAGAAGGACAACCGCTATATTATATAACTGGGATGTATATAACTGAAAGCCAACGAACTTATTGTCAAGAGGAATAGTAAAATATTCCGAGGAAACATGTTGAATTTGTACTCCTCTATTCCACGAATATTGTTCGTAAAAATGAGAGGTATATCAAGTAGTGATTATGACGTGTAATGCCCCTTAATATATAAATAAATTTAATGCTAGTTTTCCTCAAGTGGTTCATAATTTACAATCTATGGTGAATAGGCGGGGGCGCCCAAAATATATGTCTGTGTTTCTAAAATATCTGGAAATGGGTGAGAGAGTATTAAAACTGAAATCATGTCTTTCTCAGGAGCATTAGCGATTATAAGTAGACTTGGTGAAACCCACACACACACACACACACACACACACAGATAAATATATATATATATATATAAAAGGTCATTCAATAAATACGGGTAATTTTGCCGAAGGAGTTGGCATCTGGAAACGTTGTTTACAGTTGCACGTTTTACTAGGAAAACTAATGACGACGAGTCCTCTCATGTTTCAAAATACTGTCAGCATGACCTTATTTACTGACCACTGAGCCCAAAATCTTACCAGAGAATCAGTGTGTTTCTGATATATTGAGTGTCTTTTTGACTCTTGCTCGTAAGGCCAAACCTATGTTTTGTTTGTTTATAATCATAGTTTTACTAAAAGATGTTTCTCCGTACAAATACCCCCAAAACAAAACTTTTTTTTTTTACTAAAAAATGTTTCTCCGTACTCATAACCCTACCCAAAATGTTTTTTTTACCAAAAGACGCTTCTCGTACAAATACCCCCAATATAAAAACTTTTTTTTACTAAAAGACGCTTCTACGTACAAATACCCACGATATAAAAACTTTTTTCTTTACTAAAAGACACTTCTCCGTACAAAAACCCCAAATATAAAAACTTTTTTTACTAAAAGATGCATCTCCGTATAAATAGCCCCACTATAAAAACTATTTTTACAAAAAGACGTATCTCTGAACAAATACCAGCAATATAAAACTTTTGTCAAAAAAAAAATGCTTCTCTGTACACTCAATACCAATTAATTTTTTTACTAAAAGATGCTTCTCCTTACAAATACAAAAACAAAACTTCTTTGACTAAAAGACGCATCTCCGTACACATACTCCCAATATCTCGGTACCCATACCCCCAATTTCTCATAGCTTACACCTCTCAGCCTCGAAAAGTTTGATAACAGACCTCTGTTCAAGTCTGGAGCACTTCGTTTGTTTTTCGACCATTTTAAAAAAACCTCAAAAATTTTTTTCGAGTTTATAATAATTTTTGCAATAAATCAATTTCAAACCATGCTGAGTTTTACATCTATGGAAAAACATTCTAAAATAAAGTCATTTTGTCTTTTTCCAAAAAAAATTCTTTATTTATTGAGTGACTCTCGTTTACATATTACCTATTTAAATATTAAATTAGCAAATATTTAAATTATGTACCCTTTAAGTCCATTACTTAAATCGCACAGACGTTTGACGGAAATGGAAGAAACCGTATTTAAAGTATGAAGAAATTGTCATGTGATATAATGTTCACGTTATTCTCACACACGCATCATAATTATAATTCATTGATTTTAGAAATCTGAACTGACTAAATACAACAATTAGGTGGTAAATGACACAGAAGATATATATTTAGGTGTCTACACTTGGAAATCAATTTGTTCAGTCTGACGATTGTGCAATTTACGTGTAACTTTAAGTAATAGACTTTAACAGTTCATAATATGGGTTTTTAGGTTTTAGTCCTGCTCAGAGTTGCATTGAGCACTTTTTATGCAATATATATATATATATATATTAGAGTGTTCCCCAATGATCCGAGAGACCTTGGTTCAATCCCAGGTCGCATCATACCAAAGACTTTAAAAATGGTACTTGATACCTCCTTGCTTAACACTCAGCAATATAAGGTACGTATCAAAGGTAAAGTGGAGCAATCCTGGGAAAGGAATAGCGCCGTCCCCCACACCTCGGTCTAGTAGCTATTGAAAAGGAAGCCTTCCGGTCGCTCTCGACTACGGTCGCCAACTTTACTTTTACTTACTATATATATATATATATATATAGAGAGAGAGAGAGAGAGAGTTAGATATGAGTTTTCCGTGGAAAAAGAAGCGTATGTGAGGGAATATTCTGATTATGTGAAGTATGAATGTATAAATCAGACGATCGTAGATCACACAGGCCCCAAATGTGTGATAAAAACACCAGGATGTTAGTCGAAATAAATTAACAATTACTATACATAAAACAAAGTTTTAGGATTTTGTTTTTATAGACTTGCCTAAAGAATTGTGAAGGGTGTGAGAGCAGAACTGCGAACAACAATAGAAATTCCTTAGGGTCTCTTTCCGCTTTTATTTGTTTATTATGAGCATGTTTTTTTTTTATTCAATCATTATTTTTCTTTTTAACAAACTGGGTTGGATTTCAGCAGTAGATGTCAGCCTCACCACCCACCCTCGGAATGTAACTGTGAACGCTCCTCGTCCTAAGAGAAAGGAGAAAAAAATAACAAATTTCTTGTTGCCACGTGTCAGTCTTTTAGTAAATCCATAATTATATTGAGGAAAAAAGGGGTCTTGAGAAAGTGTTTTTCTTTTTAATTTTCTTGTATAATTTTCGTTTTTCCCCCCTTTCTGCTATTTGTCTTCTATTTCTCACTTAATTTTCCCTTTTTCCTTCGTCTCCATTTTTGGTTTTTACTTTTTAAAATCTATTTTCTTTCTTTTTCGTTTTCTTTTTATCTTTTTTGCTTTTCTTTCATTCTCCTTTATTTTTTCTTTTATAACGTAAGTTTTCCATTTCGGTTCTCCTTTTTTTTTTCTTTACGTCTTTTTCCTATCTTCCTCGATAATTTTCTTCTTTGTCTTCACGTATTCCTATAACTTATTTTCTTTCTTGTTCTTTAAATTTCTTCTTCTTCTCATTATCATCATTATTATGATTAAGTCCTACTTCTTATATAGACAGAACCTTCTACTCCTTTGGCCCCATAGGTAGAGTTACTTTTATTTTAATTGCACAACATGCTTATTCTTTTTTTTTCTTTCATTTGTCTACTCTACTCTTCTCTCTCTCTTTTTTCTTTCTCTTTCACACACACATACCCACATGCAGACATACAGAAACATTTTTCTTTCTGTTTTCTTCCTTTACTTCTTGCACTCGATAGCAAATCTTTCTTTCTTTCTTTGTATTTTTCTCTTTACCGGTCTGTCATTTTTTTTTCTATGTCTCAGTTTTTCCGTTTCTTCTATTTATAGTATTTTTGTACTTCTTGTGCGGTCATATTGATGCCTCCAAATTCAGGAGCTTCTTAAAAACATGAATGTACTTCACAGTCTCAAGTCGCTGAGTCGCCAAGAAATTCAGCAAAAATGTTCAGTAACATCTGTAGATTTTGATATTGTCGAGAAAAAAATAGAATTATAGGACCCTTGTCTCAATTTTTCTTTATATTTGTCAGAATAAGAAAATATGAACAATACGTATTAGAAAATATCGCACTTTTTGAATAATTCCCTGAGTCAACAGTGAATAAGTGCTGGGGTGATGGTGTCTAATTGTAGGTTGGGCAGTCTTTTCGTATGAATGTGTATTTGTGTTTGTGTGTATGAACACTAATAATAGAATAGAAGTCATTTGAAACAATGTTAACTTTTTTTAAAAATTTAAATAAGAGAAATAATGTTATAAGAAACGACACAGTGAGTGGGATTGAAACCCAAAATGATTCACGACGAATTCACTGTTAATTTGGCAGGGCTTCTTTGCTTAATGGCATGTCAACATTCGTAAATTACTTAATACCGAATCCATCCTTTCAGAAGAAGAGTAATGATACTGTTTAACCCATAGCAGCAGAGGTAACAAGGGGGTTCATACTTTTTCCGAAGGCATGAGTCCGAAAAATGAACGCTATAGCACGACTGGGGTTTGAACTAGCTTACTTCGAGGCTACAGTTTAACACTTTAACCACGACGCCACAGAGACACCCTCCTCTTGGTTGGTTGCGTTCCTGTTTCTCGTGTTTGCGTTAATGACGCTACTTGTGCGCATGGGCATCGTTAGAAGCTTAATGAAATGTCGATCCTTATCCCCTCGCTGTCGAATGCGGGTATTTAGAGTCCCGCAGGTGGAAATTTCATCTTTTTTTTGTTGCTCGCCTTGTGGACATCTTATAGGATCTAACGAAAGAAGGAAGATCTCTTTACCTGATGACACAGAGAATGCCTTCTATGACAACCTTTCCAGATGTCATCTCTCGATCCCCTGTGAAAACAAACATTTGGGATGACATCAACAACAGATACGTGAAAGTCCTGAAAGTCAATGAAAATGGTGCGTGTACAATTGTGTTATAGAGAAAATTTACTCGCACTTTCTAAATGGAAAACAAAATATAATACTTCAATAACAAGAGATAGCAAGTCAATAATAGTATCTTTTCCACTAATTATAAGGAAATAAACCACAATGGTTCTTTGTTTGTTCGTTTCTGTTAGCAAACACTGTTTATCGGGAGGGACATTCCGAGGGTATTTCGAGATAATCAACGTTAGTGAGAAATACGCAACTATTTCAGCCACAATGCAAACCACATTAAATATATGACACACCTCGTGTTGAACCAATGTTACATTTACACAAGGTTTATTGTAAGCTTTCATTAGATTAACTATGTGAAGATACCCCACCTCTCTTGGAAATCAGTAATCTAAATTTTTTCCTTTTGTGAACTCTAGTATCAGAATTTGGTGATTCTTGACCAAATACGTGAGATTCTTTTTAGGTTAAGAAATTAAAAGCTGTTCTAACCATGATTTCTTAGTTCTGGGTTCTCTTAATAAATCCGTTTTCATGGAAAATTTTCGAATATATTAAGCTTTGCTTACTACAGTACATATACCTAAAGAATGTTTTCAGTACATACTGTCTCCAAGAAGTCACCTATCTAAGTACTGGATAGACTCATCCCTGTTTAATGTCAGTATTCTGGCGCGAACCGGTGCTTTAAGCGTAACTTGCCTGTAACCCTCTTGTTTAGATTTGGGGCAAGTTCTATATTATAAGGTACCTTCTGAAGATCGAACTCACTACTTATTCTTAGGCTATTCTCGTTAACTAACCATAAAACCAAATGAAAGTATCCCTAAAATGAAGGTTAATTTAGATTTGACACAAGGTTGTAAGTATGGAGCGCCGTGAGGGGATCGAACGCATAACTTATTGCGATGCGATACTATGTTTCGTTCAAAAATTACATTCTTTTACTATGTCCAGCAAGAAGAGGCGGACAAAAATTTTCAAGATGACTGATGTTCTTTTCTCGAGGTTCTGAAGGTTTTTAAATGATATTACACACAATTAACGGATTACGAAAAGGAAAAAAGGCTGAGAAAACTTTTAAGGGACTGATAAGATTTCTATCATTTTGAAGAAGATGACAGGGGAAGCTATTGTATTAAACTAATATTTACGACATGTAACCTCAGGTGGTGTTAATGGTTAGAGAGCTAGGTTAACTGACATTTGGCTCGTGAGTTTGATTTTCATATAGTGCTCCACACTTCAGGCCTTGAGCAAAACTAAGCTTAGCACAGTAGATGACAATCTGATATTTACAAACTAATTGATTCACTAATTTTTTCTATCATGAGCCTAACGTTCTTAATTTTGTTTTTAATTTTTTAAATTGCATATCTCTAAATCTGTTTAATAGCCATCTCGCTGTTCTGTTTCCCTCGAACAGGGAGGGGTGTTGATTCTCATAGCTGGAAAGAATAAACAAGGAGTCATCTTGTAAGTACACCCTCCTTATTTCAACACTCCAGACATATTTTACATTACCGGCCGCACGAAATGGGAATCAACCATTCAGAACATTGATGAAAAATACGACCTCACAAACTTTACTCATCCGAGTGACCTGGCTAACTTGAGCTAACTGAATCGAAAGTTATAAGCTAATTTTTAACTTTTAAAATTTCCAGTCACATGACCTTGAAATCATTCAATGGGAACTAATCTCTCAACTGACAATTAAGCTAAATTGATATCAACTATACATAAAAATCTCGTTCTTTTTTAAATAACTGATATTATTGAAAATTAATTTAATCCTTTTTAAATAATCTATATTTCGTGCTAAATAAAAGATTTGGCCAATCACGATTCATATTTTTATTTCAAAAGTTATGTTTTTACATTTTCTCTTTTTATACATTTGTGTCCACGAAATTATTCAACTGTAAACGTGAATTTGTTTTATCAATCGAATACCCTTCCAATGGATCAGAGAAAATTAAGTGAAATTTAATGACTACATCAGAATTAAAATTTTTTTTTTACTCAATCTCTCTCTTTTATTCAATCTCTCTCTCTCTCTCTCTCTCTCTCTCTCTCTCTTTACACACACACACACACACACACACACACATATATATATATTGTAACAGTGTTGGTTGTCACTAATTAACTTTATGTGTTTGTGGCGAACCAAGTGCGATATAATTTGAAGAGTGCTCAATATCTGTAATAGAGCTATAATAATAATAATAATAATAATAATAATAATGATAAAAACTATGGAACATGCAGGTGACAATTATACCAATTGTAATTGGTGCGTTTGGAACAGTAACTAAGGAATTACTAAAGGGACTGGAGGACTTGAAAGTTGGCGGACGAGTGGAGACCGTTCAAACTACTGCACTATTGAGAACGGCCAGAATACTGAGAAGAGTCCTGAAGACTTGGGGAGACTTGCTGTCAATCAAACTCCAGTGAAAGACCATCAGCTAACGCTGATGTAAAAAACTCTAATGAATAAAAAATATATGTATGTTAGATTTATATATATATATATGTAAACAAAATTGAATCAATATTGAAATGAAAGCGGACATAACGAAACTTTAAAATATGAATTTTCCCACTTGATACGAGTCGGGTTTATGAGACATTCTATCGTAAATGAAACATAATGCCGTAAATGAATCATTGTGTCGTAAAGAAAACATAAGGTTGTCTTTTTATTAAGGAATTGCTATTTTATTTTTGCACTGCAACAAAATTTCTTTCAAAAGATGTTTACTCTTAAGTTAATACCAAATAAACATTAAGAAGCTGGGCCCTCAATTCAATTTACGCAGTGTTAGGCTGCGAGGGATTTGAGTTATTGTCGGAGAAAAGTTGAGAAGAAAAAGTTGTTACTTGACCTCGGTGACCAAAGAACAAACACATTACAAAAATCCACTCACGTTTCTTTTGAATGTTAAATTTTTCTTTAATCCGTCTCATAAGCTGGAAGATGTGATGTGGTTTTTGTTCAGTCGATGGAGGAAAGATTCAGTCTTTTATAAATAGTTGTCCATCCCCAAGATAGATGGGAAGGCGGTCTCGTTTAACCCCCAACATATGTTTGTTTTCCTTGGCGTTTAAATTAACTTTTTAAAACTAAATCAATTTTAATTTACACATGACTGTTCCCAGTCAAACCAAAAGACTCAGCTCCTATGTTGTAGTTTCTCTTAGATTTTCATATTCGGGGAAAGAACCTTGACCCGCCAACTCTCGATCACTTCTACGCGAATGTTCGCCACATCCGTTATTCGCTCAGAGTACTGTTGAGAAGGCAAATAAAAAAACAGTTGCTTAAATAACTTGTTAAATAACTTTAAGTCTTTTCTAACTTTTCAATCAGAAACGTGTTAAAAACTATTATGTCAGTCTAACCGGGCAAAAAAAGAAAGAAAAAAAAAACTAAACAAAAAGGTAAAAGCAAACTTTACTCTAATTTTATTTATTCATTGATTTTTATTTATCTATTTTATAAACTGTCCTTCAGACTTGGGTTTTATTTAAATTATATTTATACTAATCTCAATTTTGTTTACTAGAAAGTTTCTTAAAAGGAAGCTTTTTCAGTCACGAAAGACATCACAGCCAGATAACTTGTCGTTCTCCATCCCACGCAGTTGATTTTATATATCTTCAGTTCACAGTAAAAACGTTAAATAACCTGACATCAAAAATTAGATTAAATATTATAGTTTTGAATTAATTAAAAACGAAAATAAATTTTTGCAAAATGTTCCCTTTTTATTCGGATATTTTTACGATAAATGTAAACAGAGTTACAGATTAGTCCTCTTAATAAGTTAAATCGAAATAAACAAAATAAAAAAATTGAATTAAGAAGTTACGATTAGTTTTTATTTTCTTTAGTTTTGGTGTCATTTTGAATGTGTCTCAACTGCTATTAGGTATAACCAAATATCTAAAAGTTTACCGCTTGGCGCCTGAGGAGATCAAACATTTTTTTGTGATGGCCATGCAGGAGTCTCGATTCGTGTGTGGCTCCTGACTATTAAATGTCAAATCTGATTTAGTGGAAAGTCGTATAAATCCATACATTTTTTGATGCCAGGTTTTGACTCTTTTCTAAGTTTGACATTGAGATTTTACTTAATTGATGTGTCTACAGCTTCATATCATTTGAAGACGAAAAAGGTAGCATTTTATAAAGAACTAGGGTCATTTTAACCCCCTCCCACCAAAAAGTCTAGCTAGTTGGCTGGTAGATCTGGAAGTTGTGTGTTTAGTTTTTTTTATAAATGTCTCAGTGTTGTGCCTGATTACGTTAAGCTCGTTGAGTGCCCTACACTTGAAAACTTGCGCTAAGCTTGGCTTAGTAAACACTTATGAAAATAAATAGAAGGAAAGAAAACACAAAGTGAACAGAAAAAAATGGAGAAGAGCTTGTTTAAATAGAATAAATTGTTTACCTATTATCTTGATTTGTGTCGAAAACGAGACGAGGTCATTTGAAGAATATCATCTGGGAATTATACCCAGTAATTTTAACCATTTTTACTCAAAAGAACGAAATAGCGCCAAGATGTTGAGATTCTTGAAACGCATCTTGAATTCATTGTGGCTGACTAGAAAAGATGATGGCTGGATCCAGTAAGCAGGGTCTTTGACGTGGATTTAAGTGAGCAAAGGAGGTAAGAGATATAGGTAAGTCGATGAAGTAAGAAATGTGTAAAAATAACAGCGATAAAAAACAATTAAATAGAAGAAAAAAACCCTGAGAAGGATTAGATCTATACTTGAGAGTCTAGAAGACCATCAACAGGAAAGCTAAGCAAGGTAAATCAAAACTAAGAAAGAGAAAGTATGTGGGTGATGAGAGAGAGAAAGACAAACAGACAGAGAAAGAGATTGGAAGGCGGACAAGAAAGAAGGGTGTATATGTGAGAAACAGAGAAACTAAATAGTTGGTCGGAAGTAAAGAGCGTATGTGTACGAAGAAAAGGGAACGAGGTTGGAAGTGGTGGAAAGAGAAGAAAATGTGTGCGAAGAGAGAGAGAGAGAGAGAGAGTGAGAGAGGGGGGTGAGTGAATAGTTAAAGCCTAAGAGAGAAGGAGAGAAAGAAAGTGAGAGTGATTGTAAGAAAGAGTGAAATTAATATATCGATTGAGAGAGTAAGCAAGGGAGAGAATGTGTGTGTGTGTGTGTGTGTGTGTGTGTGAGAGAGAGAGAGAGAGAGAGAGAGATGTATGCATTCCATATTAGTTAATTAGAAACAATAAAGTTGATTATATGAATCATTCCTATATATATATATATATATATATATATATATGTTTCGGCAGTCCACAATAGCAATAAAACAATTCGTGGAAATCATTAAACGGAGAAATACTAATTACTTATCTGAAATTCTTTATCCACGCACCGATTAGATGAGCGCTTTGGGGAAAGAAGAAAAATAAATTTACCTCTTGTTTAAAGTAACGATACTTTCATCATGAAAAAATCTACAGAAAAAGGTAATGAGTCTTGTTATATAAAAAAATATTTACTACAACATAATTATAAACCAACTTTTTCTCCTTCAAATTAGTTTATTTGTACAGCGACACACCAACGATGACGTTATTCGTAATCCTGAAAACAGTATTAGAAATTTTCAACTGACTTTGTCTTCTCTTGGTTCTTCATGACCTGTTTCATGCTCTTAACAATTTCCAAATGGTGACCCCGTGGCCGGGTTTTGAGTTTGAGGAACAGGAAACAGTTACAAGAACTTGGGTCAGGAGAGTGAGGGATATTCTCTTTAGATAAAAACTCGTTCTTAGAGAGTGTGTCTTGGATGTGATACGACTGATGTTTTATGTCTAGAAAGTAATGAAGCGTTTTCCTACTTGCTACTCTAATTGAAAATCTCCAGTTCAATATTAATTTAACGGCAGATATGATAAGATTCTTGACTTTTGTTGTATTTCGCTTTTTGGGAAGTGACCACTCGACTCAAACCGTGATAATCTTCCATGATCCTTAAGTTATTCAAAAATACCTCGTTCCACCGAAAAAACTTGTCCCCGTACTAAACTCCTGTAAGCCTGAGTTAACTTGTTAAATGTTTCAGTCTCATTGTCCAGAAGTCTGATACAAAATAAAAAGACTTGTAATAGTTCAGTATTACTAAGTTGAAGGTGAGTTTATAGAGGCAAACTTAAATGTTTTAACGCGTGTTCATGGTCATCTTTGATCAGCCGTTTTTTCAATGTTTCTTCCGACTGGTTGCTTTGTCAATGCTTTCTGTGCCTGTGTTGTGTTTTTAAAGACTCACAGATTAACGCAACTTGGTCGGAGCGCCTTGCGACGAGTCCGGAGGTTAATTAGACTGAGTTATAGAAGAGGTTGGTTATTATCAGAACGCAACAACTTTCTGTTAATAAAAACAATACAAATTTTTATTGCAATATGCTTATATAACCATATACAGTAGCAAAAAAAAAGTTTCACTCACTAATTTGAAGAGAAAAGATAGGGTGAGTAATTTGGGTGGGGTTGTTGTTTTATGCTAATTAGGGCAGAGTTTTTCAGCCGAAAAAACGGTCTTGGTACTGTAGGAAGAAAATTAGGGTTCTGGAACTTCATTACTTCTTTTGTTAAAGTTTTTTTTTGCGGCAAAGACTTTGTAGCAGAAAGAAATAATTTCAAATTTATTGTCTAGCGCGGAAATTATTTTGGCCGTTGAAGTTTCAATTTATATTTTCTACCAATGTGGATGATTTTTGCCATTCTACTCGGATGACTTTCCCGCGTAGAATAAAAGACCGCACAAATACTCTCTCAGCCTCTTCCTCACTCATTCTAGCAGTAGAACAGATTAACATCAACATGAGGAAAGTGCATTCAATTTTTGGACCATTGTTTTCTCTAGAAGATCATTTCTTTATCATTTATTCATTCCTTCTAGACTAACTGGTCCTCGAAGCTTCAAGTTGGATGCTTTATTCCTGCTCTAACATCTGCAGCTGCTTTCTTCCCTTTGTACGACTCACAGTACAGGGTTATCTCTCAAGCTGGCATTAAAGTTTTTGGAACTCATCAATATTCCCGTCCACTCATTCGTCTTACTCCTTTTCTTAACATAACAAGACAAAAAACCCCAACAATTTGCCTTTGTTATAACTTTTTGGAACTGCAAAGTTTTCGTCTAGCGATAGTTTCAGTGTCGTCTTCTCCCTTGAGCATTGTTGACGGGTTAAAACATTCATAGAGCCTTTTTATTTATAGAAAAAAAAATTGTGGACCCAAACACCTCTAATTAATCAGTTAATTACGGATCATGTGATATTGCATTTCATTGGCCAGTCACTAAGAGCCTAGCTTTCATTCACGGGGATATAGAGAAAGAGGGTAGCAAAAACACCCCTGAACGCATCGACCAGCTCGTCAACCGGATACGATCGGGAAAAATCTCGTTGTGCACATGCTGAGCCAAGAGTTGAACCTGTGACTTTCGATAGTTTTTTGATAATAGCTCCAGTGACCTTTGCTTTAATTTGTAAACTCAGATAAATTAACCTTTCACTACCATTTGGATTTTAATGGTTTTCATTTCAACAAAATTACTTCAGACTTAAAAATTTTTAAACACAAGTGGAAATCCTCATTGTGCCTATCAGTGTCGTGGCATTTGTGGCCATTGTTA
Organism: Sepioteuthis lessoniana; assembly: GCA_963585895.1. Classification (NCBI taxonomy): domain Eukaryota; kingdom Metazoa; phylum Mollusca; class Cephalopoda; order Myopsida; family Loliginidae; genus Sepioteuthis; species Sepioteuthis lessoniana. The sequence continues at coordinate 60,861,662 of OY757943.1, forward strand.
AAAAAAAGCCGATCATTTCCAACGCTGATCAGGTGTAGACTGAACATTTGGACTATTGAGCAAAACCGAAAATGATCCCAAATTCTATGCTATATGTTATTGGTTTTTAAAAGGTTTTTCTTTTAATCTCCCCCAGCTTTTTTGAAGTTAAAATCTTTAACAAAGTCTAATAGGATATGAAGAGAGTGAATTACATCTTAGATTTGCGGAGTTGAAGAAAACGCTACCGTCATCGCTGCAGTGAAAAAAAAATGGGTCGTCACGGCTGGTGAAAACTTTTACGAGCGCGGAAATAAATTGACATAAGATTGTTTCTTGGTATGCTATTAATATATGCATATGGGTGAATGAGGTGACAAGATAATTTTCCACACCCATCATTTGAAATTTGTATGTCCTTTAACAGAATGACATCTATGGTACGGGCGGCCCCAACATAGAGAAAATTTTCAATTTGAAAAGATTGAAATGATGTTTGAAAGAATAGCGGGAGATAAAGGTTATAGAAGGAGCAATAAACTGAAAGAAAGAAAGGTGAAGTGATAGATAGATAGATAGATAGATAGATAGAACCAGTGTGAGATATATTGATAGATTGAAGGAAGTATAGAGATAAAAAGGATAGACACCGAAGGAAGGAGAAATACAGAAAGACAGATAGATAAATATACATTTGGATTAATAGATAGATGAAAGGAAGGAAAGATTAAGAAAAAGACCGCAATATATGTATATATATATATATATATATATATATATATATATAGTGAGAGAGAGAGAGGGAGAGAGGGAGAGAGAGAGGGGTGATATAAGAGATTGTGACAACGCGAGAGAAACAAGTAAAAAGAAATAAAGGGAAGTAGATACATAGAAAGAAAGTGGGCGAAGAAGGAAATAGAGATAGAAAAAAAAACTTCTAAACATGTTAAGAACTAAAATACTGTTTTGTTTGTCGTATGATTAACCCAGGAATCCTTCGTTTGAGCGTGACTTTAGACTTTGTTCGTGTCGTATTAGATTCGTAGCATATTTTCTTAAAGTGCAGAACGAAAACAGATGAGCGAAGTTAAAACATGACCAATGGCCCCCGACACATCTTCTGAGCAGCAGTGCCTACCGAATTTTGTCTTCAAGGATTATCACCAAAATCTGTAAACAAACAATAAAAAGTTTGGGATAGATTTAGAAAACACTAATAGCTGATCGTCTGATCTCCATATCTTTACATAGGTTAGACTGTTCATGATCTATCTATCTATCTATCGCAAGCTTGAGAGTTAGCTAGAAAGAAAGAATGAAATAGCTCTTTCTTTCTTTCTTACAAACACACATACATCCATAAATATATTTGTATGTACATATATGTGTGTGTGCATGCGTGCATGAATGTGTGCTAACGTGTAAAATGCGTTTATAATGCCTAAAAATCATAGTCAGTCTCTCTGTCTCTGTTGGTAGGTTGGCTGGTTGTTTTGTTTTACTGCGTATCAACCCTTTTCGGGTCATTTATCACCGAATTAAATTTCAAACAATTCAGTTTAATATAGGTATAGTTTTTTGTTTAAAAAGAGTTAAATGTCAGAAAGGTTCTATTTCAAACAATTTAATTTAGCAGAAGTATAGTTTAGTTCTATTTGATCCATAGATAGGACCCTTATCAGGTGCTACCACTCCAAGTCAGAGTGCTACCACTCCAAGTCAGGTGCTACCACTCCAAGTCAGAGTAATGACAATGAAAGGGTACTCTGCATTCCCCAATTACTGGAACCTCACCATTAGATTGTTTAGTGTCATATCAGGACACTCGTTGGTGTGGTCTCACCCCTCTGCAGAGAAGCAGTCGGTGTATTCTACAGCCCCAACCAACTGGGCAACTCGGTCTCTCTTTCTCTCTCCTCACCCCTCTCTCTCTCTCTATATATATATATATATATATGTGTGTGTGTGTGTGTGTGTGTGTGTGTGTGTGTTAGTCAAATTCTGTCCCCACAAGTAAGAGCAATTTTCATTTCGGTTAAATATATATCCTTATAGCGAAACATGCTGATTTAGATTTTTTGCATTGTTTTACCTTTGTTGTACCGTTGGATTTTATTTAAAACCTACCTTATATATATATATATATATGTGTGTGTGTGTGTGTGTGTGTGTGTGCACGCGTGTATTTGTGATTTTACAATACTTTTAAAGTTAAATCTTATTTAACTCTTCTTATGTCTGTAATAAAATCAAAAGGAATATCAGAGTATCTAAACACAATCTGCAAAGAGTCATATTTTAACGACTTCTTCTTCCTTCACTTGGCAATCTTCATTTGTTTTTCTCCCCGTGGCCAAGTAGTTAGTCTACTGTACTGCGAAATTGTAGTCAATAAGTTCGAACTCCAGTCATGCAATTACATTCACTAATACCCTCGGGAAAGAAAGATCTATACTTCTTTATCCCTCCAGTCGTGGGCTAAATACAGGGTTGAACGATAAAATTGTCGTCCTAAAGAAAACAACACTACAACTTTATTTTAAAATTTTTATTGAAAAAATTAATACAGGTAACTTGATTATGTAGTAGAGCTGACATCTATTCAATGTAGCCGCTTTCAGCCTCAATTACTGCCTCGATATGGATCCGGAACTGGGAGCATGCCTTTTCCACAAGCGCCGGCGGGAACTCGGCGTATACTCGGTGGATGGCGGCGATCAGGCTGACTTTGGTGTTGTGGGAGGTCATGTTGGTGATGTTCTCGATGTATAACCAAACGAAGTAGTCCAGCGGGTTCAGGTCGGGGGAGGACGGGGGCCAGTGAGAGAAGGGTACAAAGTCGTAGCACTCCTTCTGAAGCCAAGCCTGGGTCCCATTGGACTTGTGGACCGGCGCAGAGTCCTGCTGTCTCACCCAGGGTCTGCCACCGGCCACCTGATTGCACTAGGGGATCACCACACTCTTCAGCACATACAGGTACACTTTGGTGTTGACTTTCAAGCCGACTTCGAAGATATGAGGTGGCATGATGTGGCCCATAACCGTAGACGGAAAGTTTGTTTTCATCACCCTGGGCACGTCCCTGTTATTCGTGGCAATCCAGTTTTGCATTTTGAGGGTGCTAGCAATGGTCCTGTTGTCATAACTTGGATCGGTAGAGAGCATGGGTTGTACAGCGGCGCATCTCCGATCTCGCTCGTTGAACATTGTGTCACTTTCAGACATGATAGAAGGCTCCTATCGCTCTTGGGATTTGTACACAACTGGCCAACTAGTAGATGGTCTGCAACAAAAAAAAAAGAAAACCGGTTTTCATTAAACGGAAATGGAATCATGTCGTCTTTTCTAGGGCGACAATTTTATCGTTCCACCCTGTAGAACCATGATCATCTCTACAAGGATGGCTTCGGTATTAAATTAACCATGAAGTTTGATATGCCATTAAACAAAAAACCGAACTTATCTATTTCATTCTATTCCTATTTTATTGTGACATTCACATTTTTGCGGAAGTTGCATAAGACTTTGCTTTTCTCTTCCTCAAAATATTTAATAGCATTATGTTTTAAATGTCTTCATATTTTATACGCTATAGCGTAATTTTCGAATTATAATGGAATTTATTTTCATGCATTTTAGCCGGCAATTTTTAAAAAAATTCTGTTTTCTCAAATGAATTGAAAGGAATCAAAGCTTTGGCGTCAGGTTTGATCAGATTTAAGTTCAACGATTCAAGTCCAAGACCTTGGTGCCAAAATCGACCTACCTAAAAACATGCATGCGTATGTACATATATATGGGTTTGAAGGATTCCTTGCAACGTGTGAGGGTAAAAAAAAGGAAGCGTAGCGGACCATTTCTTGTGATTTCGACTCCCGCTGAATGATTGATGTTTCTGACCTTGAGTCACAACAAAGCAAAGCTTGTCAAATAATTATGAGAGTGGTGATGTATATGACTATTCTTTCGTGTATGTGTGTGTGTGTGGGGGGGTGTTTGACCAACTCCTCCGCTATGGGCAGGATGCGACACAAGCGAAGTACAACTGTTTATTTATTTATTTTTTTTATATTTAATCGGTTTCCGAACACAGAATGTCCTATTACTTATTCATAGCTGGGCAAAGAAAATATCTATTCATATATTTACCCGGTGCTATTAGAGTGAAATGAAACGCAGCCTTATCCAGATTTTGAGCTTAGCTTACCGAGTCCAACGGGGCCTCCACAACAATGCATGTGTGTTTGTGTGGCGAGGAGCGTGAATATGTATATATATATGCGTGAGTGTGCTTCGAAGTGGATTTGAATGTATGTAGAAATGAGTATGATTATCTTCATTTGATTGGGTGTACATACTAGTATGTATTCAAAAATATAGTCGGTGGTTCTTATTAAACAGCCTAGTTTGGTACAAGGTCATAAATAGGGGAAACCTCTGAGAATTGAGGTCACTAATAATAAGAGGGTAGCCGAGATCGCAAACTATTACATCATGCGAAGTGGGCATGAATATATATATATATATATATATATATATATATATATATATATATATTAAGCTTACTTCTATGGTTGAATGGCATATCAACCCTTAAAGGTTATTTAATGCCAAATTCTGTTTATATATGTATATATCTATTATAAATGATTTTAAGTGGATAGTTTGTAGGCAACTTTAATTTTAAAAGTGTTAGAGTTCATTTGTTTGCGCAGAGCTAAATGGTTTCCTGTATTTACTATTAAGTTTTGGTACAAAAATAGTTTCAAGTATTGCTATTTAACACTAATACATCAATTTGATAATAATTACAATAATAATAATAATAATAACTCCTTGTAAATAATTGAACCTTTCTCTTTGACTCATAGATCGGAACCTAATAGGTACTGCCACTCCGGGTCAGAGTTGATTTAAGAGAAATGGTAATGATGGGGTATTCTAGATTCTCCGAAACCCAAGACTTTCGCTTCACTGTCAGATACAGTTTAATGTCATTGCCAGGAAACTAAATGGTTTCAAGTAATACTATCTAACACTAATAATTTTATTCTAGGTTATTCATTCGTTTGCCCACAGTGAAATAGTTTCAAGTAATGAAATGTAATTCTAATAATTCAATTTAACATTAATTATTTGTTAGCACAGAGTTTAATGTTTTCAGGTATATTAAAAGATTAAATTGTTCTATTTGACCCAGAGATGAGACCCTAACAAGGCTTACCATCCCGAGAAAGTTGGAACATGTGAGCAAAAGAGGTGTGCTGCACATTCCAAAAATCTTCTGGAGTAGAACCACACCATCAGATGCAGTTTAATTTCATTCCCCAGACACTCGTTGGGAGGAGTCTAATCTCTCTGTAGAAGCCCAGTCGGTGTATTCTACAGCCCAAAGATGACTGGGCTTATATATATATATATATATATATATATATATATATATATATATATATATATATATATATATATCTTCTGTTCAGGTAAAAGATTACGATTCTGAATCAGTCCAGTTAAAAGATTTAAAAAAAGTAAAAGAAAAAACTGAAACAAAACATGAATTTCCTAAGGGAAATGAGACAAACGGATTTCCTGTTGTAATGGAAATAATCTGTGTTGAGGGAAATTAATCTTTTTCGAGAAATAACACGATACAAGTCAAATTTACTTATTCTAATCTCTTCTTCTTCTTCTTCTTCTTCTTACGTCCGGTCCTATGTATTTGCTTCCCTGCTACTAATGTTTTTATTATAAATTTATATCAAAATTAAGATTACCGGACACTGTATGTAACGTGTCAGTAAGGACGGTTAAGTGTTGGTTTTCTTCACTAATGGACGTATGCGCTTCCGTCTTCAAAAAGAATTTAGGCCAATCTCTCAGTTGACTTTACGAAATAGATTGCTACTTAAAGATCTTGGAAAGATTAATAAAAGTCCGTTTGAAATGGACAGTTTTACCTTTTGACGATCGGGTAATAGTATCAAATTTTATCCAGTTTCAAAATTGCCACGAACCAGTAATTTAGATGTAAGGAATATAGTTGTTTAACTCGAGTGGTGTTATGTCTAAAGTCGTCAAAAATGGATTCGGCTGGTAAAGTTCAAATTCTGGACAAGGTTTTTTTCTCGCACCAATGTCCTTGGAAAAGGTGTGAATCCAATCTCTTCCCCCACCCCCAAGAGATGGGATCTCTAGTGTTAATAGAGCAACCGGAGAAGTTGAAGAAACCAGCTGTAACGGGTATAGCAGATCGGCACGATATTTAAAAAAAAGTTTAGATGTTCGTTGTGCGTTACCAATGGGGACCGGGCATTCGTGTTTTTTTTTTTTTGTTTTTAATGGAGGGTGCTATAGCAGACCAAATTAACTAACTAAGGCTAGTTCGTTTGAAGGCAGAAGCACAGTAAAGTAAAGTTCCTCGAGAAAATGAAAGGAAATAAAAATGGTAGATCGCAAATTTCATCTCCCCACGATAGATTCCCGAGAGAAGCGGTTCAGAAAAATGTATAAACAGGTTGCTTTTGACATTCCGTCGGGACATTTTTTGTCTTCAAACGTAGATTGTTACTTTTTCCAAAGAGACTGACAACAAGCGTTTCTTACCCTGAAAAAGAAATTAAAACCAGCTGTTACAGAGCAAACGAACTATGAATAAATAAAGTTCGGCATTTAGATTTTGAACTCTTTGGTATTTTAACTAATAACTCTTTATCTAACCGTTTACCTACAGGGTTTATGTGTCTTAAATACTCCCCAACAACAAGGTGTGCAGGTTGGAAACAATACTTTGCATTCTTTGAATGGCAAAACATCATAAACAATAATCATTCCCGTGAAGTGAAGTGCCCGTGGTGTAATGGTTATCGTCATTGGAAATGGACACGGCGACATGAGTTCAAATCCTGGACAAGACTGATTGCATTTCCCATAGCACTAATACCCTTGGGAAAGGTATGAATCCAATTATTCTCCCTAAATAGTTGGGCAGACTGGGTTCTTCAGCCTTGGTAGAAGGAAAACTCTGATTTCAAACCTGTCAAACTCTGCTTAAAAAATTGACCTTGTGTCATATCCTGCTTGAGCGGAATGGGTGGTAAATATGATAAACAATAACCCTTCCATTTAAAAACTGGTATTTAGCCAATGTCACAAACAGACCACGATGGAGGGTATATTTTTCTGCGGATTAGATTCAGAAATTTTCTTTTCCTAGACTGGTTGCCGTTCTAAGATTAAAGAAAACAGTCTTACTATTTACCCATACCTGGAAAGAGAGTTGTTAGATTCATACCTTATCCAGGTGTATTAGCGATATGCGAAATGCAAATAGCCTCGTGTAGGATTTGAACTCGTATCACCGTGTCCATTTCCGACGACGATAACAGTTATGCCCGTTAGATTGTTTCTCTTGGCCCGTCGGAAACATAGCAATTTTATGTTGCATTCTCGGAAAAATAAATCTTCGAATTACTTTAAAATACCTGACATATGTGAGCCTTTTAATTTAAAGTTTGTCATGCAGGGAAGATCTATCTCATGACGGTAAAGGCTAAAAACTGAATTTGACTAATCTTTATTGATTGGAGACTCGATGCCAATCTTTTGTGTGTTTATAACTTTTAATATATCAAACTTTCTATCATTGTCTCGAGCACCTAAAAATACAATGGCATCTTGACTTTTGCTTCTTTCTACTCTTATCATTTTTGAGCACATCGTCTATTTGAAGCAATTAATGAGTATAAATTGATTTTCCTTTTTTTTATTATACGGAACAGGAACAAATTAAATGAAATTAGATGAGAAAAACCGACTCGTTACACACACACACACACACACACACACACACACACATATATATATATAGTCAAAGATTACCTCAACTACTATATATATATATATATATATATATATATATGTCAAGGATTACTTCATCTAGTATATATATATATATATATATATATATATATATTAGGTGAAGTAATCGTTAACAACACTGTGATAACTATAAAATAAAAAAATTTGAAACAGTCGTTGTTTGTAGGAGCTCTATGCAGTATAGTTTGGTCTTGGACAATACTGACTATTTATCAAAAATACATTGTTTGAAGATACTATTGCTGGGATAACTGACAATGTTTTCACGAAAATGCCACGATTTTCAAAACAAAAATTTGTTATGCACAAAGTTTATTTCTCGAATTTGTAGTTGACTCACAAGTGAAAATTAAAAGCCCAGTAATTCCATCTTCATCTTCACAATGCTCCTGAATTTCTGTATAGAAATCAAGTGCTGTTTTGTCCCAGTCACTTGGACTTTGCAATAATTGCTATTTGTTCGGAATCATTTTAAAGCTTTTCTGTTAAATTTTCCAAATAATCTTCACTTAACTTTCTGGATATTTTTACTGCATCTGTAACTTTAGCAACACAAATAAATAGGTTTTTTTTTTCGATACAATTAATCTCCTGAGATTTTTACCTTTACGCAGACATCAAAATCAATGGTATCATGGTACTTTTCTTAATTCAAGCACGCAAAAAATCCGAATAATTTCTGGCATTCTGGCGGATAATGTAACATCTGATGTTTATGAAAACTTTAACTTGAAGTCAGTGACAATATCTGCTACTGTATCTTTTCATTTTCTATTATCATATATCACGGATTCTTAAATTGTTCCTATAATATTTCTTAGATTCAGTTTGGCTTCTGCGCTGATAGTAAATCGTGGTCTAACTCTAGCAATTTGTTTCTTTTGTTGTGGAGTGATCGGCTGTGTGAAGGAGACTCACAAAAATATTACGAATCTCTGTACTTACAAGTTAATTTTTTAACACGTATTTTCTTATCTCTTCAGCTGTTGGGATGACATCATTTTTAATTGTAAGCACCGTTTTTAACATTCATTTCTCTCCATTGCCTCTTTTTCGGCAGACTTCAACTTCAAATTACTTTCTCACCGACTCTTTCTCTCTGTCCGACTCTCTTTATCTCTCTCTCTCTATATATATATATATTTATATATATATATATATGTGTGTGTGTGTGTGTGTGTGTGGCAGATAAAGGAGCAAATGACTAAATAAAATACAGATCTAAAATTTTGATATATTTTATTTATTTAAATTGAACGTAAAGTTCGTTGAAAAACAAAAGTTACAAAGTCTTTTCTTGTAAGAAAAGATAATATTAGTCAGAGCGTAAATATTTGTCAATATTTACATTGTAAAAAAGAGATAATACATTCAATGTAATAGTTTGTGTTGTTTAAATCATGTGTGTATCACTATGTAGAGAAAACTAGATTGATGCATTAAACATGTTTGTGGCTGCATCTGGAATTTTCTTCACCAAGCTTAGACCGCTGTAGAAGTAGAAATAGATCTGCGTAAACAATAATATATTCGTTCTATTTAAGATAATTATGTCGTGTTGAAAATAAAAGAATGTTAAATTTTCACTGAAAAGAAATATGGCCCAATCGATTAGGACTGCAGAATACATCGACTGGATCTCTGCTGAAGGGTAAAACTTCTCAAACGAGTGTTCAGGATATGACACGAAACAATCTGATAATGAGGCTCCAGTAAAGGACTTCTGGGGAATGTGGAGTACTCCTTTATTACCATCTCTCCCAAGTCCACACTGACCCGGAGTGGTTGTACCTGATAGGGTCCAATAGAAGTGTTTGACATTTAAATTAAAATGTACTTACTCTAAACTGAATTGTTTAATATAGAACTTTCTTTGGTATTTGAATTGTGTACTGATGGTAAACTGAATTGTTTGAAATAGAACTCTTTATAAGTATAAAAGTCGATTTGGTATTAAATAGCCTACAATGGTCGATATGCCATACGAACAAAAACCAAACCCACCAATCAAAAGAAATAAACCGAAGGTTTTTTTTAAGTGGGCCACAGAATTATTCTCCTAAAAAAAACTTTTCGCTGTCCGAGCGACGCAGGTCAATAGTTTGTTGTAGACTGTGTACATATGTTTGTAGAATTATTTGTTGGAGTTTTCAAAGTTCGGAATCGTCATATGTATTCATAATAATTCTCCTTGATATGTTCCTTGTCATTGAAGACATGTTTGTGTTTACATCTTGTGACTTTGCGAACAACTGATGTAATGAACCATCTAATACCTTTACATTATAAAACAAACCGAGAATGAAACATTGAACTCTTGCTCAGCGTAGACGAATACATCAACAAGTTGAAAAGATGTGGAGATTTTTAATATCACTTTATTAATTTCCTTCAACGTTTTTGTTGATCTCCTTCATTTTTCAGACAATATCGATCTTCTTATTCATTGCCCCGTTTACAATCATAAAATCATCATTTTGCATTCATGTCTCATCTAATGGCCAATGGATTCATGAGAAATATTTTAATTACTTTATATTTACAGCTTTGATTATATTTGGAATATCAGATGACCGCTTAATTAAAACACTACTTTGTTGTTATGATTTTTTTTAAAAGCAATTTTCCTAATGCAATAAAACCGAGTTGTCCTTCTCTGTAAGCCTAAATTGTACCTTTTTCTTTTTAAAGGCAATTTTCCTGGTGCAATAAAAACCAGTTGTCCTTCTCTGTGATCTTAGATTTTTCTTTTTTTAAAGGCAATTTTCCTGGTCACTAAAAACGAGTTATCCTTTTCCGTAAGCTTGTCTTTTCCTTTTTTTTAAAGACAGTTTTCTTGATGCAATAAAACCGAGTTGTCCTCTCTAAGCCTGACTTTTACAATATTTCTAAGGCAATTTTCTTGGTGCAATAAAAACCAGTTGTCCTTCTCTGTAAGCCTGACTTTAACATTTTACAATATTTTTCAGATCCGCCAATTAAGTAATGAGACTAAAATTGTATAAATACATTTTGTTAACTATTTAATTACACAATAATCTTTATTTCCTTTAAAATAGTTCTCTTGGGGAAGCAATACACTAACGAAGATGCTGTTTCCAATTCTAAAAATAATACTGAAAGTCTTTGACTGACACTTCTTTCAGTTGGATCGTCGAGATGTGCTACGTGTTCTCAACACTTCCCGAATCTTCTTCTTCTTCTTCTTCTTCTTCTTCTTCTTCTTCTTCTTCTTCTTCTTCTTCTTCTTCTTCTTTAATAGTTTAATTTCTTGATAATAACATAGTCTCAACCCGATGCTCGACACCTATGACAACTGTACTTAAACCTCTCCCAAACTCAGTATAAACTCTTTTATATCCCCAGCTATGGTTAAATAGTATCACAACTTTTCTTTTACAAGGATGGTTTTGGTAATAAATAATCCACGAAGATTGATATGCCATTTAACAAAGAAACCAAACTAAACTACACGATCCCCATCCTCTCACTCTCTTTCCACTTCTCTCTTGTTTGTGACATATCAGGCTTTTTGGGATTTAGTATTTGAATATTGTAGCAAGTAGTTTTAAACCTGATATTTAACACCTATTAATTTACAAATCATATATATATATATATATATATATATATATATATATATATATATATATATATATAAACAGGCTTTGGCATTGAATAACCTGCAAGGGTTAATCCAACGTAAAACAGAATCTACCAACCAACCATCCAACCAACCATTTCCCTCCCGATACCCCTTTAGTTCACTCTAACCTTTCGACCTATCAAGCTTTGTTGAATATTGTATTAGTATTGTACCTCACAGTCACCAGTTGGAAGCTCAAAACCAACGAACAATAAATACTTGAGTCTTGGCTATTAATGGTGGTCACAGCCGGCCAAACATTTTGTAACATGTGGCCATTCTCTCTGTAATATCGCCGCCATATTTACGAGCATTAATTCTTTCTTTTCCACTCTATCGTTTCTTTTTTTTTTTAAAGCGGGAAACGATCGATAGCGTACGCGAATGGGGAAACATGGCGGTCTTCTAAGAAGCGTTGAGGTAGAAAGAGACATTACAACAATTAAACAATGGGAAAGAAGAGCGATGGAAAACGACAAGATATAGAGGTGGGTGGGAAGGTATGTGTGTGTTGGGGGGAGTAGTGACGGAAAGAAAAGGCTGCTGATTGCACTGTCCACTAACGGTATTCAGATATCGAAGCTGCTCCATTTTCAAAACGATATCTCTCTTTTCAATTGAGACAACTGGACGACAGCTTTATATATATATATATATATATATATATATATATATATATATATATATATATATATATATTGGATATTTTATGTAACTAAATGTTGTTTTATTGCTTGGTATATTGGCTTTTTAAAAACATCTTAAAAATATATATGAATATATGTGTGTGTATGTAATTGTGTCTGTAGATATATGTATATATTTATATATATGCATATATGTATATAGAGCTATGTATTTTATACACTCACACAGTCACACACACACACACGTGCACAGATTTTGTTTTTGAAGACGGTGTAAAGTAGGAAAATAATTCTATAAAAATTGATGAATTTTTTAGATTATGAAATTTCAAGATTTTAATATTTTTATTATAAAATTTAATGAATAACAAGAGTGAAAGTGTACGAGGGATAAAATGCGATGTTCTTTGGGTCGTGTAATTTTTTGTCAAATCCTCTTCGAGTTTCTAGAAGTAATATCTATCTATCTATCTATCTATCTATCTTTATAATAATATTGTTTTGCTTTTTTTTCAATCTTCTCTATTCTAGCGAATTAGGCATCTCTATTAAAGTAGTTGTCTGTTAGGCAAAAATGTTCTTATACTCGAAGTGTATTATGATTCAGTAACTTTTTCCTGCATCTGTAACTATATATATATATATCCGTGAGTGTGTGTGTGTGTGTGTGTATGTGTGTGTGTGTGTGTGAGAGAGAGAGAGAGAGAGAGAGGGAGAGAGAAAGAGAGAGAGAGAGAGTATTTTGGATCTTTAATTTAGTGCATCAAGTTACGGACAATTTTGAAAATTAAAAAAATTACAAAAATAAGCGAAAAATTTGGAATAACTCCTGACTTTTTCTTTTTATTTGTTTTATTTGTTTCTTAAAACTGCGGCTGTTCTCCGCATGAGTCGGCCAACTCTGGTGGCATAAAAACTGTTAAGAGGATCTTCTTTTGAATTTGGCAAACAGCTGTTCGGTTCCGTTTTTAAGATCACTTCCCATCCGTTTGGCATCGTTTAGTGGCATTGCCTTGGATGCCTGTGAAACCGGAACATTAACAGATTGTAGAATTCTCGTCTGCTCACCGGGCCTTTGTACCCTCACATAAGTACATACATATGGTTGCCCATCGTAAATTGATGACGAAGAAAAATATTCGAAGATTATTTAAGAACCAACTAGAGAAGAACGAAGAGCGGGCACCTTAAATAAGTGTCATTGTAAGAAGGTAATACAGATGACGGTAGTAGCATTATTCTTATGAAGATTCTATTTTAATTTCAAGAGTTTTTAAAATTTTCGTTTATTTATTTATTTATTATTCATTTATTTATTCTTTTGTTTATTCTTTTGTTTATTTTTGTTTTTCTATAACGTTTCGACATAATAAGTCAACAGGAGACGCGTTCAGCGTAACGGTTATTGCCGTAGGAAATGTTATTGTCGAACCGAGTTCAAATCCTGGATGAGAATGTGTGCATTTTTACTTTGCACTAATGCCCTTGAATAAGGTAAGAATTCATCTGTTTCCACCCCAGTTATAGATAAATAGTAGGGCAGACTGAGTTCTTTATCCTTGATTAGGCAACCAGTCTAGGAGAAGAAAAATAATGTATCTAAAATGATTTTATAATAAGAAGTCATTGTAAATTATGATTATTTTGGTCGCAATTTATTTTAGTATATACATATTTACCCGACACGAGCAGGTTGCGACACAAGGTCAATTTTTTAAGTGGAGTATAACAGGCTTGGATTCAGTTTTCCTTCTCCTAGACTAGTTGCCATATCAAGATTAAAAAGCCCAGTCTGCCCTATTATTTACCCGTTGCAAGGGTATTAGTACTACGTGAAATGCAAACAGTCTCGGCAAGATTTGAACAAGTGTCGCCATGTCCATTTACTACGACTGTAATCATTACACCACGAACGCTTCCTTTTGATATAGAAATGCCTATTCTGAATGATCTCCCTGTTTATGTATTTATTCGACCCCCTCCGCACGAGGAGGATGCGACACAAGGTCAATTTTTAAATGGAGTTTAACAATGTTTTCCTTCTCGTAGATGAGTTGCCATAGCAAATTTAAAGAGCCTAGTCTACCCTACTATTTATCCTTAGCTTGAGGGATAATGCTTGGAATTATACTTTTCCCATTGTTATTGGCGCTACATGAAAAGCAAACAGCTTGTGCAGGATTTTCACGGGTCGGCGTGTTCATTTTCAAAGACGATAACCATTACGCAAAGCGATCTTATAACAATGAGTTACAAGAAGTTTTTCGATTGAAATGTGAATTGTAAATAATTTATCTTTAGGAATGTTTTGAAAATCATTTTACTAATGGAATAAATGGTAAACATGTTTTTCTTACACAAGTGCAACACGAAAGTTTCTATTACAGAAATGTAACTTGGTAATAATTTTGAGATAAATTAACTCAGTAAATGGTTTTTCTTCAGGAATAAATAGCTAATTATTTTACTATCGAAAAAAACAAAAACTGTGAATGATTTACTATAAAAGTGTTGGACATATAGCTTTATCGCTAAATTTTTTTTTACCTTACATGCCTCTGTCATATAATTTTATCATTAGAATCGCAACGTAGATGATGAAGCATTGCAAGTGGTCTAATGGTAGGAAGGCTATAGAAATTAATTTATTGGAAGAATGGATTATCAGGGTGTATATGGGGATGTTTAAATGTGTACATGTGTTTACATGTGAAAACACACAGGCCTGATTTATCATTCTTTCAATTTAGATAACCCCACTTTTTTTTTTTACATTTCTCATATTTATATATTTCTGAAAAAATTATTTCTATTTTTTTTATTACTTATTTTTCTCTCTCGATTGTCAATTCTTTCTTTCTTTCTTTCTTTCTTTCTTTCTTTCTTTCTTTCTATACAAATATATGCAAATGATAATCATGGTACGATGTTAATTGAGAAGAAGCCCAGGCTTTTCGGCGCCGTCCATCCGAGAAACGAGATCTTCGACCATGAATGCTAGCGGGGTCTTTGCGTAGTTACACAAAACCTACAAGCGTGGAGAATCTCGCGGGACTCTTGCCTCGGATCGCGTGATTTCAAAATCTACCATTGTCAAGTAAGCTTAGTTCGCGCCATTGGATCGCTACAGACAGTCACATCGGTCATCACAATCATCGTCTTCTATTTTTGTCTCTTGCGAATTCTTTAGCATTTGTGATAGCGACGAAAGCATTTTAGCAATTCGATTATTCGAGTATTTATAAACATTGCAACATTTATATTATAAAAACTGATTCCAAGCGTGCACGCGCGCGCGCACACACACACACACGCACTACACACACATATTTATCTATAAATACTGAGAGGATTTCTTACACCGATACCTATTATATGCAAACATTTATATTAGGTGTCTGTGAATGTTTCCAAGGAAAAACCGATTTTCATAGGTTTAGTCAACCTCTGTTTTTTCTAAAAGACCCAAGAGAATAAGTGTTCACACCTAGAATATGTATATAGGCTATAAATATAAACCAATTAAAATCTATCAGAAAAAGTTTATTTTCCTCAAAACATAATATGCCAACGTTTTATTATTTCTCGCGGAACATTATACTATTAAAACACATATCAGTAATTATAGTTTATACCTAAACCCTAAATAATTGAAAATCTAATCAAAACGAACAATCCAGCATTCCTGAATGTAAAAAAAAAATATCATATATATATATATATATATATATATATATATATATATATATATATATATGGAGAAAAATTGAAAACAAAGAAATCCAAAGTGATGAATTTATTGTGAAAGTCGACCCTATAACGTTTCGGTTTTAATAAACGATCATCAAGAGTTCAAAACTGATGATACCGAGTGTTTGTTTGTTTGGGTTTTATGGCATTTCAACCTTTGTAGTTTATTTAATGCCAAATTCATTTTTTGCATATAAACAGTTTTGATACCTCCTTGCTTAACACCCAGCAATATAAGGTACGTATCAAGGGTAAAGTGGAGCAATCCAGGAAAAGGAGTAGCGCCCTCCCCTACACCTCGGGGTAGTAGCAACTGAAAAGGGAGCCTTCGTGTCACCCTCGACTACAGTCGCCAACTTATTTCAAATAATTCAGTTTAGCATAAGTACACAGTTTAATTGTTAAAAACACTTCAATTTCGAGCTATTCAGTTTAGTCAGACAGCTGTAATTAAAACAATTCAGTTAAGTATGAGTATATTTTTGTTTACACACAGTTAAAAGTCAAAACAGTTCTATTTCAAACAATTCAGTTAAGCGTAAGTACAGTTTAAATGTCAAACAGTTCTATTTCAAGCAATTTAGTTTAGCATAAGTATAGAGTATTATTGGACCCATAAATAGGACTCTATCAGGTGCTACAACTTTGGGCCAGAATGAATCTGGGAATGATGGTAAAGAAGGGGTACCCTGCATTTACCAAAGCTCCAGCAGTTCAGGAACCTCACCATCAGATTGCTTAGTGTCATATCCTGGACACTTGTTGGGGGGGGACTTACCCCTCTGCAGAGGCGCAATCGGTGTATTCTACAGCCCTAGCCGACTGGGTAATACACAGAATTAAATGTAAAAACAGTTCTATTTCAGATAATTCAGTTTAGCAAGTCCTGGCAGCAACACCCCACAAGACACCAACTGTACGGCCACCTGCCCCCTATCACGAAAACTTATCAAGTTAGGCGAACCAGATATGCAGGACATTGCTGGAGAAGCAGAGATGAACTCATAAGAGATGTACTCTTATGGATCCCCACACACGGCCGCGCAAAAGCAGGACGACCAGCACGAACGTACATTCAGCAGCTATGTGAGGATACAGGTTGTTGTCCTGAAGACCTGCCTAGGGCGATGAACGATAGGGAGGAGTGGCGAGAGAGGGTCAGGGATATCCGTGCTGCCAGCACGATATGATGATGATGATGACACAGTTTAAATGTCAAAACAGTTCTATTTTAAACAATCCAATTTAGCATAAATACGCAGTTTAAATGCAAAAACAGTCCCCTCTCAACCAACAGAGTTTTGTTCTTTTCGACCCATAGGTAGGACCCTATCAAGTTCTACCACTCCGATCCAGAGTGGACCTGGGAGCGATGGCAATGAAGGGGTACGCTGCATTCCCCAAAACACCAGCAATATTGAAACTTGATAATCAGATTGTTTTGAGTCTTATCCAGGATACTCGTTGGGGGGGTGTCTTATATCTCAACAGAGATGTAGTCAGTATATTCTACAGCCCCCACCCCAGCCAACTGAGCAACCAAGTATTGATAAATTGAAGAATAACGAAATGAAATCAAAGAAAATGAATCGACTCATCCAAATGAATAATAATGACGAAGAAAAAGAAAAGAAAAATGAACTGCAAATAAAGAAAAATAGAAAAGAAGAGAGAGTGAAAGAAATGGAAACGAAAGGAAATGGGTTAAAAATTCTAAGTTTATTGCACTCAGTTGGAATTGTACCTCTTGAATTTGAGAAATGGCGGATTTTTTCCATTATTTATTTCCACACACACACACACACACACACACACACATATATATATATATAATTTAAATATCTCTCGTTAATCTATCAACACTTGGTATCATAATTTTAAAGTCCTGATGATGGTTTATTGAAACAGAAACGTCGACTTTCTTTCACAATAAATTAATCACGTTGGATTACTTTGTTTTTCAATTTTTCCATACTGTTGGATTCTTATCCATTTTCTACCTTCATATATATATATATATATGTGTGTGTGTGTGTGTGTGTGTGTGTGTGTGTGTGTGAAGTTAGCCAGCAGTCGTTAATTTAAGTATGTTTGATTAAATAATGAAGACACATTTTGTCTATATAATTAAGATCCTTCAAAGTTTCCTGATTATGTGTCTTAGTTTCAGGTTGAAATTGGTGGATGAATTTACCAAAATTGTCCCGAGCGCTTTCGGACCTTTCATAGGCCATCATCGTGGGTTACTTGCATGTGTAAAGAGTGTTTTAAAGAGTTTTGAAAGTTTTTTTTATTTTTATAACATAAAAAAAATACGCAAAAAATAGAACTGATGAAATTAGCACAATACAAGAGAACTTTCAAATTAATTCTGTTTTCAATTTCACACATGAAATCACTATCATCAATAAAATTCCAATTCTTGGTGTACGAATTGACACAAGCAATTTTAACTGATTTATCACCTCCACATATAAGAAACCTACTAGCATTAATCCCTGCACCCCTCAATTTCCTTCTGCTATAAAAGAACAATTATAAAAACACTTATTTCCAGAGCTAAGCAACTATCCCTCGTCTCGAACTATCTTCCTTAACGAACTTAAAAATGTTAAACAAACCCTTATTGATAATGGGTTCACCAACTACATTGTTGATACTGAAATTAAACATTTCATTAATAAAACTGAACAACATAACATAAACAATATCCTAAACCATAAACAATCAATAAACCTTTCGTACAAAAACCAATTTCAAAGTAATTATTAGATAGATAAACATATATTAAAAAACCTTATCTAAAAAAAATGTTCTCTCTACTGATCCTATCAAAAAAGTAAGATTTATCATTTACTACAACAAATAAAAACTGCAACCTAATTATTTCTTATAACACTTCCCCTTTCACCGAAATTCTTGATAAGACAAACGTCGTATATATGTTCAAATGTCCCTTGGGAGATTGTGTCTCCAAACAACATAATGCGTTTGTTGATCTTATCACTACAACTCTTTCCAGACGGCTTACAATGCTTCTTAATGATTCTAGCTCCATAGCCTTACATCATAAAACCCATTCTATTCCCAAATTCAAATTTCGAAAAATTCTTGTTTAAAACGCCACTATAATAGCACACGAAATAAATAAGCTACGACTACAAATCCTAAAAGCACCGCTTATATAAAAAAAAGACCTAAAATCAGTAAAATTAATTTTGAAAATAGCGACAATGTTTTGAAATGCCTTCGATTTTTTTGACATTCCATATTTCTTGATAATATTCTATTTCTGTTGATAGCGTTCTGTTTTTTTAAATTCATCAGCAACTCAGTTTTATCCAACTGTGCGTTTGCATAGTTTTATGTTATAAAAACAAACAAAAAACTTTCAAAACTCATTAAAAACACTCTTTACACATGCAAGCAACCCCTGATGATGGCTCATGAAAGGTCCGACAGTGCTCGGGACAATTTTGGTAAATTCATCCACCAATTCCAAGTTGAAACCAAGACACTTATCAGGAAACTTGAAAGGATCTTAATAAGATTATACAGGCAAAAAGTCTTTATTATTTAATCAAACATGCTTATATATATATATATATATATATATATATATATATATATATATATATAATTTAACTCCATATATACAGTGTATCACAAAAGTGAGTACACCCCTCACATTTCTGCAGATATTTAAGTAAATCTCTTCATGGGACATTACTGACAAAATGACACTTCGTCACAATGAAAAGTAATCTGTGTGTAGCTTATATAACAGAATTAATTTACTTGTCCCTCAAAATAACTCAAAATATAGCCATTAAAAGCTAAACCTCTCCCCAAAAAAGTGAGTACACCCCTTCGGGAAGTTGTCAATATTAACATACACCATGTCAACTGTCAATATTTTGTGTGGCCACCATCATTATACAGAACTGCCTTTACTCTCCTGGGCATGGAGTTTACCAGAGCTTCGCAGGTAGCCACTAGAATGCTCTTCCACTCCTTCATGACGACGTCGCGGAGTGGGTGGATATTTGAGACTTTGTGCACCTCCACCTTCCGCTTGAGGATCCCCCAAAGATGTTCTATTGGGTTCAAGTCTGGGGACATGCTTGGCCAGTCCATCATCTTTACCCTCAACCTCTTCAGTAAAGCAGTGGTCGTCTTGGAGGTGGGTTTGAGTCATTGTCATGCTGGAATACTGCTCTGTGACCCAGTTTCTGGAGGGAGGGGATCATGCTCTACTGCAGTATTTCACAATACATGTTGGAGTTCATGTTTCCCTCAATGTTTCCTTTCAACTCCTGCAGCACTCATGCAGCCCCTGACACACTTATCTTTGTACTACTCACCTGGTCGCCGCCACACATGCTTGAAGCCATCGGAACCAAACAAATTAATCTTCCTCTCATCAGACCATAGGACATGGTTCCAGTAATCCATGTGCTTTGTTGACATGTCTTCAGCAAACTGTTTGCGGGCTTTCTTGTGTATCGTCTTCAGAAGAGGCTTCCTCCTGGAGTGACAGCCATGCACACCAATTTGATGAAGACTGCGGCGTATGGTCTGAGCACTAACAGGCTGACCTCCCACCTCTTCAATCTCTGCAGCAATGCTAACAGCACTCCCACACCGATCTTTCAAAGAAAGCATTTGGATGTGACGCTCAGCACGTCCGCTCAGCTTCTTTGGACGACCTCCCCAAGGCCTGTTCTGAGTGGACCCCGCTCTTTTAAAACGCTGATCTTAGCCACTGTGCTGCAGCTCAGTTTCAGAGTGTTGGCAATCTTCTTGTAACTTGACCATCTTCATGTTGCGTAACAATACGTCTTTTAAGATCCCCAGAGAGTTCTTTGCCATGTGGTGCCATGTTGGAATTTTCAGTGACCAGTATGTGAGAGTGTGAGAGCTGCACTACAAATTTGAACACCCCTGCTCCCTATGCACAAATGGGCCGAGTAACACTAATGAGTCACATGACATTTTGGAGGGAAAATGACAAGCAGTACTCAATTTGGACATTTAAGGGTGTAGTTTCTTAGGGGTGTACTCACTTTTGTTGGCAGGGGTTTAGCTTTTAATGGTTATATTTTGAGTTATTTTGAGGGGAAAATAAATTAACTCTCTTATATAAACTGCACACAGACTGCTTTTCATTGTGTCAAAATGTCATTTTGTCAGTAAAGAGATATACTTAAAAATTTGCAGAAATGTGAGGGGTGTACTCACTTTTGTGATACACTGTATGTATAATGTTGATTCTTCATAGCCATTATATGTATTTATTCGTTTGTTCCGTCAAAATAATCTTTCTAAGTGAGTTTCCCTAATAACACTGTTGATGAATATATCCTGCATATGATGGTGAGGCTCCAGTCTTGGAGCTTGGAGGAATATGGAGTATTCCTTCAATGACATTACTCTTAGAATCTCTCTGACTTGGAGAGTTAGAACCTGTTAAGGTCCCAACTATGGACCAAATAGAACTGTTTAATCATTTCCTATACTTGAAACCATTTAACTGTGACGAACAGAACTATTAATGTCAGATAGAAATACTTAAAACCATTTAATTGTATGCAAATAGAACGATTAATGTCTGATAGCAATACTTGAAACCATTTAACTGTGTGCAAACAAATGAGCCCTGGCTCGTGTAAAAATTGTTCCCTAAAATCTATTTGTTTACGAATCATATATACTTAATATTCACGTAGAAACTGGATTTGGCATTAAATAATCTACAAGGGTTGATATGCCGTAAATCACGACCAAATTACCAACCAACCAACCAACCTTCCCAGTTTTTATTGAGGAAATGAATTCACTCTAGTATAGTTGACAACATTGTGTCGCTTTTAATGATGTTTACTTTGACTAATAAAGTTACATTTGAACGAAGGGTAAATTGTCTAATCAGATTAAAAAAACAGCAACAGTGTAAAAAAATTAAGATTAAATTGGGTGGTTTTAGAAAAAAAAATAGTCAGAAAAATAATCTAAATGGGCACTTTATGGAACTAGTGGGTAAATTACTTAACAATTTGATCTATATATAGGTATTGTATTAATTGTGTATATGTTCTATGAAAAGATTGTTTTAAACGTTGATGTGAGAAGAGGGTAAAAAGTGGAAATGCCTAAGGAGACACAACAAATTAATTACATGATATCAACTGATACTTCAATGTCCAACGTCAACTTTGTGTAAAACAAACAAGAAAAAACCTGTTCACACAACTCTTTATAAAGCCCCAGACAATGTCAATAATTCTCGTCAAATTAAAAAAAAACCCTACAATTTTTCAAAATGTCTGGGGACACAAGTATTCGGACCCTCTAAATCTTTCGGACAATTTCTGTATTTACTTGATTGGAATTATGTTCCTTTGTTTGTTAACAAGAAGATCTATCCATAAATACCGCTATAATATCGCTTTACAAAAAAATGAAAGCAATAGTTCGCTCACCCGATAGTGACACCAGCTTCTTAGAAATTGTTACTACAAGAAGATACATTAACAACACATCTCTTTATAATCTGCATTGACTACGTACTAGTATGAACGTCAATTGATGTAATAAATGAAAATTGTTTCATATAAAAAAGACAAGAAACAGACGTTATTCAACAGAAGCTATGACAGATGCAGACTCCGCATATAATCTAGCGCTTCTTGCAAATACAGCCATCTAAGTCGAATCCGTGCTGCATAGCCAAGAGCAAACAGCGGAAGGCATTGATCTCGACGTAAGTGGAGATAAAACAGAGTTCATGTGTTTTAAACAAGATTTAGTCATTTCCACATTAAATGGCAAGACTTTAAAATTGGTAGATCAGTTCTCATATCCCGGCAACAATATTTCATTTCCTAAAAGCGATGTCAACATACGGAAGACGTGGACTTTTATTGACAGGTTTTCGATCTTTTGTCTGATAAAATAAAACGGAACTTCGTCCAAGAAAGAGACGTATTAGTACTACTGTATAGGCACACCCAATAAATTCTAACGAAATGCTCAGAGAAAAGCTCGATTGGAACAAGTATACGCCATGGTGTTTTTAAAAATGTTAAAAAAAACCCTGTACGGCCACCTGCCTTTCATTTCAAAAACCATTCAAGATGAGCAAGACATGTGAGGCTGGATAAGTAAGAAAAAGCTTATAAGTGACATTCTCCCTGGGGAAACTCCCCCACCCCTGGTGGAAGACAACTCAGGCATCAGGCAATCAACCTGATCTTTGCCTTTTTGGGCCGGGAGATAGGCTCTGCCTGGAAGATGATACTCTGAAGCGAAACCCGACAATGCATGTTCGGAACTGAACGGACGTTTGCGGCCGCACACTAAGTTTCTTAGTAGCCTGACACTTGGACAAACTAGTACAGGCCAAACAGCACTGGTCAATCACACTCCAGATACTGGCCGATCAGCACAAACTTATATTCATCAGTTCAGTGCAGACCCTGGATGCAATCTAGAGGCTCAACCAGGAGTGACGAACGATAGAGACGCCAGGTATGTGTGTGTGTGTGTGTGTGTGTGAGAGAGAGAGAGAGAGAGAGAGAGAGAGAGAGAGAGAGAGAGAGAGGATTCCGTGTAATTATCTCGACTTGATGATTGTGATATATATATATATATATATATATATATATATATATATATATACGAATACCAATAGAGCCAGAACTAATCTCCCTAGATTTCACCTAAACGGATAATCAGGGTAGATTATTTCTGGCCCTGTAGGTATTCGTATTTTGCTCTACTTAATGTATTGACCACTTCCACGTTTTAGCTTAAGGTATTGTGTCAGTATTTTTCTTTTGACTAGGCATTGTGATATTGGTTGATTATTTTCAAGCAGAATAAATGCTTTTAGTCTTTTCTTTTTTTCATGAATTTTTTTCCCAGATATCAGTCTGTGTAATTTTTAAAAATCTACAAATTGTATCATCTGTGTTTTTTTTCAGACCATCAGAATTATAGAATAGGTATAAAGCTAAAAAGAATATATATATATATATATATATATATATATATATATATATATATATATATATATATTTTCTTTTTAGCTTTATACCTATTCTATATATATATATATTTATACCTATTTTATACCTGTATATATATATATTTATACCTATATATATATATATGTATATATATATTCTATATATATATATATACCTATTCTATATATATATATATATATATATATATATATATATCACATATCATATATATCAGGGAGGAAGCTTAGTAATTGGTTGGGTTTTATGGCATATCAACTGTGGTAGGTTATTTAAAGGAAGAATAATAATAAAGGAAAAAACAAAAATCCTAAGAGTATATAGACATACATGGATACAAACACTTATGTATACACACAAATACACAGAATACACTTTGTAAGCATACAAAAAATCTGTAGAGGTCAAAGGTTGTCACGGACAATAAACTCTTAAAGGATATTCACAGACACAAATCCGACAATTAAAAAGAACCACAAGCCTATCAAAATAAAATAAACGGAGGACCTAAATCAATCATAAACTTCCTGAAGACAACTTTAAAAGTCAGAAACACGTAAAAGAAAAAATAACCTGAAACTAAATTTACTTACAGATCAATTAATTTTAAAGTATATATATATATATATATATATATATATATATATACATACATATATATATATATATATATATATATATATATATATATATATATATATATATATATATATATTTGCAAGAAATTCCGCAGAATACATGTGTACTAATTATAACATTCAATGATAAAATCATTGTCGATTTCTATTTCTATTCTTAAGGAACGGTGAATTAAGGGCATTATATATATTTTATCAAAACAAATGAAATATAAGCGTTCAATCTTAAAAGTATAAGGTGAAAATTCGGTTTTATGGGATAAATTACTAATTTTTGTATACCTAAATAATTATCTTATTTTTAGAAAAACTGATATATTTTTCGAGGTTTTGGGCGATTTACAGTGAGGCTAATGTTGCTGGTTGGCGAAAAGTTCAAGGTTGACAGTACACTTCGCAAGTCGGAATAAAGGAGAAAAATACAAACAAAAAACCGTTTATTAGAAAAATGAAAAAGGACGGAATATTAAAAAACGATTAAACGATTAGGGGGGGTGTCCTTCTCGTGGTGTAATGGTTAAAGCGATGGACTGCGAAGTCGTAATAAGTTCGTGCTCCAGTCGCGCTATTACGTTCACTTTCGGGCAAATACCCTTTGGAAAGGTATGAACCCCCTTATCCTCCCAGTTATGGGTTAAATAGTACCACTACTGTTCTTCTTGGAGAATAGCTTTGGCATTAAATAACCTACAAAGGTTGATATGCCATTAAACAAAGAAACAATCAAAACGATTAATTAAACAGATATTCTTATTGAATATTTTTTTCTAATAAACACTTTTTTAATAAGCTATTGTTTAAAAAAATATGTAAATTAGCCAACCCTATTCGGAAAGGCGAGACAAATTCTGCAAACATCGGTTCCAATCCATACATAGAAGAACTCAACTTCTAAGAGTCTTTCTCCCAGGCAACATATGCCTCTCATCTAAAATGGCCAAGATAGGGTGCCCATGATGCCATGCAATTTTTAGCTCTTTCCTCGCAGTGAATGCTAACAATAAAAATTAGTTTAAAAAATGTCTTTTTTATGGGCGGGACCAATCAAGTTCAGTTAGAATAAATCTGCCTAAATATGATTTAAATTGACAAAAGAAAAAAAAAATTAATTGATAAGAAATAATAACTTAATTAATAAAATCAAAAATAATTACTTGAAACTATGATTATTATAAAATTATTAATTAGAATAACCACAAAAAAGCTGATATAGGTAGTCACATAAAAGGAGTCGCGTCACCGAGTTTAGTAAAAGACTATATATATATATATATATATATATTGACACACTATACTTCCGGTGGTCTCTTGCGTTTTTTCTCTTGACCGGCACCGTGCCAAAAATCTGTTTGCCACAGTTGGGTTCTAGTGGAGGGGATCTTTCCTTCCAACCAGAGCATGATGGGCGTCCCAGTGGGCATCTCCAACCAAATCATTTTGTACTCTATAAACCCACTATGAGCCCTCATGTTGATAGTTCATCTAGAACAAGATTACCTACTTTTTTTTTTTAATGCAGTCTCCTGGAAATAAGTTGTTTGCACTCTATATGCGGATATAGGATCTTTACAAGATGTCACTTCTTTTAAATAGATAATTTCGAAACTCATCCAAAATAGAATGCATCAGCCATCTCTAAATATTACTTAGATTATGTGATTTGACAAACCCGACAAGAATCTTCAAAATTCTTCGATTGTAACATTTTTGGTAGGTGTTGATGGTATAATTTCAAAATAATCTATTTTTTAGATTTTCTTCGACTAATCAGTTGAACAGATACTAATTCGAAACAGAAGTAATTTCTCTAGCTTGCAGAGTCGTTAAAACAAAAGAAACATCAATTTTTGACTAGTTTTACTTTCATCTTATTTTCCTTGTCTGTGAATACTTAGTTGTCTGAATTTCTGAGGCAAAGCTTGATCATTTTTATCATAAAGGGTTTTTGGACTATTGTCTTCATCTTTATAGTTATTTCCACAACGTTTCGGCCGATATGCCTTCTGGCCTTCTTCAGGTGTTTGTCGAACTTGGCAACCTACACGGAACTTCGAACTACGTCCTTTATTGAATCCACGGGGGTCGCCTGTTCTGATTCCGTTAGTCATAACCGGGTCCAAGTGTTAAGTATTCCTGTATTGTTTCTCTCCTGCAGTAAGGATTGAATCTGCAACCTCCAGATGATTGTCTCCTTAGAAGCTTAGGGAACCAACGCCTATAACCGTTACGCTATGTGTTTCGCTGGACAAACTCCCGAAGAAGACCGGAGGACATATCGGCCGAAACGTTGTGGAAATAACAACAACCCTTGTGAATACTTAGTCGTAAAAAATGACGAAAGTTGTCTGAATTTCTTAGAACATTAACTCCTTCATTTTTGGCGAGTTTTATTTAATCTTATTTTGTTTACTTGTCATTGTTGTAGAATTGAGGCTGTATGGTGTTGTGGTTATTTTCATATAAAGCTAAGTACGAATTCTGAATAATGCTGTGTGAATTTTCGCTTATGCCTTTAGGAAAGACATGAACCCTTCCTCTCTTTTCCCAAATATGAATAAATAGACTAAGCTCTGGTCTTTGCAAGGACAACCAGTATAAGAGAAGGAAAATCAGAAATTCTACCAACGTGTGGAAGCATCTTCCAGCAGTAGAGAGTTAAAATCAGGATCTAGAGTCCCTTTGACAGTCTGACATTGTGCGCAAGCTCGTTCTGGCAACTCCTGCAGTGACACTGGTGCCAAGTTGTATGGCACTTTGCCCTTCTCTGGGACAATATTGATGTGGGCAGGAGATGAGACATGGGCAACTGCCGTTCTTCCAAAGTCTTGCGATTCACGGATGCCAGAACAGAACAGATTTTAACATGATCAAAAAGAGATGCGAAAACGTACCAGCCAGCCAAAAAGGAGTCGACGTGTTAGGACTATAAATTTCTATAAATTACTTCAATGAAATATGGATTCTAAGACCGTTTTGATCTAAGAAGAGTGACCAAGAGAGAAGTTGAGACTTCGAAACAACAGCTAAAAGAAAACCCTGTTGCTTGAAGGAAACCCCAATTAATTGAGTAAGGAATTTTCAGAAAAACCCCATGCTAATTTCCCTAAAGCAAAAGAAAAAAGCCAGCTAAATCTCTCACCGTGTCTTTTCTCTCCCGAGAGTGTAAAACTTTTTCTTTACTATTGTATATGGTTACATAATTATATTACAATAAAAAACTTATATTGTTATTGTATCATTCTTGGAGTTGCCATCATCTTTGGTAATTCCTATCCATTACTATTCCAACCCGTCATAAATAGGGCTGACTAAGCTACTTTGATTCCCGTTCAATGGATCTTTAAAAAGACAACATGAGCGCAGAAAGCATTCAGTCAGAAGGCATTGGTTGTCATTCGAGTGATAGGACCTCAACAAATCGCATAAACAATCTCTTTATACTCACTGACATTCTGACGTATGAATACATATTGATATTCTACAGTTGTAACATTATTATTAGTACGTTAACATATTAATTTCAGATAAATTAATCTTTATCTTGCAATTTTATCTTTCTATCAATAGGCGCATTTTGTTCACACACACACACACACACACACACACACACACACACACACACACACACACACACACATATATATATATATGATTTATTCATGAATGAATTAAGAATGAATGAATTTTTTTTCGAAAGGCCACTATTTTAAATCTGGTAACTTGTTTATTCCTCGCAGGAAAAATTCAGCTAATTTCAAGCTCAAGTTGTTTTCCACAAACATTTTTACTTGATTTTCTTTAAAACAATCTCTTCCTATTCAGACCAATTCCGTTGAGAAGAAAAAAGATGGAAATCACTTGGTGTAATATGCACTTTCAGTTCTTCTGTTTTAGAGAAGAGAGATCAGAGATTAAATTATGATGAGTACTCTTTCAATACTGAAAAGATGATGAAGACACTTTAATCAGGTCATTTTCAGTTGCTTTTAAAAAAAATTGGAGGTTTGAAATGTGTAATTATAACTTGCTTTTAAAAAATGGATATTATTCATGACTTAACACAATATAGATATAGATGTGTGTGTGTGTGTGTGTGTGTGTGTGTGTGTGTGTGTGTGTGTGTGTGTGTGTGTGCAGGGTTCAACAATTTGATCTCCAGTAATCAAAAAATGATTATCAGCTAGTTATTTATATTTGAGACACAATCTTCGTCCATCAAAAATAAAAACAAAAACTAAAGTAAAATAATTCTTAATTTTAAAAATAATCGAACTTCTCATTATCAAATGAAATGGCTTTAAAAAATTTAAATTTTATAAACGTGAACAATTTCTCGAAATGTAAACAATCTTGAGATAAACACAGCATGAAGTTGGTCTAAGGACGGGATATACAAATTGATAAAATTCATTTACTAATTTTTATATGTCAATTCTTAAACACACACACACACACACACACGCACACGCACACACACACACACACACACACACACGCGTTATCTCTCTCTATATCTCTGTATATATAAATCAATTTTTACAGACATATGTAAGTGTTTGTGTCACACACACACACACACACACACACACACACACACACACACACATACACACACACACACACATATATATATATATATATATATATATATATATATATATTTACTACAGAAAATGTAACTTCGTTGTTCGATCATCAAATAGCGTTATAAATTGAGATCAATCTAAAAATTGAATTTGTTAGATGTATTCGTATAAAAACAGATTTTAGTAAGGCACTCCTTATATCTAGCCTTGTGCCAGCTGTGAATAACATTAGATAAGTAAAAAAAAGAAGATAACCCAACACTTGATAATAGACGTAGATTAAATGTCAGCCATTCGCAGAATATATGAGAACAGGAAGCATACATGTCACCGTACCAGTCTAGGATGATAGGCTTGCATGTAAGGTAGAAAAAGAAGGGACCATTGAGAATAGACCTTTGATCGTTTATTTACAACCAGAATATTGGCACTGACAAATTTAGGGGCCTTTGACCTTCTCACTCGATCATTTTCAACCTTTGTCACCTTCAGGTTGAAAACAGGATAATTCCCAGACAACATGGGATCTACAAGTTCATTCACTCTCGTCAACAATCTGATTTCGTTGGACTGAAGAAGGAAAATGAGATAAGGAAAAAGAAAAAGGAGGGAATAAGAAAGGAAGAGTGAGTGAATGAAAATTGAAAAAATATAAAATGAAACAGTGTTGAGTGGGGAGTGAATCAATAAAAACTACAGGGATAAAAGGAGACGGAAAATAAAAATATAAACAATGAGATACTGAAAGAACATGGGCATCTCAATATAGGTAGAGCTAACAAGCTCGTTAGACAGTCCATTACCATTGGAATGAATTTAATCCACTCTGGTTGTTAGATATGAGTGAAATTCACTATCATAAGCTTATATCAATACAGAAAGAGAAAGAAAGAATGAAGGAAGTAGGAAGTAAATATAAGGAAAATGAAGTAGAAAGAAAGAAAGGAAGAAAATATAAGAAATAAAGCAAATGTAGAAATAAAAGAAAAGAAAAAGAAAGTAAGGAAGAAAGAAAATAAAAAGAGGGATTGAAAAATAAATAAAGAAAACGAAGTAAAAAAGAAACAAAAAGTAAGTCAAAAGAACGAAAATAAACCAAAAAAAAAAAAAAAAAGTGAAAAGGCCAGAAAAAAAAGAAAGAAAGAAAGATGCAAAAAAGTAGCTAAAAAAGAAATAAGGAAATAGAGGAAAGCCAGAAAAAAAGAAAAAGAAAGAAAAATCAGAAGACGGAAAAAAAAGGTGTTGTATTTATTGACCTAAATGCCCTTCCATCTTTTTAACCCCCTAAATTGGCCCCCAAATATATATACTAGGTTTTATATGCAAAGTTGTCGTATCTGATTCGTTAATGTTTATTCAAATGTCATAGATTACCAACACTTGTACTTTGACTAACTCCATACTAATGTCTTATTAACTGTAAATGACAGGTTTTGTATACCATCAAATACAGTAGAAAGAAAAAAAGAAAGAAAGAGAAAGTAAAAAAACTGGATAGATAGATAGTAAGAAGATCGAAAAAAGAAAAAGTGTTGTAGAGGAGGAAAAAGAATAGAAAGGAACAAAGGCATGAAAAGAAAGAAAGAAAGAAAGAAACCACCAAATAAATAATTAATACCACTAACCCAACTACCACTAACAACAACAACAACAATGTTAGTATAATCATAGAAGTGTCTTTCTACGAATCTGAAATTAATTCTTTATTGGATGTACATCAAAATAATAGTATTCCATATCCTCTAATAGAAACGAACATCAGTCGCACTTGTAAGTTTTTGTTGTTGTTTTTTTTTTTTTTGGTTTGGTCAAGATAATAGTTTTTGAAAAAGATAATCTATGACATTGAAAAACAGATGTAATCGTCACTCGACCTGAGGTCAGTCTTTGATAACTCAACCTGAACAGCATATATTAAGAAAAAGTTTCATGTATTTGGTGGGATCCGAATGAAATTTTTTATTAAAAATCCTGGAATCATTTTATCTCCTGATTACCAGAATTGTAAAAGGCACAGCAAAAATGTTTGAGCAATTCTGTAACTCGAGAAAATATTTAACAACCGATATTTTTTTACTATACAAAAGCCAGATTCACTCTTTGAGGGAAAAACTGTTCTCATATCTAAGGAGATTTCTCTCTGTTTATTTTCTCTACTTTTGATTGGGTGCAAACCCGGCCTTACAGGAAAGAATCACTTCTCGCTACTTCATCAACTTTCCTATCGTCAGAATGTTGCCAGTTTGTTCTTCAAACTCTGCTTCTATGGAAAATGTTTGGTTGAGAAATATGGGAAATCCAGTTAACATCGAACTGCCTAACAATGGTATGGTCAGCGTATCTTATTAACCATTTTACCGCATGAGATGCCCAAAATGGATTGATTGTCTAGAGTTCCAAAAGTAGAGTGACGAGAAGAGCACATATCGATGCTTGGAATAAAAGAGTTCCATTTAAAAGTATTTGCTCCAAATCGCCAAAAACCTGTAAAAGAAAAGAAGAGAGAGTGAAATAAAGGGAAACGAAAGGAAATGGGTTAAAAATTATAAGTTTATTAAACTCTGTTGGAATTGTACCTCTTGAATTTGAGAAAAGTCTTGTTTCTGTTATTCATCACTGAGAAAGTTCTCTCGATGACCTTCCTCGACCCCCAACGTTAAACGATACCCACCCCAAGAAGACTACGACTGGAATAAATAAAAGATATAATAACAGACAGATAGACACCCCACACATGCATACAATACTGTCTTTCGCTATCTCTCTCTCTCTCTTTCTCTCCCCCCCCACACACATACACACACACACACACACACACATATATATATATATATATATATATATACACACACACACACACACACATATATGTATATATATATATATATATATATATATATATATATATATATATATATACGATGTGTGATCAAAGATATCGAGGCCGAAGCTTTAAATGAAGCAAATTACACACTCAAATGCCAAAAAACATCTTTAAAAAAATAAAGTTAATTTTATTCTAATCTAAAGATTACAAAGTTTTTATTATTTTAGGAGGAACATTTTACAAACAAAACGAATATTATTAAGTATTTTTACAATATCGCTCATAAATAAGTATATATAAACATTTTTTTCCAAAATAACGTTGATTTTATTCTGAACCAAATATAAAGTAAAGTTGGCGACATTAGTCGAGGGTGACCCGAAGGCTCCCTTTTCAATAGCTACCACATCGATGTGTAGGGGAGGGTGCTACTCAATTCCATGGATTGCTCCACTTTACCCTTGATCTTACCTTATAATGCTGAGTGTTAAGTAAAGCAGAAAAAGTCCGATTTTTGAGTACTTTAGTACGACTCGACCAGGGATTGGATCCTGGACCAATGGTGAACATTCTACTCATTAAGCCAATGGCCTGACTAAGGAATCAAATATACAAAAATTTTATTATTTCTAATTGAATTTTAAGCAATCAAAACGGCTATTGTTATGTATTATTTATTGCCAAATTCTATTAAATTTAAATTCTGGAAATAAGAATATGAATATGTACCAACCCAAAAGCGTGTGAAAAATAAACTATCGTCTAAGTAAGGCAAAAATGAAAATAACTCATTCAGATCAGATGTATTTACTAAAATTACACGAAAATATTTAGAAATACTCTAGATTAAATTTATTCAATTAAATCGCCTTTGGCTTCAATTGCGGCTGCTAAACGACTTTGGAATTATTTGCAAGCCTTTTTGTTTAAAATGATAAATGCTGCCATTGTCATTGCCTTCAGTTTATCTTTGGTGTAGCATGGATTTTTGTTAGTCTCTCGCTCAACCATGTCTCATACATAATAATCAAAGGGTTTGCAACCTGGGATGTTTGGTGGCCAGATGTTCGGGGTGATGTGGTCACAGGAATTTTCTCTCAACCAATACTGGGAAGATGAATGGAGGAATAAAAATTGCTAGTGACCATTCCCAACACCATGATGTGGAATGGGTGTTGGTTTTCTTCAATATCGTTACATTAAAGCATTTAAAGTTGGAGAAGATGCTTGGGTTTGTTGAAAAGTTTTGCTGTGGAGCCTTTCCTTTTATCCTTTATAGCCTGTGATAAAAAGTGACCCTTTTTTCATCTTGTATGAGAAATACCGAATGTCTTCATGCACTACTAACCGGATAAGAAACTCAGAATCTCCCATGTTCCTGGCTATGGAACAAATTTGTTTGCTTGGATTGTTGTTAATCATGCCTGGATCTCAACAACAAATTCGGGAGTTCTGTTCAGATTAGGACGATCAGACTGAGGCTCCTAAGCTGCTGCACCTTTATAATCACCATTCATCATCATCATGACGTGCGGTTAGCACGGATATCCCTGACCCTCTCTCTCTCCACGTCTCCCTATCATTCATCGCCTTCGGCAGGTCTTCGGGGTTACATCCCATATCATCACATAGCTGCTGTATGAATGTTCGAGCTGGCCGTCCTGCTTTTGATTGGCCATATGCGGGGGTCCAGAGGAGCACATCACTTACGATCTCGTCTTTGCTTCTCCAGCAGTGTCCGGCATGTCTGGTTCGTTTAGCTTGTATAGTTTTCGTGATAGGTGGTAGGTGGCCGTACAGTTGGCGCCGTGTGGGGTGTTGCTGCAGGACCAGTTCAATATTGCTCGCAACATTCTTGTATAATTGCCGTCGAGCTTCTTCTCCAGCCGTTTAGTCAGCGTCCAAGTAGTGCATCCATACAGCAGTATCGACACGACCGCCGCCTGGAAGAAACTGCGTTTCATTTTATCGGTCAGGTTTGATTTCCATATGATCGAAAGCCTATCGATAGCTGTCCATGCCTTCGTTAGCCGTGTGTCGATGTCTTTTTCGGTTGATGAGACGCTGCTTCCTAGGTAGGTGAATTTGTCAACCACTTTCAGGGAGGTTCCGTCTAGTGTGGAGATGTCGCCTTTCTGATTAAAGCACATAAATTCAGTTTTCTGTGCATTGACATGGAGTCCAATGCCTTCAGCGGCTCTTTCCAAACTATGCTATAGTGTTTCGGCTTGGTTGGGTGTATTGGCCAGTAGCGCTATGTCATCGGCGTAGTCGGCGTCGGTAATTGTTTTTGCGGGATACCTTCTGCTTCTTTTCTTTGTCAGCTCAAAGCCCTTTTTCCCTAATGTTATCGATCGATGTCCTAAGTACGTAGTCTAGACAGATGATAAAGAGGTATGGGGCAAGCGTGTCCCCTTGTAGTACTCCTAATCACCATTAGAATCATCCAACCATCCGAATTCTCTGTAATATCCTCAGATTGATACCCTAACACTTTGAATTCATCGTACGGGCGTTTCCGAGGGAAGGTTAAGAAGTAGAACATGCTGTTTCTAAATTTCTGGAGGAGTGAATTGCATTATGGTGCGATTTTTGTCACAGACAGTGGCCAATTGATTTTATTTTGGTGCACCGTATACAAAACCTGAAACAAACAAGTGCATGCATAAAATTAATAAATCAAAATCCTGACAATTTTCCCATCACATCATGTATATTAATGCAGTTTTATTTATCATTACATACGTCCACTGTTGAAGGGGTTTGTAATAAATAATACCTAATAATATCCGTTTTGATTCTATGATATTCCATTAATAATCCTGGTATTTATGTTTTAGAAGAAAATCAACTTTTATAAAAAAAAAATGTTTGGAGTGTACTAATTTATTCAAAAATAAAGTGTTAATGCTTAGACGAGTAGGCGACAATTTAAAAAAAGAAAGAAAGCCAAAAGTCTGGATATTTTTCAGCGAAATCTCTTTAGCAAAACACAGAAATCTACATGTTCAACACACTTTATAATCAAGTGATCGAGATAAGTGCGAGTTTATTTGGTTTCCTAAACTGAAAATTTATTAATATTTGAGGCCATGGAGGCCATGAAACGAAAGACAGCTTCACACAAAATCAAAAGAGGCGTTTCACGAATGCTGGAATAAGTATGGTGAAGAAATTAATGTCTCATTCATTATTCATACGCGTCTTGTTAAATACGTTTTCAATAAATTTTGCAAATCCAACGAAAGAAATACGAATATGTGAAGGGAAAAATCTGCAAACGCATTTAATTTTCCCATTTGATATTTTTTGTTTACGGAATTTAAGGAATTTTTGTTCTGATAGATTGTGTGTTGAATGTAATAAACTCGTTTAAACTCACTAAAGAAGAAGAAGAAGAAGATGAAGAAGAAGAAGAAGAAGAAGAAGAAGATGAAGAAGAAGATCTAAAACATTTCACTCCCAACAAATAATCTATCTACAGGAAAATTCTTCAAATTCTGTAAAATAAAAATAAATAACATGAAAATGTGATACGTTTATTTTATTTTCCTCATAAAACCAAAATATATTCTTAAAAAATGACACGATTTTTCAAAATCTGA
The DNA here is from genome assembly GCA_963585895.1 of Sepioteuthis lessoniana. Taxonomy (NCBI): domain Eukaryota; kingdom Metazoa; phylum Mollusca; class Cephalopoda; order Myopsida; family Loliginidae; genus Sepioteuthis; species Sepioteuthis lessoniana. The sequence goes on from OY757943.1 coordinate 60,897,266, forward strand.
TGAGGTTTTCATTTCATTGCAAATATCAAGAACCAGGCCGGAGGTTCCTACAAACAAAACATTGGGACAATGATGTGGATGCTTTTTTTAAAAAAATAAATCACGATACAATTACCAGTTTATTTTTATTTGTATCAAATACTCTTCACCCTTGAGTGTAGTATGTGACATATATTCTTATCACGGCACGATATAGTAAAAATAAATAAATAAATAAATAATAAAAACAATGCAAATCGGGTCCCGAGGATTTCAATCTAGCAGCAGCAGCAGCACTATCTCTATTTTAGTACAGTGAGATGGCTTGAAGAGTCAGGTTTCTCTATGACATTGGTCTAAGAGATTAGGTTTTGATAGAAACATATTAGGATACGTTGATTTGAAGGCCTTGCCTACCCGTATACACAGTAGGGTAAACTGACTTGCCTACCCGTATACACAATAGGATTTGTTGATTTGATGGCCTTGCCTACTCGTATATACCAGGGGATTTGTTGATTTGATAGCTTTGTTTACCCGTATACACATTTGGATTCGTTGATTTGATGGCTTTTCCTACCCGTATACATATGTTGATTTGAAGGCCTTTCCTATCCGTTTACACATTAGGATATGTTGATTTGATGACTTTGCCTACCCGTATTGACAATAGGATATGTTTATTTGATGGTTTTGCGTACCCGTATATATATTAGGATATGTTGATTTTTCATTTTTAAAAAAATCACCTTTGCACCAGTCCAGGTATTTGAGGTTTAATATGATAAGAACAAATACAACAAAAGATTCCGAGCTGTTGCCGAAATTTGAGGAAACTTTAAATCTGGATAGGAGTTTTGGATTGTGTAGAAGTCCTCTTTATTGCAATAACTGATCCGTCGTGGTTATATTCGAGTCAAATCTATGGGTCAGATAGATATGTTTGAAAATTTGACTGGAATATATGAAACCATATAACTCTGCAAATCCTGTGTATTATATAGGAATACTTGATAATATATTTAGTATATCCTCACGGTCTTAATATATGACACGTGGTCAGGTTAACGGTAGACCCACGTGCTTTTGTGTGTACATGGACGAAAATTACTCCGTCACCACAGCCAGTGTCATGGAGACTTCAGACTATTTTAACATTAATTTTAGTGCAATGCCACAAAATTGGAACCCCTTGGACCCGGCTTGCATCATTTATTTGTAGCGTCGTGCCAGAAGACAAAAACGATGGGAGAAAAAGATGATCAGATGAAATTCTTTAATCGTAGCCCGAAGACCGGGGGGGGGTGAAATGTGTGTTTTACATTTTTGTAATGGTGGGGTACAAGTAGAAAGGAAAGGAATGCATCTGATTGTAGCCAACGGCGCATTATGTCATAATTGCCTCAAAGACACGACTGGAGCTCAAAGAAAAAAATAAACATGTAGACGAATGTTAAGTAACGAGGAAAAATGCAAGCACAAAGTTGACTAAATTTTTTAGTCAGCAAATTATTTACGTCGACACACTTACTCGGAATTTGTTTACGCTATTTGTTTCTTTCTCACCGAAAAATATGCACAAACACCAGCATTTGTGTTCGTATAAGTGAAATAGAAATAAAAGAATAATAATATTTGACAGGAAGACGAATATCGCCCCGTGAAACTAAGGTTAGCACGCTAGTCTAGCACACTATTGCCAAGGCAAAGAGGTCGATTCCAACTCGGCCTTTCACAGCTAAGATATAGATTTTCTGCCAGTTCAAATACTTATGAACAGTACTTTCTAAAGGTTTCATGTATGACGCTAAACTGCATCCGGGTGAGAGGCTATAGTTCTGGAGTTCTCAGAAGTGTGTAGAAAATCTTCATTGCCATTAGTCACGCTGACCTAGAGTGGTAGAATATGTTAAGGTCTCATCTATGGGTTAAATAAATCTAATTGAGAGTGGTTAGAATCGAATAGGATTACTTGAAACCTAGATATTATTTGAAAATAAATAATTGATAAATAATATTAAATCACAAGTCGGTTGGAAATCATTGTTAAAAAGATAAGTGAAAGTAAGCAAGAAAAGAAAATAGTGAAATAGAAAACAGAAGAAAAAGAAAAAAATTAAAGAGAAGAAACATTTTATAAAGGTTGATATGAGAAGATAGTAAAAAATGGAAGATGTCCAAGGAGGCAAAACTAACAAATAAAACCAAAGTCATTGCTTCAAAGACAGCAACCAAATACATCATCGAAACTTGCTAAGTGTTTTAAAACACAAAGTCACAAAAGTTGAGAACTCAGCAAAGCTCTAGCTTTCTTAATTCACTTATATTACGTACTTATTTAGAATTAATGGTTGAATAGTTGGTATATGAAATGTCAGTCCTTGTTTGATCATTTTATGCCGAAGTTATTTTAAGTAATAATGGGTTTTAATTGTATTACAATCATTTTAAATAGGATAATACTTTCTTCTTCCAAACAGTTCGATTTTATTCTCTGACTGGACCCAAACAATCTGTACTATTCCGGATCAGAGTGGACCTGGTAGTCATGCCAACAAATGATTTCACACTCCTTAAACTCCAAAACGGGAACCTCACCGCCTAGTAAAGTTTAATATCATACCCAGATCATCTTTCTTCGTGGGATTTTTATTCCCCACCTCTCTGTAGGTGATGCGATTAATGTATTCGAGCCCCGTCCCACCCCAACAAGGTATGATATTCAAAAATGCAAGTAAATATATGCAACAAGGCATGATTTCACATAGCATTGAGAACTAGACTCTACAAAATGAAAAGAAAACAATGGTGAAAATGCATTCTACTTTCTTATATCTAAAAAATAAAAATTTTGGTTTATAATTCTGTTTTCTTTTGATATTATGTCCAAAAGTAATTTTCCATATTGTGCATATCATTGTGTGACATCATACCTTATTGTCTACATTTCTTTGCATTCCTGGTCAGACAGCAATTCTAAACCCAGCTATGAGTAGAAGAAAAAAGGTAGAGGCCATTCTTGTTTAACAGCAGTAATACTATTTAGTATCACTGCTGTTCAACGAGGATAGCATCTACCCTTTTCTCCCACCCTTTTCTCTTTAGGGTTGCTTTATTCATGAAACAATCAGTATTCTTTATTATAAAGAAGAATAAATACCAAAGTTGAATAAAAAAAACCTTTATAAATCCCTTACTTTTACCTTTGTCAACCAAGAGAACCCTTGGTTCAATCTTGAAGATATCATTACTAGCAGAAATAGGAAAGACGAAAGAGAAAAAGGATGTCCTGGGATAGTTAGGGCGCGTCGCAAAGCAAATATATTTTCTATTTTAACGTTTACACACCCAAAATGTCTGACAGCAAGGGTAGATGTCAGATAAAGATAAGACGCCGAATCATTTACTGTCGTCGTATTTTCTTTTGTGGCTCTGCCGAGATAAACTTTTGATCAGCTACACAACCAACTATGTTATTTGAATACGCATATGTAAGATATCATATCTCTTGAATCTACCACAAGCAGAACGTTAGAATTTTAACGCTTTTTATATTCAATGGAGATGCCTGGTAATCTAGAGTATCACCCAAAAATAAGAACGAATTTACCCAACCCCTTCATCCAGGGCACGATGCGACACAAAGTACAGCTGGTTTGAATTAAGTTTTCCTTCTCTAAGACCAGCTGCCTTACCAAAGTCTAAGAGCCCATACCTGGATGTGGGGGGGGAGATAAATTCATGCCTTTTTCAAGCACCACGTCACATATTCGAACCCTTGGTTTTGCTCCCCAGACAGCTATCCTCGCCACTGTTAAGGCTATGAATAAACATATCTGTATCTTCTCTCTTGTCTCCCGTCCCAGTTACATGATGACCTATTGTAGAAAAAGTCTGTGTCAATCTTCTTGGTCGTTAGTATTATGGGCTTAGTAACCACCAATGTCCGCTAGTTGAAACATTCTGGTTACTTTTCCAAATCTCAGACAATGAGTGTTTTTTCTCTCATGGTAAAAAATTTGAGATCCTGACATCCCACGGTCGTCTACATAGCGACACCAACAGAACTGTCACCGAATATATATAAAAATTAAATAATTTAAGACTATTGTATCTTTTACGGCAATTATATGTAAAGAGTTGCAAAAATTAGATGAGAAAAAAGTCTAACACACAGAGTGAACTTAAAGGAAAACTACAAACTATAAATATTTGGACCAAGTCAGGGGGCTGAAAAATTCAAGGAACATGAACGTGACAGTGATACCAATTTTATTTGAAGCCCTGGGAACAATCCTATCGAACCTAGGCAAAAGACCTGATTAACTGTAGATACTAGGTAGGAATGAGACCGTCAAGACCACAGTACTGTTGAGATCGGATTGAATACTTGGAAGTGTCCTGGAGAGTTTAGGAAATCTATTGTCTGGTGAACTCCTGTGAAAGTTACCGTTACTGGTGTGAAAAAAAAAATCTCATGGAGTATAATGATGATGATAAAAATACTTTATTAAAGCTTAGGGCTACTACTACAACTACTAAATGTAAATAGGCAAAATAAAAAAAATGAAAGAAAGACTTGTCTTAAGGTAATAATACTGATAATATTTTATTAGTATATAGTATGAGGTGGCGACCCTAAGGCTCCCTTTTCATTAGCTACTGTACCAAGGTGTAGGTGGGGGCGCTATTCCTTTCCCTAGATTGCTTCACTTTACCCTTCATTCATAATATATAATGCTGAGTGTTATGCAAGGAGGCATCAAGTACCATTTTTTAAGTCTTTGGTCTGACTCAACCTGGGATTGTACCCTGGTCTCACGGGCCATTGGTGAACACTTAAATCACTATGCCAGTGGGCCTATCGATTGGCTAATGGGTAGAGTGTTCTCCATTACAATTCAGGAAAAGGAGTCCCCCCCCTACACCTCGGAGTTGTAGCTAACTAACTAACTTTTGCCTTTGGTCGATGGTCACCTCAAAATAATAAAGTGGTTAGCAAGTTAATTTCTTAAAATTAATTATTACTGAAAAGTAAGTTTGATCCTTACAAGGTGCCATTATCCGGTTTTTGGTCAACAAATTAAATCTTTGTTTTGTGTCCCCTGTAGAAGAGTAAGACCCCACATAAAAGATGTTTGGATTTAGCACTAAACCGCTTCTGGGGGTGACACTCTAGTTCAGGAGCCCCCAGGAACGTGCAGCATCCCTTTGTTGCCATTACTCTGAGATTCACTGGCTTCTAAATATTGCATTAGTTAGAGTATTACCTAGGGTTCAAATAGATGTTTTGAAAACTATTTATATTAGATAGGAATACTTGAAACCATAAGGCCGTCTACGAACAAACTATCATCATTGACAAATTAATAAGGAGAATTAAAAAATTATAGCAATTGTTCATTCAGAGTGTTAGTAACTGCTCGGGTCCCATATATTGGCTAAATAGATCTATTTGAAAATTATTAAAATTGAATAGGAATACTTGAAACGATATACTGTGTCAAATTATTTGTATTTAGAATATTCACTTGAAACTAGAATTGTTTACAAAAAATCGTTATCATTAGTTCATTGAAACAACGTAATTTTTTGATATAATTGAAACTTTATAACAATATGAAAATTATTTGTATTCGACCAATGGAATGTAGAAAATATATTTCTGATTATAATCAATCATTTACTACTGAATATAATTTTGGCATTAAATAACCAATAAGGGGTTGATATGCCGTTAAATAAAGCAAACGAAACCAATCAAAGCTTAGTAAATCATAAGTAGAGAGAAACAAGCAATGAAAATATGATGAAAGAAAAAACTAGTCAAAAATTATTAATGACAATTCTACAACTAATAAAAAATCCAGAGAGCTTAAGACAATTACATCTATTTCCGCCACTAATTTAAAAAAAGGCAACAGAAAAAGATGAAAGAAAAACTTAATTCTTTAAACAAATGCCGGTCCATAATTCACAAAGCCTTTTTCTCTTGTTTGTTTCAAGTCTGCTCGTTTCCTTTTAAGAAATACTTTAATCATACGAGAGGCCAGTTGTTGGAAGGGAACTGCAAAAATGTCAGTTCTTGTATAAATCAATTTAAGCTTGGTTACAGACCGTCACGAAAATGTTTTTGCTTATTTCACTAAACGAGTGGCTTGAATTGGGTCATGCGGTTTTTTCCACAATCTCGGACCTTGAACCCCAAATAAAAGACCATAGAACGTAAAATTCTTCGCTTTCTAGATGCGTTCCATTTCCTTCGTTCTACATGTACGGATTCTGCGATTTCACAGTCGTTGAACTCTGCAAAAATTCTTATTTTCTCTTCGGCTTCATTCGCTTTTGTTCCTAGTTGACATTTTTTTTTACTCCAACTTTCTGTTTAAATTCACTAAGCTTGCTAAGATACTAGCCAGTCGTGGGTAATGCCATAAATGAGATGTACTCAGCGAGAAGTAAACTCACTACAATACAATTTCTCAAGAATTTTAACTATCACTGCATTGCAAGATCTCCATATTGATATTCTTTAACTTTAACTTTATTATCATATGATGGTTGCTCCGAAAGTAATGCATGAAATTTATTTCTGCGAAAATTACCATAGATACTAAGAGCACAATAATCCTGTTATATAGAAAAGGGATCCTTGTTATAAAACAATTTTCCATATAGTCACCACCATTACTCACACATTTTCGCAAGTGATGGTCAAAATGTTCTTTCTATGACACAAAATTGTATCCAATGTTAAGGCTCAAATTTTGGAGCTTAGGGAGGGGGTGAAGTCAACCCTAACTGTCACAACTACCAGCTTCATTAAAATCCGGAGTGGCAGTACCTTTTAAGACCCTATATGTGGGTCAAATTCGTCTTTTTTGACAATGAAGTGTTTCTCTGTTTAAGATGATTGTAAAGATATTTTACTACCTTAAATAATTGGAAATCATGATTGTTGAACTAACTTTGCCCAAAAGAATCTAACAAGGGTTGATATGCTAAATGAACGAACCAACCAACGAACCAACCAATAAAAAGCCTGAATGCTGCGCTCATAATAGATTTTCTCCGACAGTAATGCTTTCTATTTATTTTCAAAGAAACTTCAAATAAATCATAAAACACAAGAACAAAGTCAAATTGAACAGAATTTCTTTTTTCTTTTTAGTCATGATTAGCGTCTAGGCCGTCACTTAGTGAGAACCTGCATTTCGTGATCGTAGAGCATCACTTTGAATGTTAGGGATCCTATTTATTTCCAAATAATCTTCTAATATGTACAATATCATTTTTGACCAGAGCAATATTTCAGCCAAAAAACATTTTTTTCAACATCTTTCGTGACCAGTGAGGAAAAAAAGGCTGCAGGATACGATTATGACAATCAGCATACAGATTTTTCTGCTATGATGACGGTACCGCAGTAAAAAAAAAAAAAAATTGAGAGAAACTTCCATTCGGCGGGGTTTTATAATAAGCTGACTACATCCTCTACTGAAGAATAAGATCCCTCCTAAAAATGAAATTGTCTTGCGTGTAATTTTAGACTGCATCTGGTGGTGATACTCAAATTCTGGAGCTCTGGGCGGTGTAGAGTACTTTTTCATTGCTATTATTCCCAGGTCCATTCTGACTCGGAGTGGTAGTAGATGTTAAGTTTGGTTTGGTTTGATTTTATGCCATATCAACCATTATAGGTTATTTGATGCCAAATCCATTTTTATACGTATAAACAGTTCTAGTTCAAACAAGTCAGTTTAGCATAAAAGAACAGTTTTATTTCGAAAAATTCAGTTTTGCATAAATATGCAGTTTAAATGTCAAAAACAGTTCTATTTCAAACTATTCAGTTTAGTCAACAAAATTAAATGGTTCCAAGTATTGCTATGTATCACTAACAATTTAATTAAACTGGCATTTGTTTACACACAGGAAAATGTAAAAACAATTCTTTTTCAAACAATTTACTGGAACCTTAGTGTCATATCCAGGAAACTCGTTCAGGGGTATCTTACCATTCTGCAGAGATGCAGTCAATGTATTCTGCAGCCTTCCCCAACCGACTGGGCCACTAGTTGGAAGAGTGTTAGCCCTCTGCAGAGATGCAGCCGGTATATTCTGCAGCCCCTGCCGACTGAGCCATTCGTTGAGAGAGTCTTCTCCCTCGGCAGTGATGCAGCCGGTGTATCGTACAGCCGTCCCTAGCCGGCTCAGATATAATCTAGGATATCATTGATGGGTCAAGTAGATCTGTGAGAAAGTTATTAGTATTAGACAGGAAAAGTTGAAACTATTTTACCGCATAAAAATAAATGATTATTATTATTAAAAAGAAATAGTTACTTAAAACTACAAACTGTTAGTAAATTGACAGTATAAGATAGGACAACTTGAAATTATATAACTAGAAAAATGGTCGTTATTATCAGATACGAACATTTGCTTGAAACCGTATAATTGTTGATAAATTATTATTATTAGATAGGAATACTTAATACCATATAATTGTGTAAACAAATAATTATTGTGATAGTCAAATAATAAAAAGTGCAATTAAAAAATGATTGTAAGGGATCGTTGGAAATATCTATAGTTATGATTATAAACAAAAAATTATAAATGAGTTAAATTTCAGCACTGAATAAGCCACAAGGAGTTGGTATGCGTTTAAATGAATCAAACAAATCCCATTGTCTTTTATGAATAAAATAATACGACAGACGAGGCTCTCTAGCTTTGGTTGACAAGAGTTTAGTTTAAGGACTATTCTAAGTAAGGTGGGGTCGAATTCGCAACTCCAACACTTAAAACTCCTCACTAAGATTGAAATTACAAACAAAAGGTTTCACAACTAATCTATTTACCAAGTGAGAGTGATGAAGTCATTTGCAATAAATTTCTGGAATCATTCCGTGAACATTCACACGATTAGGAGTATTCAGGAATTCCAGTAATCCTGTTATGTAGAAAAACGACTTCTTTCACAAAGTAACATGCAACAGGTCACACTGGGTTACATGGTAGCAGAAGCAAGAATAATCCTAAACATGATATATTGGATTCCTCCACTTTTCAAGAATATTAATGCGAATAGAACACAACCAGAATTTGCGTACGGTTCGTCGATTCCATTTGTTGTTAATCATTTGATTAGCCCCTCATATCTTTGTCTCTCCTGATTATTCGAAAGAGACTTTGTTAATGTTAACTAGAAGTTTAACATTCAGAATCATAAAATATATCTAAATGCAAGTCTAATTGTTTTTTCCCGCTTTGCTTAGTCTGTTGTTGGGTTAAAGTATTTGTTTTTAGAAAATGGCCACCCATCTCAATACTGAAGAGATTGATCGTTGCTTTAGATCAGTGACCTAACGAGAAGCAATGCTTAACGTATTTTTTTAAAAAGTTGATTGCAATATTTTTGGTTCTTGCTTGAACTCTCAAAACCACGTGATTACATATGAAAATTGTCTGTTTAAATAATGAAAACAAGCACTACCCTATTTCTCTCTCTCTCTCGATATATATATATATGTGCGTGTGTGTGTGTGGAGAGAGAGAGAGAGAGAGAGAAAGAGAGAGAGAGAGAGAGAGAGAGAGAGGGAGAAATAATCTAAGACAAAACAGTATATTCATAAACAGAAATTACTTAAATTAGAGCAGATTGAGTGACGAATTGTTATGGTCAAGGGGAGGTTCAAATGATGACACGACACAGAAATAAGAAATAAGAAATATATTGAAGGCAAATAATACATACACAAATGATAGCTGGAAGAAACCCCGCCGAACGTAACAATCAGGAATATTACCGCTCTAAGTAACGACTCGCTGAGACAGAACCGAGACTGAGTTCGAGACTGCGACCGGGACTGCGGTATTTATTCCACGCTCCACTGAACGTGAAAGTGTGGCACAAGGCCTTTTTTGGTGGGTCTGGGTGCAGGGCCAGAGCCCACACGCGCCTGGCATTTCCCAAAAATGCCTACTGCCCCCTCGGCGCCAGGCAATAAACCAAACCCCCGAGGTGGATAAAAGCCTTGGGGATGGCCCCCTGAGGCCGTAGGAAATCTCCAGCTGCCGAGATACACTCGGCCAGATCCGTGCCGCAGTCAGCACGGCCGGTCGAAGTGCGACTCAACAACTGGAGTGGCACAGTGTTATTACAGCTCCCGCTTTTGCTGCGGCCGAGACTGCGACTGCGCAGAAGAAAGCTCAGTTGGTATATGTCACATGAGGACGAGTCCATCTATAGGGGACACCCCAACACTAATATTATTTGAATCAATATTATTTATGATAATTAAGATAATAATAATAACTCTATGGGCGCTTTAAACGACTAATAAAAAACATCTCGCACGAGAAACCCTGGATGGGTTAAGAAAAGGAAACTTTAAAAGAGAAACAGATTCTCTTCTAACAGCAGCACAAAACAACGCCAGAAGAACCAAACAAATCAAAATGAGAATCGATAAAACGCAACAAAATAGCAAATGTAGATTATGTGGTGATAGGGACGAAACGATCAATCACATAATCAGCGAATGCAGCAAATTAGCACAGAAGGAGTATGAGACTAGATACGACTGGGTGGGCAAGGTGAGCCACTGGGAGATGTGCAAACAATTTGAATTTGACCATACGAACAAATGGTATATGCACAACCCACTGGCTGTCCTGGAGAATAACACACACAAACTCTTATGGGATTTTGACATACAAACGGATCACCTGATCTCAGCCAGAAGACCAGACCTTATAGTAATCAACAATAAAAAGAGAACTTGCAAAATTGTGGACTTTGCTGTACCGGCTGACCAGAGAATAAAACTGAAAGAAAGTGAAAAGAAGGATAAGTACCTGGACCTTGCTAGGGAATTGAAAAAACTATGGAACACGATGGTGACAATTATACCAATCGTGATTGGTGCTTTCGGTACAGTAACTAAAGGATTATTAATGGGACTGGAGGACTTGGAAGTTGGAGTACGAGTAGAAACCATCCAAACCACAGCATTATTGAGAACGACCAGAATACTGTGAAGAGTCTTGGAGACTTGAGGAGACTTGCTCTCACTCAAACTCCAATGAAATACTATCAGCTAAAATTATGTGAAAAACTCTAATAGTAATAATAATAATAATTTTTAAAATTGTGGAATATGAGGTGAAAAATGATATCAACTGCAGTCAGGGCGCTTGAAACAGTCCCTATGTAATATAATTGCCGAGGGATTTCGTTTTATATATCTTGCCTTTCGGTTTAGTTAGGCTGAGAACCTTTCGCTTAGCGCATGAGTTAGTTAGGTGCAACATTAACGCAGGTGTTCACGTGCGCGCGGAGAGGACGGGTCATTCAGAGATGTCAAAATAAAAATCCCAGATAGGAATTGGGGTCAGGGTATTTGGGTGACGTCACGCACCGGAAGCGTGGGCTGAGATTTGAGAAAAAGCATTTAGTTGAGTTTTAGCGTCCGAAGAAGACGTTTGACTTTCGGGGCTCGCCGAGAACAGACCAGTAGTTTGCGGCGGGGTGCCGCGCGTGGTGGATGGCAGATGGAAAATCGGCGTAGAAAGATTGTGTATCACTCTCCTTAAGTCGATTTACCTTTAACTCAAAGAAAATAAAAGTTTCGTACCTGAACTTAGAAGTCGTAAGTGTTTTTTTGTGTTTCGGGATTCCTATGTTATCTATATATGAGTTATGAACATTCTATGTACATTTCACATATTCATGTATGGCTATGTTACACCTAAAGAGTTAGAAAAATCAAACCAGAGGAAGAATCGAGACCATCCAGACCACAGCACTGTTAAGATCGGCTAGAATACTGAGAAGAGTCTTGGAGATCCAAGGAAGAATCGAGACCATCCCCATCATAGCGTTATTAAGATCGGCTAGAATACTGAGAAGAGTCCTGGAGATCATAGGAAGAATCGAGACCATCCAGACCACAGCATTATTTAAAGCAGCTAGAGTACTGAAAAGAGTTCTGAGGATTTGAGGAGATTTTCTGGGACTCGGACTTGAGGAAAAAAGTACTAGCTGACTTGGTGTAAAAAACTCGCAAAAAGTAAATAATAATAATGATGATATGCCTAGACCTTGCTTGAGAACTGAAAAACCAATGGAACATGAAAGTGACAGTGATACCAATTGTAATTGGTGCACTCAGTACAGTCATTAAAGGATTGGTACAAGGACTAGAGAATTTGGAAATGAGAGGACGAGAGGAGACTATTCAAACTATAGCATTATTAAGATCGATCATAATACTGTGAAGAGTCCTGGAGACCTAAAAAGACTTGCTGTATCTTAGACTCCAGTGAGAAACCATCAACTAATGCTGGTGGGAAAAACTCTCCAAAGAGTTAAATAATAATAACGAAAGAATATATATTACTACTTGTATACCGTGGACTATTTCCGGAGGAACGGAAAGGATGCTGAAAGAAAATAAGAGGAACAGATGACGAACTATATATTGATCAGGACATCCACAAGGATATTAAAACAATTCAGAAAAATATAACTAATTATATGTTCTCGCTATCTTGGTTAGTAGAAAATATGAAATATCCGACAAAGTCACGCATGCTATGCAAAACGGGAAAGTAGAATTAACCCAAGTAGAGGTGAAATTTCAAAGTGGCATCTTCCAGGGAAACTCATCCACGCCACTGTTATTTATTCGAGCAATGATGCCCCTCAATTATCTACTTAGGAAATGCATAGGAATTTCCAAATCTACAAAATCACAAGAAAAGATAAACTATTTTATGTATATAGATGATATCAATATATTTGCCAAAAATGAAAAAGAACTTGATACAAACATTAAGAATATACAGCCAGCATAAAAGAATTGAATTTGGCATTGAGACGCGTGCCATGCTAAGGATGAAAAAAAATGGAACAGAGAAACAATGGAAGGAAAAGAAGCAACAAATCAGGAATGTACCAGAACTCTCAGAGAAAAAGAAAATTCCAAGCGTTTGTTAATATTGGAAGTGGACAACATAAAAAAAAAAAAAAACAAAGATGAAAGAAAAAGTAAAAAAAGAGTTCCTCAGAAGAAAAAACTGCTCGAAACCAAGCTCTGCATCTGAAATTTCATCAAAGAAATAAAAACCTGAACAGTTCTTGTAAGTTACTCTGGACCATTCTTTAAATTAACAAGGGAAAAACTCAGAAAAATGGACCAGGAAATTGATGACGATGCGCAAGGCCTTATATAGGAGAGGTGATATAGAATAACTAGATGCCTCAAGAAAAGAAGGGGGGAGAGTATTCGCCAGCATTGAGGATGACATAGATACAATAATTCGAAGACTCAAAGACTACTGTAAAAAAAGCTACGAGAAACGAATTAGAGCAGCCAGTATCAGGAATGATAACACACGCCCAAACAGATAAAACAACAAACGCTATAAAACAGAAATGAAATAAAAAACAAAAACAAAACAAAAACAAACAATTGTATGGATATTTCAAGTGACAAATTGGAGAGAGTGTACATTAGAAGATCTCGATATAGCTAAGAAATGGAAAGCTCAAGAGAGAATCGGAATCTCTTTTGATACGAGCACAAAATAATGCCATAAGGACCAATTATATGAAAGCAAAAATTGATAATACGCAACAGAATAATAAAGGTAGATTATGTCGAGATAGAGATGAAACGATTAATCACATAATAAGCGAATGCAGTAAACTGACACGAAGAGAAGCACAAGACTATTCACGATTGGGTGGGGAAGGTTATCCACTGGGAATTGTGCAAGAAATTATAATTTGACTAAACTACCAAATAGCAAGAGGCATTGGCCTCCCCATGAATGCAAACAAAACGGAGTACATGTGTTTTAAGCGAAAAGAAGCCTTCTCTACTCAAAATGGTGTTCCTCCGAAATTAGTAAACAAGTTCATTTACCCCAGAAGCAGTGTCTCATCGACTGAAAGTGATGTTAATATGCGCCTAGCGAAGGGGATGACTGTTATCGATAGGCTATCGATCATATGGAAGTCTGAGCCATACGATAAATAAAACGGGATTTCTTTCAAGCAGTTGTTGTGTCAATACTACGGTATGAATGCACTACATGAACACAAACAAAAACGCTTTGAAAAATAGCTAGATGGGAACTGCACAAGAATGCTACGAGCTATATTGAAAGAATCCTCGAAGTAACACCCCACGAAACAACATTTGTTCTGTCACTTACCTCCCATCTCTAAAAGTAAGACAAACAAGACATGCAGGACACTGTTGAAGAAGAAAAGACGAGCTCATAAGTGACATTCTTCTATTGACCCCGTCTTAAGATATAAGAAGCATAAAATTCTCTGGGATTTTGAGATACAAACGGATCACCTAATCCCGGCTAGAAGACTAGACCGAGTGTTAATTAACAAGAAAAAGAGAATTTGCCGTATTATTTTGCCGTTCCAGTTGAACACTGAGTAAAAATCAAAGAAAGCAATAAAAAAAAAAGATTAAATAAATAAATAAAATAAAATTAAAAAAATGAATAAATACTTGGACCTTGCCAGAGAGCTAAAAAAACTGTAGAACATGAGGCTGAGGGTAATATCAATTGTAGTTCGTGCATTTGTAACATTCTCCAATCTTTTGAAAGAAGACTGTATGAATTGGAAATCACAGTAAGAAACCAGACCATACTGACTACAGTATTGTTAAGATCGGCTCAGAAGTGTTCTGAAACATAACATTTGCTGTCACTCAGACTTCAGGATGAGCCCAGCAATAGAATATAGAGAGATCCTATTTACCAACCCCTCCGCTCGGGCAGGATATGACACAAGGTCAAATTTTAAGCGGAGTTTAACAGGTTTTAATTCAGAGTTTTCCTTCTCCTAGACTAGTTGCCTAACCAAGGCTGAAGAACCTAGTCTGCCCTACTATTTACCCATAGCTGGAGGGAGATAAGGGGGTTCATACCTTTCCCAAGGGTATTTGCCCGAAAGTGAACGTAATAACGCGACTGGAGTACGAACTCGCGTACTACGATTCCGCAGTCCATCGCTTTAACCAGTACACCACGAGGACACCCCCGAATATAGAATATAGAGAGATAAACTTGCAAGGATTGAAGTAATAATAATAATTCACTGGGAACATTGCAAGAAATTGAAATTTGACCATACTGCTAAATGGTATATGCTAAAAACAGAAAACGTCCAAGAGAATGAAACGTATAGAAGTCTCAGGAGTTTTGAAATACAAACGCTCGCCTAATCCTGACCAGTAGACAAAACCTAGTGAAAATCAAGAAAAAACAGAAGAACAGCTGTCTTGTGGATTTTACCCTTCCAACGGACCACATAGTGAAAATCAAAGAAAACGAAAAGAGCGACAATTTCTTGGACTTTGCCTGAGAACTAAGAAAGCTGTGGATCATGAGTATTAAGGTGATGCCATTTGTAATTAGTGCACTTGAAACGGGCTCAAAAACTTGGAAACGGGACTGGAGGAGTTGGAAATTTAGCCGGAGAGACGAATCGAGACCATCCAAACTGCAAGATTTTTAAGAGAAACCAAAATACTGAGAAGAGTCATGGAGACTTGAGGAGACTTGCCATCACTCAGGCCCCAGTGAATGATCATTCAAACGTAATGTTCGGAAATGTTCAAGATATCGAAGGAAATTGTAAACTTTATCACCAAAGTAGAATAAAATTAGCAGCAGGGGGACAAAATCTTGTAGAAATTAAAATAAAGAATGACATCTTTCAGGGAAACTCACTCACACAACTACTAGTTATTTTCTAAAAATGGTGCCAGTAAAATATATACTAAGAAAATCCAAAGCAGGCCACGTCATGCATATTAATGATATCAAGATATTTTCAAAAATCGAAAGGAGCTTAACTAGTAGAATCTACAGCCAAGATATAGGAATTGAATTTTGAATTGAAAAATGCGCCACGAGAATAATAAAAAAAATTGGAAGCGGACGCCATCAAACAAACGGATGAGAGAAAAAGTAAGAAAGGAGTTCTTCAGAAGAACTAGAAAACTTCTCGAAACCAAACTCAGGAATCGGAAAAGACAGGAACTCAGACAGATGAATAAGAACAAGGAATTATCACCTTACACCCTAGAAATGACGGACTCTATGTGATAAGAAAATATGAAGGAGGAAGACACGCCAATATGAGCATTGCGTAGATACAAGAATTCAAGGACTCGAATAATATATAAAAAATATCAACGAAAGACTAATTAGGGAACCTAGTAACAGCAATAACTTAAAGCCAGAAAAACTATTAAAAAAAATCTAGAAAAAAATTGCGAAGAAAAACAATTGTATGGATATCGCAAGCGACAAACTAGAAGAATTGCTAAAGAGGTGATTTATTCATGGCTACGAAGGGAAGAGAGTAACTAAAAATTTTCTAATAGAAGCACAAAATAATGCCAAAACTATGTTTAAGCAAGAATTGGTAATAGAGAGAAAATGGCTATTTTGCGTTGTGTGGTGAGAGAGATTAAAAAAGTTAATCAGATAATAAGGAGGTGCCCTTGGTGTAATGGTTATCGTCGTAGGGAATGGACACGGCGACACGAGTCCAAATCCTGGACGAGACTGATTGCATTTCACATAGCGCTAATACCTTTGGGAAAGGTATGAATCCAATAATTCTCCCTCCAGCTATGGGTAAATAGTAGGGCAGACTAGGTTCGTCAGCCTTGGTGAGGCAACTAGTCTAGGAGAAGGAAAACTCTGAATTCAAACCTGTTAAACTCTGCTTAAAAAATTGACCTTGTGTCATATCCTGCCCGAGCGGAGGGGTCGGTAAATATGGTTAATCAGATAATAAGCGAATGCAGCAAACTAGCATGAAAGGAATACGAGAGTAGACAAGATTGGGTGGAAAATATGATCAGTGGGGAATTGTGCAAACGAATTACAAGTATAGGTCATATGGTGGGAGAAATGAAACAATTATTCATATAATAAGTGAATTCAGCAGACTGGAACAAAATACTGGGTAGGAAAAGTGATCTAATCAGAATTAAAATTTAGTCATTATGACAAATGGTATATGCACAAGCCAGAAACTGTCCGAGAAAATGAGACCAAGAAAATTCTCCAGGACTTTGATATACGAACGGATCACCTAATCCAGATAGGAAGACCAAGACCTAGAGTTAAGAAGAAAACAACTTATCATCTTGTTGATTTTGTCGTTCAAGCGGACCACCGAGTGAAAAAAAGATCGCTAAGATAAAAACATACCTAGATCTTGCCTGAGAGCTGAAAAAAGCGGTGGAATATGAAAGTAGTGATGATCCTAATTGTAGTTAGTGCCCTCGGAGCAGTCACCATACCTGGAAAAGAGACGAGGTGAATAGGAGAAAAAAGAACCCAGACCATCCAAATCACAGTTCAGCTGGAACCAGCCAGAATATTTAAATAAGTTCTGGAGATATAAGAAGACTTGGTATCATATAGATTTCAATGACCACTCCCACAAAAAACAAAAACAAAAGAAAAAAAACCAAGCAAAAAACGAAACAAAACAAACCAAAACAAAAAAACGCAAGGAGTGAAAAATAAGATAAAATCACCAAAATATTTCAAAGTTTTCGAATTCAAACATTCTTAAGTTTTTAAGCAACTGACATTTAGCGTCTGTTTCCATGAAGATGACGTCAATATTTTGTTATCGTTTTTCAAAGAAAATTTCGCAACACCTGATGAAACTGTGAAAGTGAATCATGAAAAAAGAATAAATTGTCTATCTCAAAAATTTAGTTTGTCGGTCACCATATACATGAATGTACGCACACACACACACACACACACACACACACACACACACACACACACACACACACACACACACACACACACACACACACACAATTTTATATATATCATAGACACTGAGGAAGATCTAATTTTAAAGACAAACACAACAAAACTCTATAGAAAAACAACAAATATTCAGAATCTCTCAACACATTGGACAGAAAGCATCTCAGATTTTAAAGACAAAATTATCATAAAATTTTGAAGAAACATAAGTATACCCTTGAAAATGATTAGTTATGGTGGAAAGCAGTCGGGTAGAAAACTCCGTGTTTTTTTAATGTATGAAATTGAGTTAAACTTCAGAAATCTATTAAAAAGACAAGAATAAATAAAAGAAAAAACAACTCTCTAAAGAACCTTGTCTACGTTTTTAAAAAGAATGACTGATACTTTAATATATCTTAAAATGTGTAAATATATTAATTTTAATATATATATGTGTGTGTGTGCAGAAGAGAGAGAGAGAGAGAGAGAGAGAGAGAGAGAGAGAGAGAGAGAGAGAGAGTGTGTGTGTGAACAGAGAAAGAAGAGAAAGTACTGAGAAAATAATTGTTAGCAGTCGTAAAATTGAAAGACGAGTAGAGCAAGAAATGAATGTTACCGCGAAAAAGAATGGTAGGAATTTATCAAGAATTTAAGCGTTGCAGGTTCCTCTAAAAAGAGCACTATATATATATATATATATATATAAATATATATATATATATATATATATATATATATATATATATATATATATATCCATTGCGTTCAAATGGGGACATAGAAAAACTCTAATCTAATCACGTTGAATAGTTGAGAATCACTGAAGTACTTCACAGACAGCATCTGATCAAATTGTCACTCACCCAAAACTTAAAGGATAAACAGCTCATTTAAAGCAAAAAATCTCAAACTCAGGGAAGCTCATAAAAGGCACCACCCTAAAAAAAAAAAAAAAAAGAGAGAGGATAGAATTTACGCACACGTTAATTTTAGGCTTGAACTCTCTTCTTCAAGACAACAATCTTCGGAGATTTTATCACAAATATGTTACACCAGTTCCCGACTTTCAATTTTAGGCTGAGGAACAGGCTGTGTCTGTTTTTTTTAAATTGAGAGTACCTACCTTATTCAGCTATCAAGGGTAAAATTAAGTTTATTACCTGTTGTCCGAGGCCCTCCCTAAAAAGGGGACCGACAAATTTTTAAACACTACTCTTATAATCTGGTGAGG
This sequence comes from Sepioteuthis lessoniana, assembly GCA_963585895.1. Taxonomy (NCBI): domain Eukaryota; kingdom Metazoa; phylum Mollusca; class Cephalopoda; order Myopsida; family Loliginidae; genus Sepioteuthis; species Sepioteuthis lessoniana. Next base: position 60,916,311 of record OY757943.1, read on the forward strand.
TTCACCGTGTTTATCTTGATCTTGTGCCACATCTGTCAAAACACAGTTAAGTTAAGGTCAGTAAAGGATGGCAACAATACTCACTAGTTGAAATGATTTGCATTTTGCTCTAGTCTCATTCGTGCATCCACGTACATATTTCGCATATGAATTCTTAAAAATCCTGCAATAGTCGCTCTAAATGTTGTTCCTCCCTTATATTTACTCGGAAGTGAAAATAGAAACAGGAAAAACAATAATACCGTTGGGGATAGCCATATTTTAGCTTTGAAAAATAATTTGCATATAATCTCAGGTTTTCATAAACTAAAAAGGGGAAATGTCCGGCGCAGAAATTTTGGGTTTGCTTGGATGATTTTACAATTTGTCAACCCTTGTAGGGTTATCTTATACCAGCCAGTCTTTTTTGCGGACAATTTCAGTTTTAAGTAACTTATGATAAACATTTATAAACAATTATAACATTAATTAACTTTTGTTAATACAAGTAATTTATACAGTGATATATGATTTCAAGTATTCCTATCCAATAGATTTCAAACAGATATATTTGACGCAGAGATGACACCTGAATAGGAACTATTGTTCCTAGTCAAAGTGGATTTGAGGCTTGTGGCAATTAAAAGGTGACAGTTCTTTTAAAACTTTCAGAAATGGAGTTCAACCACCGGTTGGTGTTTAGTGTCATTATCAGGAGACGAATAAATTTTAAATGACAAAGGACAGACACATGATTGTAAATAGCATTATATATATATACATATATATATATAGAGAGAGAGAGAGAGGGAGAGAGAGACAGACAGACAGATAGATAGATAGATATATAGCATTATATATACAATGATACATATATAGCATTATATATAGCAAATTTTCTATGTATGTACCATCATACATACACATATATGTACAGCATTATATATGTACACACATACACATATATATACAGCATTATATATATATATATATATATATATATATATATATATATATATATATATGGCATTATATATGGCAACTATAAGTATATACCATTATATATATATATATATATATATATATATATATATATATATATATATATTTACGGACATTGGATGTTGTCTTGAAAACGTGTCAGAAGAGATGTAAGACAGAGACAAATGGCGAAAATGAGTTAAAAATACGTACTAGTAGCGTGGCATGATGATGATGATGATATATATATATATATATATATATATATATATATATATATATATATATATATATATATATATATATATATGAAAACTACGCTCTATGGTAAATCCTAAAGAGAATGTATAGTATACAAGGCTAGTACACAAACTGATGCGGAAAAATTTAAAAACTTATACGAAGGCTCTTTTGAAGGTATTTTCTAAAAATATTTTTACAATCATAAAAGCAACTTTATACATGCCCAATACGAGCATAGTTGTGAAATTTCTGAACATCTCTAGGACATCAAAAACAAATATGGTTTAAACACCATTCAGTAGTGGGAAATGGTTAAATGAACTCATAATTACAAAGGGGATGATAAATTTTGTCTTTTCTGTATAGAAGAAAAGCTAGCAAATACAACAAATTTAATTCTATAAAAAATGTTAAATTAAATGTGCACTCAATTTTAAACTATTTACGTGTTTTGTCCCCCCCATGCTAATTTCTACCGTGTTCTTGTAAATATGTATCCGTTTGTCCCAATCACTTTTTGAGAAAGTTCTCCTGAAGATCCTTTTAGGTAAAAATCGAGCAGTAAAATTCTGTTACTTATTCGGTGCTCTAAACTTGCTCTGCGTACATATTGAGCACTCTTTCTCTATGTATTTTATTGTGACTCTCTCAGTTTTTTTCCGACATAATAAGTATTGAACTCGTTCGTTTTTTCTCTTTCTTCGGGAGTAATTTTCTTTTTTCAATATATATATATATATATATATATATATATATATATATATATATAGCTACATGTGACTTTTTCTTGTTTCTTTTCTCTGTCCATCTGTTTGTTCCTCTGTCTCTCTCTCTCTCTCTGTCTCTCTCTCTCTCTCTATATATATATATATATATATATATATATATATAACAGAAATGTTAGTAATGTCTACATATTGGACTATCTTGCCGTAACGCAGTAGTTACCAAGCCAGTCTAGCACACTATTACCACTATATGTTGAGTTCTTTTTTCTAGGTTTAATCTGGGGTTGGAAAAATACCTCTGCCACTGGTGGGAATTACGTAATATAGTTATAAAAGGTAGGATTTTCGGTCATTATTTCCCACTCAGACACAACAAACAAGGGTTAAATGAAGGACACACACACACACACACACACACACACACACACACACACACACACACACACACACACACACAAATAGTGAGAGAAGCAAATGAACTCGAAACCGAATGGCATACACGTGCACCTGCCAATCCCCCTGATCGATACATTCGCCTGTTCTCTTTCTCGGCGCACATGACACGAAATTCCATTCTGTCATTCCCACATAACTTTATCGAACGCCTGCCCTTGGTTTTGGGAAGAAACATCCTGAGTGCAATGGCGCATGAAAGCCACAAGCGGGAATCCCGTTACACAGCCACAAAGTCTCGGTATTTCACATGTCAATCTCGCGCAGCAGTACCAACAAAAGAATAACGCATCTCCTTTCACTGGTCGCAATGATCGGCATGTAGACGGCTCCTCCCATCAACCCTCCTTCATATTCACCTCCAACGTCAACTTTGATAATGACAACAACCATTTCCTTTTACGTTTTTTTTTATCTGTTTCTCCAGGGCTTTTTTTTATCCTGATTTTTTACTCAGATATTTGCATGGTGTGAAGAAATTTGAATATTTTCAACAAAATTTTAATCGAATCGTTTAACGATAACATAACAAATGGATTGTAAATGGGGAAAGCATGATGATTGGTAGTCTGGGATTTATATAACCATTTCTAACAAAAGACATTTACATTAACCAATGGAATTTTCATGATTTTGTGGTGTTTATAATATTAGTAGAAAAATGGATAATGATTTCTTGGGAGGTTTTGTCCAAATTACCAAATTTGTATACATATATTAAACAAATCAACTTCGAATATAGCAACCACATTCTAAAATATCAATAGCACTTTTCCCGTTGATTTTTTTTCTTATCTATTGTAAAATTATTTTCTTCCGTTAATTCCTTTCGAACTCGTTCTTACTTCTACTCTTAATATAAATGTATATCACTTGTCATTGTGTTTATAATTTCATTATTCACTCTCTCGAAGATGATTCTAGTTGGGGGTCGAAACTATTTGGGAAACATATGGTGTCTTCCTAAACTCATTCAATTAAAAAGTTGAATGATTCATGCGAAGACTCGTATGGATCAAAGAGAAGATGGCAGACAAAAATTGTCTGTCTTATCTAAATAATCATTTGTCTTAAAGAGAAAATGATGCCCCTATACATACATGCATATGTATATGTGCATATATATTGGACTCACATATCAATCTCTATATATAAGAACACAAAAGTTTGCTTCAAGATGTGAGTCGTTTGAATCCTTACACATTTGTTTTGTTTATAGTGGTGAAGGCTTGTATAGAACTAGCCATTCTTTTTGGATGAGTTGATAACAGAAGAATGTTGTAACAGTTTGCCACAGATGCTCGGGAACGAGACTATTTCGGTTTTGAATTCAGAGATTTTTTCCCTCTCCAAGACTGGTTGTCCTAACAAAGCTAGAGAGGCCAATCTATCTATCTATCTATCTATCTATCTATCTATCTATCTATGTACTTATTTTTTATTTGAACTTATATTGATGGAAAATATCCCAGCGCAGTCTTCTAACAAATTTAGGAAATTGAAATTTTTCCAAATCATTATCTAACGAAGCACTTAAACATTTTACCAGTCTGGTTTTCTTGTCTTATTTTATCCTCTATGGTTTTCAAGGGACTCTAATGCAGTAATTTTTTGAAACTCTGGTACTGAGAATTATCAATGAAAAAATTCTTTGAAATGCAACACTTTCTTTGTCAGTTTGGGTAAGCGAAGGCTTTGCATAGGTTTTTAAAAATAAAACAAAACAAAACTTTGGCTTGGTCTCTTTGTTAGATGGTATATCAATCTTCGTGGGGTATTTAATGTCAAAGTCATTCTTTTAGAAAGTTAACAGGGATACTATTTAATATATTGGTTTGGCTTCTTTGTTTAATGGCATATCAACCTTTGTAGGTTATTTACTGCCAAAGCCATTCTAGAAGTACAGTAGTGGTACTATTTAGTCCATAACTGTGAGGATAAGGGGGTTCATACCTTTCCCAAGGGTATTTGCCCGAAAGTTAACGTAATAGCGCGACTGGAGTACGAACTCACTTATTACGATTCCACAGTCCATCGCTTTAACCATTTCACCACGGGGACACGTACTATATTGGTAGAGGAATAAGAGAATTCATAGCTTTTCAAAGAATATGAGCCAGAAAATAAACGTAATTGTAAGACTAGAATTCATACTCGGTTACTCCAAGGACGGAGTTCAACACTTTAGGTATTATGTCACGGAGACTCTCCCCCCCCAATAAAAAGTAGGACTGCATTCGGTTATATAGTTTCATGTGTTTCTATCTACTATCTAAGTAATTGTCAAGCATATCTAATTGACTCAAAGGTAGGATCTTAATAGATACTACCAGGTCAGAGTGGACCAGGAAACAATGTTAACGAAGCAGTATTCTACGCTCCATAGAGCTGCAAAAATTGAACTTTATTACCAGATGAATTGGGCTGGATTTCAGTAATCATCGATGTAGAAAATATTGATATAATAGGGCTGATATATCTATAATATAAATGTACTTATATATATATATATATATGTGTGTGTGTGTGTGTGTGTGTGTGTGTGTGTGTGTGTGTGTGTGTGATCTGTTCTTTCTGAAAAACAATAGAACTAAGTATAATGAAAGCGAAGCACTGCATAAATATGTATATATACATACATGCATGCACATAAAAAATAAAAAATATGCAAATATTTATGCAAACATATATACTCACTAATATATTAATATACACTAATTTTCTGTTCTCGTTTTTTCTTTCCCTTTTTTGATTTCTTTCTTTGTTTTTTCTTTCTTTCTTCATTTATTCATTTTAGTTTCTCTGTACCTCAACATTTCTTTTTCACTCATTCATTCATCTTTTTGATGTTTTTTCCTTTTCTCTTTCTTTTTATTTCTTCTTTACATTCTTTAAGAAATTATTTTTATTCTTTCTTTTAGTCTTTTTGTCCGTCTCTGTTCTTTTATTTTTCCTAGAATTTTCCCTTACTTTATCTAAAATTTCATTCCTTTCTTTCTTTCTTCCTTCCCTCCTCTGCTGTCGCAAATTTTCATTTTTTTTTTTAACTTTTGGTTTTCCTTTGGCTTCGGTTTCCGTAATTTACCTCGGAATTCGGTCACAGATTCTCTGTCGAAATTGTCACTTCGCACTTTAAAAGAAAAAAAAACATGGTTGCCCCCTCAACACCCTTTTTTTTCGGGGGTGGAACAAATAATTTTTGTATTCATTTTTCATGATTGCGATTCTCTAGAAACTAATAAATATTCATTCAAGGAAACAATACTTATATTTTCATTAGAATAATATCTAAGTAACTAATTTCATTGAAGTTTTGCAAGTTCAAAAAAACAAAACACATAGTACTTTTTATTGCTTTATCTACGGTTACTTCTAGGCCGCCGTTCAGCACTTTAGTCATTACATTATAGGGTTATATAAATACAAAATTTATTGACACATAAACAATACACACACACACACACACACACACACACACACACACACACACATATATATATATATATATATATATATATATATATATATATATATATATATATATATATAAGTAAAGTTGGTGACCTTAGCCGAGGGTGACCCGAATGATCCCTTTTCAATAACTAATACACCGAGGTATAGGGGAATGTGCAACTCCATTCCCAGGATTGCTCCACTTTACCCTTGTTCCTCATATTAATTTATTTCCATCCTGTTATATGTTTTTGATATAAATCAAAAACACGAAAAAAATTAACAGGACTTCTTCTGATCTTATGGATAAAATAATTCAGAATAGACACAGGAAAGAAGGGTGGGGGTATAGAAAAGAGGTGAAAAGTTCTTTCCTCATTTAGCCCACTTCCGTTTTTTTAAAATTTTATTGCCGGTTGGAATTATAGTAAATTAATTATTTTTATTTTTTAAAATTCTAATTAATTTTCGACTTAAAACTCCAGATTTAATACTAATTTAGATAACAAAACTTTATTTGATAACTTTACGTAAGGATACGGTAATATTTACATCAAATTAAATTCAAGATTTAAAATTAAAACTAAATTTTTTAAAATTTCAATCTTATTTTTGAGCTTATTAATTCAGTTACCCTTTTATTGAATAGTACGTATATATATATATATATATATATATATATATATATATATATATATATAGTATTATTCGGTCCAGTTAAACTAGAGTTGGGAATAATCCCTTCTGGACAAGAAAATCATTCAAAAGCTGAACATTTAAATTTTCCTGGTAGAGAGATCAATGTAATTAATATTACAGAGCAATACTTTCTTGTTTTGTGTTTCTGATGTAAACCAAAAAGACGAAGAAAAATATGACAGGTCTTCTTCAGATCTTATGGATAAAATAAAACAGAATAGACACGGTAGGGGGAGAGGAAGAGAGGTGAAGAGTTACCTCCTCGTTTTATTAAACTTCGTTTTTTCTTATTTATTTACTTATCTATTTTATTTATTTATCTAATTCTACCGTCGGTTGGAATTATGGTAATTTAACTTCTTTATTTATTTTCTTTTTTTCTTTTTTTGTTAAGTTCGATTATTAACTTTTATGTGTTATGTTTATATAATAAATTTTTGCGAGGGAAATATTAATAGTTATATGAATTTCGATTCTATTTCCTCAGTTACCTATTTTTTTCATGTACGTATATTGGATACGTATTTTTTTTACCTTGTTTCACAATTTATTTCTATGTTTTTTTAAGATAATTAGTCTATAGTTTAAATTTAGCCTTATGTCTACATCTTGCTATTAATTCACGTTTTCTTCGTGTTTTTGGTTTACATCAGAAACACAAAACGGGATGGAAATAAATTTATAATCCGTGGTGTAATGGTTATCGTCGCGGGAAATGTACACGGCGACACAAGTTCAAATCCTGGACGAGATTGGTTGCATTTCACATAGCACTAATACCCTTGGGAAAGGTATGAATCCGATTATTCTCCCTCCAGCTATGGGTAAATAGTAGGACAGACTAGGTTCTTCAGCGTTGGTGAGGCAACTAGTCTAGGAGAAGGAAAACTCTGAATTCAAACCTGTTAAACTCCGCTTAAAAAATTGACCTTGTGTCATATCCTGCCCGAGCGGAGGGGTTGGTAAATATGATAAATTTATAATCCTAAAATAACCGGTCTTGGGTTTTTTCTTTAAAGAAAAAAAAAAAAAATATATATATATATATATATATATGCAATATATATATATATATCAGATCCACGACCTCACAAATATTAACCATCCGTAGAATCCTTGAAGGTGTACGGGCAAAAAACCTACAAGCGACATTAATATTTGTTGACTTTACCAAGGCTTTCGATTCCATTCACAGAGGAAAGATGGAACAAATCCTACTAGCGTACGGCATACCTAAAGAAACCGTAGCGGCAATAACGATTCTCTATAGAAACACTAAAGTAAAAGTACGATCACCAGATGGAGACACAGAATACTTCGACATTGTAGCAGGAGTACTACAAGTGGACACGCTGGCTCCGTACCTCTTTATCATTTGTCTAGACTACGTACTTAGAACATCGATTGACAAAATCAGAGAGAATGGCATCGAACTGACGAAGAAAAGGGGGAGAAGGTACCCCGCAAAAACAATTACCGACGCCGACTACGCCGATGAAATCGCGATACTGGCAAATACACCCGACCAAGCCGAAACACTACTGCATAGTTTGGAACGAGCAGCCGCAGGCATAGGCCTCTATGTTAATGCACACAAAACGGAATATATGTGCTATAATCAAACGGGGGACATCTCCACTCTATAAGGAACCCCTCTTAAACTAGTAGACAAATTCACTTACCTAGGAAGCAGCGTCGAATCAACCGAAAAGGACATCGAATCGAGGTTAACGAAAGCATGGACAGCTATCAATAGGCTATCGATTATATGGAAATCAGACCTAACCGATAAAATGAAACGCAGTTTCTTCCAGGCAGCGGTCACATCGATACTGCTATATGGCTGCACTACATGGACGCTAACAAAACGGCTGGAGAAGAAGCTAGACAGCAATTACACAAGAATGCTGCGTGCAATCTTAAACAAGTCCTGGCGGCAACACTCCACAAGACACCAACTGTACGGCCACCTGCCCCCTATCATGAAAACTATTCAAGTTAGACGAACCAGACATGCAGGACACTGCTGGAGAAGCAGGGACGAACTCATAAGAGATGTACTCTTATGGACCCCCACACATGGCCGTGCAAAAGCAGGACGACCAGCACGAACATACATTCAACAGCTATGTGAAGATACGGGATGTTATCCTGAAGACCTACCTAGGGCGATGAACGATAGGGAGGAGTGGCGAGAGAGGGTCAGGGATATCCGTGCTACCAGCGCGACATGATATATATATATATATATATATATATATGCAATACGTATTTGCATATATACAATACTTATTTAGATATAAAATACTTATTTACACTTACACGATATTAATTTACACGTATACAACATTAATTTACATCTATAGAATATTTACTCACACATATACAATAATTTTTTACATATCTACAATACTCATTCATATTAATACACTATATATATATATATATATATATGATACTTATTAAGATATATATATAATTATATATATATATAAATATAAATATGAATGCCATACTTTTTTACATATATACAATACTTTTTTTTAGATCCATTACCTATTTATATATACAGTACTCATTTATATATATGCGATAATAATTTACATATATACAACATTTATTTAAATATATACGATACTTATTTGTATATAGACAATAATTTTTTGCGTATATGCAATAGTAATTTACATATATAAAATACTTATATAGATACAGTACTTATTCAGACACATCTGTAATACTTATATATATATATATATATATATATATATATATATATATATATATATATATATATATAATACTCATCTACATATAAAAGTGACTCATTTACATATGTACCATACTCATTTACATATATACGTGACTTATTTACATATATACGATACAGCCAAATGAATCGAATCGACAATTTAACAAATAATTGAAACAATAGGAAAGAACGTTTTCTTATTTATTATTTACTTATAAATTATTCACTTGTTGTATCATTAGAAATTGTATGGAATTTAAACTATGAATATTTTGCGATAAATTTTTCTTGATTGTTACATCTATTTTATAATTTTATGTATTGATATCAATGCGTATGCCAAATAAAAATAATCTTCTTAAACGTTAGAAAAGGACTTAATAATTAGAAAAATACAAAACAAGTTACATCGCTGATATATAAAATCCGCACAAAATTCACTTTATCAAATAAACAAAGACTCGAGTTCTTCAATAGATTTGTGTTTTTAGCGAAATTGATATTAAAATAACATAGAATTTTAATAAATAGACATGACATTAAAATTAAGGCAGACCGAGTGACGGCTATAGTTTTCTTCAATAATAATACTTTATCCCATAGTATTGTAATGAAACACAAACAATATTACACGTCAACAACAATATTTAGCAATATTTTATAATGGGAAAAGAAACGCAGAATGCCTCGTCCAGGACAGAACTCGACTCGCCGGGTTCCCTTCCAGCAACGTCAACCTTTAACGTTATTCGCACCTTTACGTAAGTAAATTATCATCCTTATCATCATCATGTCATACCATCAGCAGGTATCTCCCTAAACCTCTCCCGCCACTCTTTTCTATCGTCCATTGCTTCTGGTAGGTCTTCAATGCTACATCCTGTATCGGCACAAAGCTGTTGTATATAGATTCTAGCTGGTCGCTCTGCCTTTGCTCGTCCATGTGAAGGGGCCCATAGGAGTATGTCACTTATGAGTTCGTCCCTACTTCTCCAGCAGTGTCCTGCATATCTGGTCGTCTAACTTGGATAGTTCTCGTGATGGGTGTTAGGTGACCGTACAGCTGCTGCTCTTGTGGGGTTCTGCCTCCAGGACTTGTTCAATATTGCTAGCAGTATTCTTGTGTAGTTGCCGTCAAGCTTTTTCTCCATACGTTTAGTTAGCGTCCATGGAGGACATCCATACAACAGTATCGATACGACCGCAGCTCGGAAAAAACTGTGTTTTATTTTATCGGTCTGGTCTGACTTCCATATGACCGATAGGCTATCAATAGCTGTCCTTCCCTTCGCTAGTCGCATGTTGATGTCATTCTCGGTTGACGAGGCATTGCTTCCTATGTTGGTAAACTTGTCTACTATTTTCAGAGAACTACTGTTTAGTGTGGAGATGTCGCCTCTGATTAAAGCAAATGTATTCCGTCTTGTGTGCGTTGACATAGAGGCTTATGCCTGCCGCTGCTCGTTCCAGACTATGTAGCAGGGTTTCGACTTGGGCAGGTGTATTTGCCAGAAGCGTTATGTCATCGGTGTAGTCTACGTCCGTGATTGTTTGTGCAGGGTATCTTCTGCTTCTTTCCTTTGTCAGCCTGAATCCGTTGTCTTTTATTTTATCAATAGACGTTCTAAGCACGTAGTCTAGGCAGATAATAAACAGGTATGGGGCTAATGTGTCTCCTTGCAGTACACCTGCTTCAATGACAAAGTAGTCTGTGTCTCCATCCAGAGAGCAGACTTTTACTTTCGTGTTTCTATATAGCATCATTATGGCTGCGACGGTTTCTTTGGGTAGGCCGTAGGCGAGTAGTATTTGTTCTATCTTTCCTCTGTTCATGGCGAAGTTGACAAATGATATTGTTGCCTCTAGGCTTTTGCACGTACACCTTCAAGAATTCGACGGATTGTCAAAATTTGAGCGTCGTGGATCTATTCCTCCAAAAGTCATTTTGGTTCTTTCCAAGTATGTTCTCAATTTTGGGTTCGATGCAGTTGAGTTGTAGAGCATTGCATATCTTGGCCGCTATGGATGTAAGGGTTATACCTCGGTAGTTCTTGGCTGATCCGAGATCACGCTTCTAAGGGAACGGGAGGATGCATCCCTTCATCCATCTGTCTATTGTGTTTTGATTATATACGGCATTACAGTGTCGGAGCAGTATGCTGTCGAAATGCTCGGTCTTTCATACTTCTGGGGGTATTTCATCAAGCCCTGCTGCTTTTCTATCTTTAATTTTTCTTAGTTCTGAGTAGAATTCTTCTTGCTTAAACTGTTTTAGTTTGATGTCTATATGTTTACTAATAATTCTCGTGATTGGTTCATTCGTGACTTTCAGAGGGTTTCCGAGTAAATTTTCGAAATGTTGTTTCCATAATTGTATTCCTTCTTCTTAGCTGGTAGCTTTCAGTTTAGCTTTCGCAGTGCTCTTCTTTCTGCTTACTTCGTTTACCGTTTGCCATACTATCCAAATTGTGTATCTTCAACCGAGTATCTAATCAGATCGATCTGATTTTGTATATATTCTTTTTGTTCTTTTAGATAGATGTTAGCTAATTCATTTTGTGCCTTTTTAAGTTTCAGGGCATTGGTATTGGTTGGGTTCTCCCTATTGCATTTGGAGGTAGTTTTCACGTCTGCTCGCTTTTTTCTAACCGCTAATGTCTTCCATGGGACTCTAGGTTTAGCTCTTTGTTTAGTTGGTATGCATTTTGCTGCCGCTTCTAATTTTCATATTCGTCATTCGGAATGTGTTTCTGTTTTCTCCTGAAGTGCATCGAATTTGTTTCTTAGTGTTAACGCATATTTTTCTCTAATATCCCTGTTATTAAGTAGGAACCAGTCATAGTGTACACTTGTGGTTGTTCGGGTCGTATTCCTTCGTAGGCTCAGTCGTATTTTTGCCGTGACAATTCGGTGATCAGAGGACACACCTTCGAAAGAGGAATATGCCTCGCAATTCAATGCGCTATTATTAAATTTCTTATTTATAAAGACGTAGTCTATCTGTCCTTCAGTATTATTTGCATAGGTGTTGGTCCATAGTTTTCCATCACTTTTCTGAAATTTTTATTGAGGCATGTAAATCTATTTTCTTGCTTGAAATCTGTTAGATGTTCCCCATTTCTGTTTGAAGTAAATTATATCAACAGATAATTTTTGTATATAAGATGTATCTGTTGATACACTGTAGCTGTTGAATTGTAATCGTAGATAAATTGTAAATATTTTTTATAAATCCACAATCTATCTACCTATCTATCTCATTCATATCTATCTATCAGGTGGTAACTGCTTACCTATCTTGTTTGAAGAGGCCGAAAACCAAATCTTTTAAACCCATTCTTTGACTCTTTTCTATTTCTCCCGGAGTCACATAGGTCCTTTTTTTAAATACTTGTATGATTCGTAATGTTCTATATTAATTTTTATCATTTACGTGTATTCCATGGCCAACAGAAATGCCTCTGACAATGTTCATATGGAAAATAGTGTTTTCTGGCTGAAAATTTGCTCTATCAAACACTATTCGCCATATTTATGACAGTTTTGGTGGAAATGAATAGGAAACATCACTTTTTAAATCTACAAGTACGAGGGAAACATTAATTATTAAGTCCTGTTATGAGTAAATACACTTCAGTTTTTCATGAACATTGTTTATTCTCCTCATCAGCCAAAACAAGGTTTGTTAGCTACAGTAAAAAAAAAACCTTTTAAAATGATAAATGAAGGAGAAGGATTAACAAAAGTCTTTGACAAAGAGACAAAAAAATTGAAATTCAGTCTAAGACACTAATTAACCTAAGATTTTAACAAGTCCAAAGTTCGTGCTGAGAGGAAAACATCCTCATAGAATATATTCTTAGAAATAATGGAACATACAACTCGTTTAAGCAAGATTTTGATAGATGGATGGATGTGGATAGACTGAAATAGATAAGCAAAACTCTTTATTATATTTCGAAGATCACCCTAAGCAAAACAAGATGGCCACTGTAGACGAAAGATTACAAAATGCTAAATAAAGTGTAAAGGATGAAACAAAAGTGTATAAGTAAAAGACTACAAACTTAGAAATCTATAAGGTAAAACATTTATCAAGCCTATATTTAAAGAGTCCAAGGTTATTGAGAGGGAAATATTCAAGAGTGAATTTTATCCATATTGCCGATATTCTCAATAAGAAGATGTTGGAATTTAGTTTGTGTTTGGGGAGGAGAAGCTTTTTGAAAAGTGGATGCTGCTTACAAAAGACAGCAAACAATATATTTTTTTTTTTGCCAGAAATTCTCAAATGTAGTTCATCAAAACATACGGACGAAGGAGAAATTGACAAAATTCTGGCGATGGGAAAATGGCTGAAGTGAGGCAAATCCACACAACCAATTTTACACCCCATTCAAAGTAGATAAAATAAGGTGAGAGGTACCTGCCCTAGGGTGAAACAATATGGAATGGATGAATCTGGCTTTTGCCTGTGTTACGGCCACCGGCCACGGTAGGATTATAATGCAAGGACTACTATGAGAATCGGACGTGGGGCAGGCGATTGGCGAGTCTTCGAGCCCTAGCAACAGTGGAAGAAGCAGCCGAGAAGGGGCAAAGGTCTTGACCCGGATAAGGAGAAGACATGCCATTGGTCGAGGCAGGGAGGGCGCTTTACCGCCAAAAAGAAACGAAACCCAAAAAGTCAGTTTCGAGCTTCGCCAAGGAAGAGAAAGGTCGCCTTTTCACGGGGTACGGTGAAAGGGGAAATTCGGCCAATAGAAGCCGTGGCTCCGTTGAGTAAGAACTTGAGGCTCAACACAAAAGAAAAGGAAAACAAAAACTGGTGCCTTGCAACTCGTTAATAGGAGATTAACGAATATAAGAAAAAAAGAAAAGATTAACAAAAGAAAGGAAAGATAAAAAAAAGGGGTTAGTCAAAATTTTTATCAAGAATAATATACGTAACCCAAATAAAGGTCCGTATCAAGACTATTCCAAAGAAACATTTTTGAGGCTGTTCATCAGCAGCTAGTTTCGGCGGAAAACCTATTTGTTTAAAATATGTATATCCATAAAGACGAAGAGGAGAGACTCTTGTTCTTCGGTGAAAGAAGAAAAAAAAAATACAAAAAAAAAACAAAAAACGAGGAAGTTCCCTCCCTTTAATTGTAAAGGAAAAAGTAAGATGTGGATATAATTTTAAAACAAGTTGGAAAAAGGATACTTTGTCTTATTGGAAGGACCTAAGCAGATACTATTGGGAGCGACTCGTCCTCCATATTTCTGCACATTTTTTTTTTTGTTGTATTCGTTTTGCTCTTTGTTTATCTGTTGTTACAGTTGTGCTTTCTTTAAAATAAAAAAAATGTATGAATGATACATATATAAAGAAAAGGAGAAAACCAACTACGCGTTATATTGTTTGTCCGGTTCAGAATTCCCCACGTGTTCATTCATATCACGTCGACCTCTTTAACCTTGAAACGCCCTCATTCGTCCGTGGTCTTAGTAACCCACAGATAGGACATCGTCCATATCGCGAAAAATTAAAAATACGGGTGGAAACTCGTTACACCTGTATATTCTCTCTCTCTCTCTCTCTCTCTCTCTGAGTGTGTGTTATCGTAGGGAAATATTTGATCCTATTTAGCCCTAATTTTTATACCTCTTTTTAAATTTTTTCCTCTGCCAAGAGGCAGAAAATTAAACTAACAAATATTTTGCCCTGAATAATTCCTGTGTTGTATAAAAACTATCAACAAGTTAGTGAAAATCAAAAGTGCGTTGAAAAGAAATATCATAAAAAGGCAAGTTACAAAAAAGTATGTAAAACAATGTTCCCAAAACTCAAAATAATATTCTTTTACGAGGACAGTCCATACACAAACGCATGCGCATTAATACGCACATGCGCACACGTTTTCTTTAGGAATAAAACGACTTCATACGCCATGTTTGCTTTAGTTTTTTTCTGTTTAAGAGACGTTATTTACACTTTTATAATTTTGTTTTTTCTTTGCCTGCCGCTATCCGTCAAGTTTGAAAACGCGAATCAGCAATTGAAAGAGAAATGATTGGGGAGATTTAAATCACACATCAACTAAGTTTGATTGCAACGCAATTTATTTTCTTTGTTAATTTCCTGTGATATCACTTTTTGCAGCATCTTACGCAAGGAGTCGTATCAATGGGCTTCTTCCTGGATCAACAAACGAAACACTTGAGGAGAGAGAGAGAGAGAGAGAGAGAGAGAGAGAGAGAGAGAGAGAGATTATTTCATCAGTTTTGAAATATGTAGTAGGCTCTTCCTCCGAATTTGATTCTCTCTCAATCATTTCAAGACATACAAAGCAAGATTATTTTTTACTTTTGCAGATGGTTCCAACAGCCCATACTATCTATCTATCTATCTATCTATCTATCTAGTAAGGTAAGTAAAAGGTTTTGAATATTTTAGTAGGTACTAGTTTGCGGCACGTATATCCCGTCCAAAGAAGTGTCATTCGAGAAGACGGTACATAGGTAAGTCAACACCTAATAACTTTGTTTATACAAATTCAATTTACTTCTAAAGATACCAGGATTTGATTATTTCAAATAAAGCTTAACGCGAAAGAGGTTTAATCAAGTATTACAGTACCGCCCATAAATAACACCTCTAATTTTAATCCAAACGAACATTATCTATTTGTAATCAAACACTGTGAGCAAAAATGCAATTATATATATATATATATATATATTGTCATCCTCAGACACACTGTTTCGTTGTATCACAACTCTTCAGTGTGACTAGACACGCAGATCACTTCAAGCTGGGATCGAAACCTACTTAACTTTACGCTTGACATGGTATCTAACCGCTCAGCCATTCAATCGACATACATCAGCTCAGGATGTATAACGCATACGTATTAGCTTTCTTTTGTTTACATTTTTGCTCTATCAGATATAAAAGTGATCAATTTTTTAGACATTAACTATTACTCCAAGAACGCTCTCTCTCTCTCTGTCTGAGAGAGAGAGAGGGGGGGGTTTAATGGCGTAATGGTTATCGTCGTATGAAACACAGCAACACAAGTTCAAATCCTGAACAAGATTGTTTGCATTTCACATAGCGCTAATATCCTTTCTGAAAGGTGAGAATCCAATTTTTTCCGCTCCAGATAGTACACCAAACTGTGCTCTTCAATTTTGATATAGCAACCAGTCTAGGACAAGGAAAACTCCGAATTGAAACCGGTTAAACTCCGCTAAAATGTCGACTTTGTTGAGTCAGAGCAGGGATTAGAGATAATTTATGTCTTTCATTAATATTGGTACCATGTATCCCAGTAGAACCGGTTAAGTGTCAGTAGAAGAGAAGATAGACGCCCCCAAATAACTCTACCATTAGACTGGGAGACGCCATCAAAGAAATTGCCCGGCATGGCGACTCGAAAACCTGAAAAAGATTGAGAGGCTCTTCAAACAATAAAAATGACATCATGGTGAAAAGGCCATTTAGTAGACGTTTGCTTTGAAATTGCTGAGATGCTCGACTCATGAACATCTTTCATATCTTGTTTCTTTTCCTTGAGCGAAATGCTCATGTATTTTGACGCCCATGATTTCCTTTCACGTCTCATCTCTCTTTCTTCTCTTCCACGACACTATTTTCTCAACTGTGAGAGCGGCACCCACCATTTTGGGTGTAACGTGCCGTAGAAGAAATGACACATCTGATATTGCTGTAGTTAAAGAGTTTTTTTATTGAATTATTTTAAAATACGGAATGCTTTTATTTTATTTATTTTTCTCTCGCAGGAATACATTCACGGAGACTAAACTCATTATAGTCTGGTGAGTGACGAGTACATTCTTAAAAACTATGCACTGGTAACTAAATGCAATACTATCACGATCACACTCACATACACACGCACTCATATATATATATATATATATATATATATATATATATATATATATATATATATGAAGATATTCCTACTATAAGATAAAATAAAAGTAGCTACCCATTCCAATCCAGATTATAAGACTAACAAAATAAAAAAAAGGAATAAGCGCATCTGTAAAATAAATGACTGGCCATTGAAAAAGATATGATTAATTACAAATGTGATTTATCAAGCAAAACTAAGTGGTTATGTCGGACAGGATAAAATCAATTCAGGATCAATTGAGACTAAGAGTGGAAAGACTATTACAATAACCCCAAAGTTTGTTTCAGGAATCAACTCTACGCTAATAGCACAAGATGGTCTTGTACATCTGTGAACATAGGAAAAATATGAAGAAATAGAATTTTAGTGGTATGTTTACAAACGAGTGTATATGTGTTATAAGTGGTCAAAATATTGGAGGAAAATATCATATGATATGTTTTCCGGGTTGTTGATATCGTCTGAATAAAAGATCGGAAGTAGTTGCTTTATATCGTCATGAAGACAAATATTGGTAATTTGGCACCAGACTGAGCCATATGACAAATAAAGTTTGCCATGCAAATGTCACATGAATTTGATATTGTATTGAGAACAGATATTTATTTAGTTGAATACAACGGACTTCAGAAATATTGATACAAACTCACCTGAAGATCGAGCTCGTCAAACTCAGATTCGTTAGATTTTATTCATTTATTTATTTTTGTCTTTTAGTTGAAATCTCATGATATTTCTCTTGCCTGGCTGCATATCGAGTATTGTATCAAACTGATATCTTTAGCTGGGAAGAGTACTTACTGAGAATCATTTTTTCCTACAATAAAATTAGATTAGTGGCATATCAACATTAGCAAGTTATTTACAGCAAAGCAATTCTGCAAGAAGAACAGCAGTAGTACTATTTATGCCATAGCTGGGGTGGTGGAAACGGGGTTCATATCTTTCCCGAGGGTAATTGTCTGAAAGTGAACGTAGTAGCGCGACTGGCGTTCGAACTCGCTTACTACGATTTCGCAGCCTAGCGCATTAGCCATTGCACCATGAAGTCAACTCCTTAAAGTGAGATAGATTAACTATGTAACCAATAGTAACAGTGATAAGAAAGCGGGAAATTATTTTAAATTTGTGTATATATTTATATGCGTGTGTATGTGCTATATTGTGGTCCTTATTTTTTATTTTTTTTTAATTGTTCTTTTTTTTATTTTTGTTTATGTCTTTCAATGTCCCACATACATTGAATGCTAATTTGGTTAGAACAATGTATATGCAGAAGAAGTCTGGTCGTAATAGTTTCATGGATAAATATACTCTCTTTATATCAGACCAGGATTTTAAACAATCAAAATGGATATTATAAGGTGTTATATATGGCTAAAATCTACTGCATTTTACTCCTGCCGTATTTAGTTATTTACTTCAACAAGAGAGAAGTAAATGATTGAATGATCGTTGTTTTTCTTCTTTTTGTTTAAATAATTTCAAATAATCTATTTGTACGGCTGCATATTAATACTTCTGGTTACACGTTTTCTGTGATATATATATATATATATATATATATATATATATATATATATATATATATATATATATATATATATATAGAGAGAGAGAGAGAGAGAGAGAGAGAGAGAAATTCGCAAACTGCACCGTAGAGCAGTGATTAAGAATCTTGACTAGTAAATCTTTACTGGATTATTTGAGCCTTACTAATTCAGTGCTCATTGTGTAAGGATTATAGTTGTAGGAAATAGACACGACGAACCGAGTTCAAGGAATAGCTTGATCTCTTAATCCCACGTGACTACTATAGCCAATCAACGAACAACCATTAGATTAAAAATCTTTCTTACAATTCCACAGGTTTGTCATGAACTTTAACCTTGCATGTGAAATTATACCTCAGCAAATGTCCGACACGTACGCTATCCCGAGTGCTGAAGTTGTTGGTAGGGGCCATTATGTAACATTTGCATGAGAATGGAGGCGCTCGTGACATAATGGTTATAATCGTAGGAAACGCTTTTTCACATAACGCTTATGTTCTTGGGAAAGAAAGAAATTCAAATATTCTCACTCCAGCTATGGGCGAACAGTAGGACAAATGGAGCTCCTTAATTTTGGTATGGAAACCAGTCTAGGAGAAGGAAAGCTTAGCTTTGAAATTGACCTTGTGTCACATCCTGCTCATAGCGGAGGGGTTTAATAAATACATACATGATAATAAGGAGGAAAGCTATGTTACTGCAAGGTTGAAGTAATCGTACTAAATCTAAATTTCCAAACTTCAAAAGAAAAAAAAATTATTTTACCAAATTAATAATTCACAGTTAATTAATAGTCCTGACGGCTGGGGCTGCAGAATACACCGACTGTATCTCTGCAGAGGGGTAAAACTTCCCCTATGAGTTTCTTGGATATAACACTAAAAAGTTTCATGGTGAGACCTTAGTAATACTGGAGCTTTGGGGAATGCGGAGTATCCATTTATAACCATCGCTCCCACGTCCACTCTGACCAGGAGTAGTAGCACCTGATATGGTCCTATTTATTGGTCAAATAGTACTGTTTCTCATTTAAACTGTTTACTTATGCTAAACTGAATTGGTCGAAATAAAACTGTTTTACATTTAACTGTTTGTAAACAAATGACTGATGTTTAATTGAAGTGTTAGTGCTACATAACAATATTTGAAAACATTGAATTGTGTGCAAAAACAAATAATTGTAGATAGAATTATTTGTATTTGATAGAAATAAGTAAAATCTTTTAACTGTGAGCAAATGAGCTCAGACTCATGTAAAAATGTTATCAACAAAATATATTTAGAAAGCATATTTAATATATATGTATAAAGAGGATTTGGCATTAAATAACCTACAATAGTTGATATGCCATAAAACTCAACCAAACCAAATCATATATATTTAATATATATGTATAAAGAGGATTTGGCATTAAATAACCTACAATGGTTGATATGCCATAAAAGCCAACCAAACCAAATCATATATATTTAATCTATATGTATGAAGAGGATTTTTCATTAAATAACCTACAATGGTTGATAGGCAATAAAACCAAACCAAATCATATTTTTTAATATATAATATAACCAAAACCAACCATTTAATTAAACAATTAGGATAGATAATAGGTAGTCCTTAAAGCTTATAAGATGTGACATTCTTTTTCATTTAATTACATAGCCTTATTCCTTTGAGGTCGAAAACTCTGGACGAAAAATAAAAAAGTGCGTCATGTTGTACGATATTCATTGGAGACTCTAATCCAGTGGCGATGCACAGAATCTATAGACATAAAAACTGCAGGAGAAGAGAACGCTGGAGCACGCAAGAGGGGGACTGCTTAGAATAACGTTGAAAACACAAAAAATCTAAAAACCTATAGAAAAGAAAAAAAAAAAAAATTAATATATTAATATAAAACATTTCCGAATTTTTCTTGCAAAATATCTAGACTTACAGAATTCGTTCATAAATTAATATCTACTAATAAAAAAAATGTTATTAGATAAATAAAATCTAAATTTGAAGTGGAATTCAACAAAAAAATTATCTTTATATACTAATCTTCTACATAATCGTATGATACATAGATATGAATTGACTGAATTATTTGATGGGTTGATTAATAGATAGATATATCTATATATCTATCTATCTATCAATATATATATATATATATATATATATATATATATATATATATATATATATATATATATGAGACCCTATTTATGAACTTCGGTCATGCTGAGAGTAATCTGGTAAAAGAATTATTTCCAAAGACAAAATTATTTTCTTTTTTTATTACTACAAATTTAATGCACAATTTTCCTCGACTTAACATTCTTACGAATGACAAATTTTTATAAAGTCAAATTAGAATCAAGATGTTTTTTATAAATACAAGATAATTTATTGAAAAGTTTGCGAAAAGTTCCTCTAACTTTATGAAAATGAACAATTTGCAGGAGGGCATAAGGATATTTAGCCTACATTGCTCTAATCACAATAGATGTTGGATGAAAATATCGCCTTGGGCATAATCTCATTCTTATTACCCACCCCCTGTTTTACGTTAGATTCATTTTTGATGACGACACGCGCCGATCCGCATGTATATATATGTGTGTATGTGTGCGTGTGTGTATGTGTGTGTATGTTTGTGAGTGTATGTGTGTATGTGTGTGTGTGTGTGTGTTTTATTACGACAAAAGCAAACGAAGCCTGCCATCTTTCACTCACTCCTGCTCTCTCTCTCTCTCTATCACATATGACCCCGACATTTCCCACACTACCTTCTTCTCCACTATTTCCCTAGCATAAAAGTCTCCTTTTCATCATAGACTGTCAAAGTCATAACATCCTTTTTTAAAAAGCTGATAAAACAGCCTTAAAATCAGCATGTGAATAATATTAGCCAAATGATACCGTCGCAAAGCGATATGGGATGGGAGATGAAGAGGGTAATGCTAGTATGATGACTGTAGTTCTTCCAGAAAGACAGTAAAAACTGTCTGGATTTTAGATGTATTAGATTCTGCATAGAAAGTAATAGATTCACACACACACACACACACACACACACACACACACACACACACACACACACACATATATATATATATATATAGGGGGGTGCTTGTTGTATAATGGTTATGGTCATAGAAAATAGACCCAGTGCCCCGAGTTCAAATCCTGGATGAGGGCGTTTGCATTTCCCATAGCACTAATACCCTCGGGAAAGGTAAGAATCCAATTATTCTCCCTCCAACTATGGGTAAATAGTAGTGTCGATTAGGAACTTTACTCTTTGTATGGCAACCCATCTTGGAGAAAAAAACTCCGAATTCAAAGCTATCAACTCCTCTAAAAAATTGACCTTCTGTCGCATTCTGCTCTTGCGGAGGTTAGGATATATATATATATATATATATATATATATATATATATATATATATATATATATATTTCATCCATAGTCAGCCTTTCCTTGTATCAGAACTCTTCAGTGTGGCTAGATGCGCGAGATGCTTCAAGCTGGCGTCGAAACCCGGCAAACTTTATGTCAGTCGGATATGTATGTAATAATGTATGTATAAGCAAAGAGTATTAAAAAAGTATTGCAACTATTTACCTAAAAAGAAGAAGAAAATGAAGGAAATGATTATACTCCTCAAATGAGTCCCCTTGGCATTTAACCCAATCATTCCTGCGAGTTTTCCACAAGTCAAAGCACCTCAGAATCGGCTTTTTTGGGATGTTGAATGACAAAATATTTGCTTCATATAAATTCATAACATCAGTATTCAAACATCAGAGAGAGCACCGACTTTTCTTTACATTTGCGTTGAATTTCCAATAAACTGCATCTTCCATTAAATGAACAAATAAACAAGAATCTCTGTGGAGTAGGAGCTAAAATGTTGGACAATCGCCTTAAAGTAAAAACGATTTCGAACTTCAGTTATGATATTACGTTCACTTTCGCATTTGGGAAAAGGCTGAACTTTCTTATCTTGCAGTTATGTATAAAAAAAAAATCACCGGTGTTTTTCAACAACAATGGCTCTGGCATTAAATAACCCATGAAGATTGATGTACCATTAACCAAAGAAACCAAACCAAATTTATATATGTATATTTATATATATATATATATATGTGAGACAGAAACAAGACATACAGAAGTATATATATATATATATATATATATATATATATATATATATATATATATATATATCCATGCGATTCTTTCTTTCGTTATTTCTCTCTCTCTCTCTCTCTCTCTCTCTCTCTCTCTCTCTCATTCTCTGTCTCTGTCTATGCTGAAAAAAGAAACAAACAGGTAAATCTTTATGATATGACTATGTAAACAATCCCTATTTGGTAAGAAATAAATTTGATATTTTGAAGATATCTGAAAGACAAACTCAGAATGATGAAAATGAAAACTTTGTTACCATTTAAATAAAAGCAATATCTGAGTTTATACTAACCAAAGCAAAAGACAAATGTAAAGTTCCCTGGGAGTCAATAGCAGTTTGGCAGAAAACGAGATAACATAAAAAAACAACTTTACTCAATAAAAGAAACAAAACAAACACCAATACGCAGAAACTTCCTGGGCGGCCACTTACCTTCCATCACTAAAACTATCCAAATAAGATGAACAAGACATGCAAGACACAGCTGGAGAAGCAACCATGACTTCATAAAAGACTTTCTTCTATGGACCCCTTCTCGTGCCAGTGTTGACCAATTACTAAGAACTTACCTTACAATAGCTCTATGCGCACACAGGATGTAGCTTGGGGGACTTGTCGGTTGCGAAAAGATGATTGGGACGGATGAAGAGAGAGAGAGAGAGAGAGAGAGAGAGAGAGAGAGAGAGAGAGAGAGAGAGAGAGAGAGAGAGCAAAATGAATTATACGAAAAAGTACAAGGGAACATCTAAGGTCAAAAAGTTAAAATGAAAAATTTGGTAGAAGATAAACAATCCCAATTAGCATGGCAGAATGCAAATGAAATTAGCGGAAGGCAAAAGCACCTCGAGACAAATAGTTGAAGTTACTAGTCAAGAAGAAAGACTTCACAAATGGAAAGAACATTTCAAGAATCTGCTTAGAAACCCGCCGGAAATTACAAATAAACCTATTAAAGAAATTATTTATGGTAAACTTGAACTATTTACTGAGGAATAATTGATAAATTTTTGAAAAATATAAAAAAAAACCAACAGAAAAAAATGCTAGCTTCGACGAAATATCTCTTGTTGTCGGGAAGACAAGAACATCTGAAGACGTTCTTCTTCGATTGTGTACTGCTGTGAATAAAGAAAACACATTAGAGAAATGGAGCGAAAACTGCATCCTCCCCTTCCTAAAGGATGGTAACCATGGAATCACGATGAATTAAGTAAAGTTGGTGACCTTAGTCGAGGGTGACCCGAAAGCTCACTTTTCGATAGCTACAACACTGATGTGTAGGGGAGGGGCGATACTCCTTTCCCTGCATTGCTCCACTTTACCCTTGATCCTTACCGTATAATGCTGAGTGTTTAGCAAGGCGGTATCAAGTACCATTTTTTGAATCTTTGGTATGACTCGACCTGGGATTGAACCTCGGTCTCCCGGACTATTGGCGTACACTCTACTCATCAGGCAAGAATTACTGAGCTATAACTTTCACTAGCATTGCTGAAAATTTTATAATGTCCTACTTCTCGTTCATATCCGACCTGAATTTAAGAAAATTCTTAGGAAAATCATATCGGAGAAATCGACCCACTATTTCTCCAATATTCCCTATTCGTCGGACGATCGAAGGAGTACGTGCAAAAGATCTCGAGGCAACCCTCTAGTTCGTAGATTTCTTAAACTTATTTGATTCCATGCGTAGAAGAAAATGGAGTAAAAACTATCAAAATATGATTTCCCTAAAAAAAAACAACAAAAAACTGTTACCACGATAATGGAGCTCTTCAAAAACATAAAAGCAGGGGTTCGTTCACCCGATATTGTGGCTAGAGTCTTGCTAGGAGATGCACTAGCACCATATTTTTTTATAATCTGTCTAGATTATGTACAACGAACGTCAGCAGATAAAGTGACCTCACAGATGATCTGACCTTTCTGGTAAATACACCTGCCCAAGCCGAATTCCTGCTACATAGCCTGGAGGATGCAGCTAGAGCCATTGGTCTCTACGTGAACTCAGATAAAACAGTTCATGTATTTTCAACTGATTGAGTCATCCCTACATTAAACGAAACGGCTTTAAAATTAGTAGACATATACCTCGGCAACAATATCTCATTAACTGAAAGCTATGCCAAAATACGCATGAAAAAGATATGAACAGCTATCTACAAATTATTGAACATCTGAAAATCGACAAGATAATTAAACAGGAATTCTTCTTTGCTGCAGCCGTGTCAGTACAATTGTATGATTGCACCACCTGGATTTAACGAAGCGTTTGAATAAATAGTTACATGGGAACCACACAAAGACGTCGCGTGCTCTTTTGAACGAATCCTCGAAGCAACACCCTAAAAACAGCAGCTGTACGGCCACATGCCACTCATCCCACAAAACATTTAAGTAAGACGAACAAGACATATGAAGTATACTGCTAGAGCATCAGAGACGCAATCATAAGCAAAATTCCCATGTTGGCTCCTATACAGGAACCCACCTGTGTTAAAGACACAATATTCTTCAGGTCTGCGCAGACACTAGATGCCGTCTTGATGACCTGAGTAGAACACGGGTGATTGAAATGGATAACGGAAGAGCATAAAGGAAATCCGTATTAACAGCACGAACTGGTGTTGTTGATGCTGATATATATATATATATATATATATATATATATATATATATATATATATATATATATATATATATATATATATATATTGTATTTGTGTGGATTCATTATTGTGCTTCTGAATTAATTTTCCATGCGAGCACAGACAACTCCAATGACGCACACAAACTTCCTTATTTGTACAGGGATACACCTGCATATGCTTAGAAAATATCAGCTAAAAACTTTTTTACAAACTTAATCATCAAAGGAAAACAAATGAATATATATATATATATATATATATATATATATATGGAGATGTGGGGTCTAGTCTCTTTTGAAAACATTTTCTCTCCTCCCTCACTGAAAAAAAAATCCCACACGTACCCTGACTCTTAAGCCTTAATTCATTGGATCTCTACTCCCACCCCGACTTACTTCCTCCCCTCTGATGTAACTCGTTTTCATAAACACATTTACACATGGCCTTTGGCAATAAGCGGTTGCTATCTGCCACAACCCTAAATACAAGCAGACGTCTTCAGAAAATGGAACTCTTCAGTTAAAGGAAACAGTTTTTTTATGTTTTCTTTATATATATATATATATATATATATATATATATATATATATATATATATATATATATATATATATATATATATATACACATCAACAGAGATATATATCTAGGGCATCTACATATATATATTTAGAGTACTTCGTAGGATGAATTAGTTTACAAGAGAAGCTATTGGAACATTCAGTTCTCACTGGATGCTCAATATACCTGACCTTGTACCAAACATACCATTATGGTCTATGAAAAGCGATAGAGGGTTTCATAAGTAAACAGATATTTCAGCCGAAGGAAATCAAATTTTATTTAACGTTTAAATTGTGGGGTATTTATGAGTATGTAGAGTGTTCGCCAATAGCCCGGGAGACCTGGGTTCAATCCCAGGTCGAGTCATACCAAAGACTCAAAAAATGGTACTTGATGCCTCCTTGCTTAACACTCAGCATTATAAGGTACGGATCAAGGGTAAAGTGGAGCAATCCAGGGAAAGGAGTCGCGCCCTCCACTACACCTTGGTGTAGTAAGCTATCGAAAAGGGAGCCTTCGAGTCACCCTCGACTATGGTCGCCAACTTACTTACATGTATATATACCGGCTCATTGGCCTAGTGGGTAGAGTGTTCACCAATGATCCGGGAGACCTGGGTTCAATCCAAGGTCGCGTCATACTAAAGACTTTAAAAATGGTAATGATACCTCCTTGCTTAACACTCAGCAATATTAGGTACGGATCAAGAATAAAGGGGAGCAAACCATCCAGGGAAAGGAGTTGCACCCTTCCCTACACCTTGGTGTAGTAGCTATTGAAAAAGGGGGTCTTATGGTCGCCAACTATATATATATATATATATATATATATATATGTTTCACTAGATATGACTGACAAGAATTGTTTATTCAATTAATTATTAACCTCTTTTTTCTGCCGGCGAGTAAGATGTTGCATATGTGGTTAATTACTCTCTCTCTCACACACACACATATATATATATATATATTGATGGGTAGATAGATAGATGTGTGTACGTGTGTGTGTGTGTGCGTTAGGATTACGGTAAAGTTTCTAGTTACCATTCGATTTTTTATTCAAAAGAAACTGTTTTTATTCTTACTGTTTATCATGTCCGTGTTATAAAAAAGTACTGCTGGTAATACACACACACACACACACACACACACACACACACACACACATATATATATATATATATATATATATATATATATAGCGAGAGAGAGAGGGGAGAAATAGTTTTACGTTTTCAAGATCATCCAATGATACTACATTCTGAAGAATTCTGAAAAACTGCGAGTATTATGCGAAAATGGTACATAGATTATACAAACTATAAAACGAGATCGAATGTATGTTATAGAAAATTATAATTTTATAGAAAATCACAACTTTACAGAGAATCACAAAAGTCTGTGGAATAATGAATCTACTAAAGACCACTTTTTTTTCTTAACAAGGGGAACTGTTTTGAAGAAAATGCTTTATTCATTGTTCAGTTCTGTCTTGGTAAACCCAGCTTCAGTTTTGATTCTTTTTGAACACAACTGATTTAATCAAGTGAATAGTTTAGTTACACCGTAGCGTAATGGTATAAAAAGGCTGGAAAATACACTGGCCATTGAATAACAGCGTTATGAATTTACGTAAACAGAGGATTTGGACCAAAAATGATGGGAACATTTGCTTCAATCCAACAATCAATTCTGGCTAAGTTTAAAGTATTGCATAAATATAGTGAAGCCATATACTATGAGCAAGATGAGACACGAAGGCAATTTTTAAGCAAATTATAGCTGATGGTTTGAAGTAGAAATTTTCCTTCTCTTAGTTTGGTTGGCTTAACAAGACTAAATAACCCAATCTAATCTATTATTTACCCATAGCTCGCGGTTGGGGATGGATACCAGGTGGATGCATGTCTTTTACAAGCTAAGTAAAACTCAAACAACTTCGTCCAGGATTTGAACCTCACTCATCGTAACCATTTTCTGCGTCGATAACCGTCATGATAAAGGTTTGAAACTGTTCAACCTTTTCAATCTTTTCAATTGCATTCTTGTCTTCAAAGAGGACGCGGCTAAAATGTTGAAGCGAACCTGGTTGTGGGAATCCTAATACCTTCCCATTGCAACAAAGGGGCAGAGTTGGAGTAATCCGATGCTTTCTCAAGTGGATGCGCATGAGCCAACTAGTTAAACTCATCATGAGTCAAAATTCCCATCGAGAGGAGGTAGTTTGATATCAAAGAAATGCACAGGTTAGTTGAAAATATATGCAAGGTTACATAAAACCTGGAAAAATAGTTTAATAAATGTACATTCCTGGTCACAATTATTTGTAGCCTAGAAATTTCAGAACACAATGCTGTAATTCCTGACCCCCCCAAAAAAAACAAAAAAAACAAACAAACAAAAAAACAAACAAACAAAAAACGAATCGAGTGAAACAGCTTTGGTCTGTTGATAACATATGGCTTGTAAGAACAGCAAATGATAAAATAACAAGTTTATATAGATTTGTTTATTTTCTGTTCATGTCGGAAGATATGGCAAAAGAAAAAAGAAAAAAAAGGTGACCAATAATGGTGAACTGAGCTGTAGACAAAGAAAAATTAGCTGATATTTATAAATAAAACGTGTAAAACAGTCCTTTGAATAAGGTGGACATGTTCGACTTAACAATCAAGTCACACTAAAATCTCAAGTTCCCGTCAGATCACCAAAATTAAACAACATTAAGCCTGTCCCGTAGATAGATGAGCATTTAGGAATTGCAGGTTTTTATTTCGAAAGCTGATTTTCAAGGTAGGCAGACTCTTTCTAATTACACTGGTTTACAAAAATAAATTTTTGGTCTGAGGCAAGAATGGGGATAGGTGTTTTTTCTTAATTTGGGTGTGCTGAATTCAAATTTATAAATAGTTTTGCTCTATCACCTCTAGTTTTCTGGCTTTTAAATAGTCTCATTTTAGTATAAACAGAGAATATATGTGCATATTTCAAGAGTTGCAGCAGCTTATAACAGGTAAAACAGGAGAGATAAAGAACACTGATTGAATCGATATACTTGGATGATACAATTACAAAATTCATAGTACCACAGACTGTCAAAAGTGTGTTTTCTTAGAAGATCTGGTGTATTTTGCCTCCGGGATGTCACGCAAGAGCATCCAGCAGAAGTCTCCCATCATGCCAGGGTTCCATTTGCCTTGATAGTTGCTCTCCATCTTCGTAATGTCTTGGCGGAATCTTTCTCTATGTTCATCACTCACTGCACCAAGGTTTGGCGCGAAGAAGTTGGGGTGGGAATGGAGAAAATGAATCTTGAGTGACATTCGGCACCCCATATTCTCGTAAGACTTTAGCAACTTCTCAATACAGGCTTGGTAATCTGGTATGCGTGTGTTACCAAGGAAGCCACTACAGACTGACTTGAATGCTTCCCATGCTCTCAGTTCCTTTAAGTTAAGAAGCTCCTCAAAATCAGTATCCTTCAGCACTTCTCGGATCTGAGGTCCGACAAAGATGCCCTCTTTGAGCTTAGCAGCACTAAGACCTGGGAACACAGTAAAAAAGTGTTGGAAGGCAGCACCATTTTTGTGCAACGCCTTCACGAAATTCTTCATCAAACCAAGCTTGATGTGAAGAGGAAGAAGAAGCACCTTATTCATGTCCACCAGAGGATTCTCTTTGAGGCTGTGTTCGCCAGGAACAAAAGTGCTTCTAGACTCCTAGTCTTTCTGCTTGTAATGCTGGGATACAGCTCGACTATACCAGAGACAGAGAAAACAACAGTACTTTGTGAAGCCCGCTTGCATACCCATAAGAAGACCAATGACCTTATTTGTTCTGATTCCTGAAACTGGTGATCCTTACATCTTCCTGGACTGGGTTCCACTGTTTAAGCCGAGAAGCCAAGAGCTCTGACTGCTGTTTTGACATACAAATCACGAGCAAGATCATTCAGGTCTTCTTGCGTGATCCAGTGAGGCTCATTGCCACTTGTTCCTGAATATGTAGACTCAATATCTTCCAAAGATATTGACTCGGCAGAATCCTCCCTTGAAGGCATTTCTTCATCTGATAAGGAAAGAAGATCCTTATTTACTGGAGGTGTGGGTACAGGAAGATCATCTGAATGGGGAACGGATCTCATAGCAGATCGAAGGTTGGGATATTTGAACTTTTTCCTAGAAGATGCATTGAAACCAGTTATATTAGTGAAACAAAAATAACAATCATCTGCGTGGTTTCGCGGCTCTCTCCAAACCATCGGGACTGCAAAGTTGAAAGCCGCTTTCTTGCCATTAAACCATGCAGTTAGTTCATTGTAGCACGGTTTACAACAGATGTGTGGAGCCCAAGACTTGTCCTGATCACCAATTTTACAGTCAAAATAGTGAAAGTAGGCGGTTCTGAAGAGGGAAGTGATGGTTCGACGCTGTGCAACTGTTGTGAAGTCCCCACACACGTAGTAGAAAGAATTGGCCTGGTTGAGGCATCCTCGACATTTTGACGTCCTTGAAGCCATTGGAGAATCTGAAAATATAACAAAGTAAAACTAAATGTGCATTTGAAAATGTAATACTAATATTTAGTAACCCAAAAGATGTGTAACACGGTAGTTGAGGGACACCAGCTTCCTGCGCCACCTGCGAGACAACCTCTTCCAATGACTGCCTGAGTGTGGATTGAGACCTGCTGCCTTAACTCTCAAAATCTGTCTTGATATATATATATATATATATATATATATATATATATATATATAAAATGTAATGCTATCACTTACATTTAGTGCATAATAACTAAAAAATAAGCCATAAGTCTCGCAATATTAGAATTAAACCTGAATTCATATATGCCTTTATGTACCGTATATGCACACTATGCATATCTAAAAAACTAGAGGTGATGAGTAAAAACGGATTTCAAATTTGAATTCAGCAGCCTCAAATTAGGTAAAAACGGGTATTTTTGTGCTTGCCCCAATTTCTTTGTAAACCAGTGTTATCAGGGACTCGACAAAACAATCTCACTGCCTCTAAGTCGGCATTGTATTGTAATAAACCAGATTTAATAAATTGCGAATTGACTTCTCGTAAGTACCGAATATAAGATTCATGGCACCCTAGGCTGCTAAATCGGTCTTCCTTGAAGGTATAGTTTTAACGATCTTTTTGACGGTAATCTTTATATCTCTAATTATGTGATCGCAATCCAGAAAACGGCACATCCTAATGAGTTAGCAAGGGTTTCCAAAAAGTGTGAGAAGAAAAAATAAAATGGATCAAAGAAGAAGAAGAAGAAGAAGAAAATCTAAATGGTTTTCTTCGGACAAACAATCTATCCGAACGAAAATTCTAAACATTCTGCTAAAAAATAATAGATATGAAAACTTGATACGTTTGTTTACTTTTCCTCCTTACAAACACACACACACACACACACACACACACACACACATATATATATATATATATGTGTGTGTGTGTGTGTGTGTGTGATAACTTTACTCTGTTAACTCCAAGTAATAAATTACAACTTAAGGTTTTATTATTTGAATGATCTTCAAGCAATAAAATTATTGGAATGATCTTCAAACAATATAATTAATGATCTGTAATTGCCTGAATTGCCTATTGTTTGACACTTTCAGTATTTGAATAGTATTGGTCGGTTAATTAAAGAAAAAGACGATATAATTTGTTGAATAAGCTGCATGGACTTCTGTATGCTATTCGACTGCCGCCGGCAAAAATCTACGGAATTTGCACACTTAGAGGATGTTCATTTGGGTTTCACAATACATTTTTGATTTTATAACTGAACATTCGAGATTCATAAATAACACCTTAAGAAGATTTCCAAGCTATGCATATGAAAGAAGTTTTTGAAAAAATTAGGGAATTCATTGCAAAAAAAAAAAAAGAAAAGTAAAATTGATACTTAGTCGCTTCCTTGAGCTTTTATGACAGCCTTAATTCTTTCAGGCGTGGGTGTCACTAATTTAAATCAATATTCTTCATCAAATTGATTCGAACTTTCATCAATGGCATTTTATAGATCTTCTTTGGTGAATGGAGCCTTCTCTTGGACCATTTTTGAAAAGTTTTTACCATGAATTTTCATCCGGATTAAGAACCGAACTGTTCACTGAATCCATCATTGATTTTGATTTAACCAGGAGTAGCAATGTATCTCAATGTGTTTGGATCCAGACGTTATGTTATATTTTGCAACGAGGTGTTGGTTTTAGGCAATGATAGTGACCATAGCGAATGACCGAAGTGGATTTTACTGTGGGTGTCCAGACACCTCTTTCCGGCATTCAAACGATGAAGAGGCGGTTGAAGATAACACCCAAATTTAATGCTGAATTATTCATTTTGTAAGACAGAAATGTTTTAGGATGTTTGCCGAAGACAGAAGTATTCTTGAAATACGGATGATAGGCAGAAAACGTTTTGGTAAATTTTTTGATTCTGATGGGAACATTGTGTATTTACCCAACCCTTCTGCCATGAGTAGGATGTGACACAAGGTCAATTTGTTAAGCGGAGTACAGTTGGTTTGAATTTACAGATTTACTTCTCCTAGACTGGTTGCCATACCAAGGTTAAAAAACGCAGTCTGTCTACTTATTCATTGCAGGGAGGAACATGTGGATTTATGCCTTTCTGAAGGACATTTGTACAAAGTAAAACGTAAAAATCCTCGTCCAAGAATTGAACTCCAATCACCAATTCCATTTCTTACAACAATAACCGTTTCGGCTTGTGTGGTGCCTTCGACAGGGGCATTCATTTTATTGTAAAATTCGTGAAAACACCGAAAAAAATGAAGAGAGGGAAGAAAAAAATCTCTGTGGGTTATAGTCTCTTGGCGAAAAATATCTTCAACCGGGGAACAAATGACAGAAAGCTTTCAAGACCCCCACCCTTTTGTTTTTTGGTATAAAGAGGAACTTAAATTTTCTTGTTTTCTCTGCTGCTTTTAAAATGTCTGGAACGTGTTTTTTTAATGCTGTGTATCTTGTATTCCTCTTTTTATTTTCTTTTTCTTTATTAGTGACGTATGTATATCGAGGAAATTGAAATATATACTGTTACACTGGCGGCCTGGGGTAGTAAAAAAGTGGTTGGGTTTCGTCATCATGGAAGACGGAAAAGAAAAAGATAAATGGTGTAGTAATGATAGTAATAATATTTGTAATGATAGTCGCAGTAATGATAATAATAATAATGGTAATCATTGAAGTAGTACTGAAAATGATAATGGGGTAATTTTAATTCATATTTTGATATGAATTTTCAAATATTAAAGTAGTATTATGAAGTGTCCAACGTTAATCGCCAAAATTTCTGGCAGCTCAGTGGAACTGTGAGAGCGTGATAGTTCGTTGAGCTTGAGAAAGTCTGCCTTTTAAGTTTGAGTCAGTTGGTGTCCTGGAGAGCCACAAAGCAAACGTATTTTTTGGGGGGGGGGACTTTTTAGGAGCCCATCTGAGATACAAAAAGTACCCCACGAAAATAGCAGGCCTGATTAATTATAGTAAAAACTTCATCGTCTGAGGCGTGAAAAAAATAAACAGGGTGTTGGATGTTGAAAAAAATTTGAACATCAAACACCGTGTTCATTTAAAGATAAGTCCCCATCGGTAAAGTTTATACTTTGAAGTTAATTAGACTCAAATAATTATTATTTCGCATTGCAATAGCCCTCTAAATTAATGCAATATAATAAAAGAAAAAATATATGGATATAAACCCACGTTGTATTTTATTTTTAACTAGTTTTATCAATTTGTAGCAAGATCTTAAAGAATATATTGTTACCAACACTGGCAACTCCTTATGACGTTGGAATACGGTACATACAGCTGACGTTTCTAAGGGGTCACTCCTTGAAATTTGTTCCGCTGTCTAACCTTTAGATATCGCTATTTAGTTTGTGAAAATACAGTGTTGCAAAAATCCATTACAAAAACTGTTTTATTCAAATCAAAATTATTCCATCGCTGAATAAACCTTTTCAAACAAAGGAGACAAATTTTGACAATCTACGGATAGTCACATTGATTAGAATAGTAGCTATTATTTCTTAATCCCTACACATAGAGTCAATGGTATAATCTACGCTCAAGTATTTCATTTATGTACTGAATTTCGCGTTTATGGACAAGAAGAAATGTTTGGGTGATTTAGATAAAAATATGTCATAGCCAAAAAGCAGGTTTAATTATTTCTAAAACGTTTCAGCTTTCGTGGTGCTCATGTTCAGCTGGGGAGAAAGAAACGTTGAAAATCAAAGAATTGAAACATAAATAAACCGTTAAACGTCAATTAGGACTTTTAAATAAAGTAAGAATTTCTTTGCAAAAAAAAGAAAAAAAAGAATAATGTCGGCAGCGTTTGGTTTCTAATGATGAAAGTGCAACTGATGGTTAATCTTAGACTATATGGTTAAGTTTAATAAATGTTTTATTCAAAATGTACAGGTGAATACGATAAGTTTCCAGACTTTTTTCGTATGGGAACTTTTATTGATAGTACACACATGAAACTCTAGTCCCTTTCGAAGTGATCTCCTCCGGCTGTAATGCACGTGTTGTACCGTTCCAACAAGTTATGGAAGGCCCCATGGAAGTCCTCTAATGTAAGCGTGTCAATGACCTTCGTCACAGCCTCTTTCATCTCCTCAATTGTCTCATAACGACAGCCTCTGAGCTTAGGGAATAAGCAAAAGTCACAGGGAGCAAGGTCTGGACTATAGTGAGGAACTGTCTTGATGCCTATCTTGCTCAAATAGTCTGTGACAAGGATGGAGTTGTGGACTGGTGCATTGTCCTAATGGAAATGCTACTGACCCGATTTGAAGAGTGCTGGCCTCTTCCGACGGAATCTCTTCCTGAACTCGCTTAAAACCTCAACATTGTAACTAACCCTTTGGCCAATCAACTCTGGTGTATTGACTTCCTTACTCCTCCCACACCTCTCATCATCCCTCACAGACTCTCTGCCTTCCTTGAATCTCTTATGCCTTTCAAAAACTGATGCTCGTTTCATGCAAGATGCTCCAAAAGCAGTCTGAAGCATTCCATACGTTTCTGTGGCATTTTTTCCAAGTTTAAAACAAAATTTTATTGCGTATCGTTCTTCTAAAGTGTCCTCACGTCCAGATTGCATTTTTGAAATTCACCAGCTGTGATAATCAGACTTTAGTTGGGTGTATTCCAATTCCTGCTGTAGCTGTTCATTTAAACCTGAAATCAGAAAAATTGATCAGTCATCTCATAAGATGTAGAACAATAACATACTGAATTTTCAAGAGTCTACGAAAATTTTAAATGCCCAGACGAAAAAAGTCTGGAAACTTATCGTATCTACCTCGAACCAAAATGACCGCAAAACAATTAATTTTATACAAAACATAAACAGCTAAAAAGAGGGGTTTTTGTTTTGTTTTATTGAGGGAGATTTTCAAAATCGCGTATGAATCCCCTTCTGATAGACGATGCTAATCAATGTCTCACATCTTCAATGGTCACACGAATGTCGGAAGAAGATATTCTATCAATGGCAAGCTACGTTAGCTTTCTCTTTTGAATAAGGAGATAAGGAGGATGGAAAAGTATATGTCTCGCTGGTCTGAGAGAATCTGCAGCAAATTTCTCTCTATGTGATTATTTCGAGATAATTTGGATAACGACAAATGAATATGCTTGTTGGTGATTAATTAGTCGGATAATGTTGTTCATGGTTATTATTAGCAAGTCAGGAAAAGGCTTTCAAGCGAACAGATTCGTCCTTTCGTTGGCTGGAAAAAACTTACAAATGATTTCGCTCAAAGATTCGAAGAAATAGTCATGTACACCCACACAGTCACAAACATGAATATACACATACGCACACATACACGCACAGATACACACACACACACACACACACACACACACACACACACACACACACACACACACACACACACATACATACATATCTATCTATCTATCTATCTATCTATCTAACCGGTCCATTGGCATAATAGTTAGTGTTCGCCTATGATCCGGAAGTCCGGGGTTCAATACCCGGTCCAGTCATACAAAAAACTCAAAAAATGGTACTTGATGCATCCTTGCTTAGCACTCAGCATTACAGGGTTTGGATCAAGGGTAAGTGACGCTATCCAGAGAAAGCAGTAGCGCCCTCTCCAACACCTCGGTGTAGTAGCTATTGAAAAAGGAATCTTTGGGTTGCCCTCGACTACGGTTAGCCAACATACAATATATATATATATATATATATATATATATATATATATATATATATATATATATATATATCCAATCAGTAACCAGGAATTTTAACAATTGCAGAAGAAGAGAGGGAATCTGAAGAAGAGGAAGAAAAAGATGCGGCATAATAATCTTTTAAAAAGTAATCAAGAAGAAGAAGAAGAAGAAATCTTTCTGGTCGGTTTTTAAAACTTCATATAAACTCAAGCACGTATTTAAACTTCAAAACAGAATTTAATAGCAAATTAACTTTCTATGTTGTTTTTATTGTATTGTAAACTGCACAATTTTCGTTTCCATGTTCACTAATTCAGGGTAGCTATCACGGCAGAGATGAATCACCCGGTAGTGAGCAATGGGTGAAATGCGGGTGGTGTATTGAACAAGGAAGAAACGGATGCTCGGTCAGTACGAGAAGAAGAAACAGGAAATTGCGAACGGAGAGTTACTTCCGGCCCGGGTAAGTCGGGGAAGGGATTATGGGAAATTGTTCCGTCAATGACAAACTTTCCAATTTCTTGCTGTTTTTTCCCCGCTTTATGTTGTTTTGATTTCAAAACAACTTTTGACAGGAAAATAGGGGGAAAAAAAGTAAGGAAGGAGAATATGGAAACGGCAAGAGAGAGAGAGAGAGAGAGAGAGAGAGAGAGAGAGAGAGAGAGAGAGAGAGAGAGAGAGAGGTGGGGAGAAGTAAAAGAAATGAATAATGATATTAAAGATGTTATGTTTATTTAAAACAGAGACGGAGAGTAAGGGCTCCAGAAAAAGTAATGAATATAAAAGGGTATAAAAAGAGAGAAGAAAGACGAGTAAAAGGAAAAACTTATGTGAAAATTAGAGTAGAGGAAAGAAAGAAAGAAAGAAAGAAAGAAAGAAAGAAAGAACCGAAGAGATAAGAGCCACTTATAGGAAAAGTGAAATAATCCAGCGAAAAAAAGAAAAAAAAAGAAAAAATCTTAAAGGTGAGAGGTGCTGATAAGGAAAGGGAAGAAATAATGAGAGAAAAAAAAGAAAAAATGACCAAAGAAAGAAAGAAAGAAAGAAAGAAAAGAGTTAAATGTGAGAGCCACTGACAGAAAAAGTCAAGAAATGCTGCGAAATAAATAAATAAATGAATAAATAAATAAATGAATTAAGAAAGAAAGAAAGAAAGAAAGAAAGAAAGAAAGAAAATGTGTGATATAAAAAGCCAAGAAATGCTTCCAAAAAAAGAAAGAAAGAATCTTAGAGATGAGAGTTGTTGATAGGTAAAGTGAAGAAATGCAAAGAAAGAAAAAAAAGAAAGAAACAATGTTAGCTGAAACCTGCTGATAAGGAAAGAAAGAAAGAATATCAGAAATGAGAGTTGCTAAGAGGTTAAGTGAAGATATATAAAGAAAGAAAGAAAGAAAGAAAGAATCTAATTGGTGAGAAATGCTGATAGGGAAAGTGAAAAAATGCAGAGAAATAGAGAAATGAAGAAAAACAGAAAAAAAAATCTATGTCGTGAAAGTTACTGACAGGGAAAAATGAAGAAATGCAACGAAAGAAAAAATCGACGGGAAAGAAAGAAAGAATCTATGAGGTGAGAACTGCTGATAGGGAAAGTGAAGAAATGCAAAGAAAGAAAGAAAGAAAGAACTAAAATGTGAATGCCGCTGATAGAAAAAGTCATGAAATGCTGTGAAATAAATAAATAAATAAATAAATAAATAAATAAGATGTGTGCGCCGCTGATTGGAAAAGTCAAGAAATGCTATGAAAGAAAGAAAGAAAGAAAGAATCTAATTGGTGAGAAATGCTAATAGGAAAAGTCAAGAAATGCTGCGAAAGAAATAAAGAAATAAAGAAAAACAGAAAAAAAATCTATGTCATGAAAGTTACTGACTGTGAAAAATGAAGAAATGCAACGAAGGAAAGAAAAAAAGAATCTAAGAGGTGAGAACTGCTGAGTTGTCAAGTGAAAAATGAAACAGAAAGAAAGAAAGAAAGAAAGAAAGAAAGAAAGAAAGAAAGAAAGAAAACTCAATGAAAGAACAACCTTGGAGGTGAGAGTTGTTGATTCGAAAAGTGAAGAAATCAAAAGAAAGAAAGAAAGAAAGAAAGAAAGAAAGAAAGAAAGAAAGAAAGCAGGTTAGAAATGCTGATAGGGAAAGTGAAAAAATAGAAAGAAAGTAAAAAAGAAAGTAGCGGTGAGAGCTACTGATTTTCATGAAAGTGAAGAAAAAAAGAAAGAAAGAAAGGAAGAAAAAATGAAAGAAAGAAAGAATAAAAAAGGTGAGAACAGCCGATAGGAAAAGAGAAAAATACAAAGAAAGAAAAAAAATGAAAGAAAGAAAATAAGATAGATTTCCTATGAGAGAAACGCTAAGACTTAAAGTTAGATATTAAGTACGAATATATATATATATATATATATATATATATATATATAATTTTTATATCCTTGATTTTTTTGTTCATCATTTTTCCCCATCATGTCGATCATTTTTTTGTACATAATTTTTTGTCCATCTTTTTTGGTCATCTTATTTTTCCATCATTTTTCTTTTGTTCCATTTTTTTGCCCCATCTTTTGTACATAGGTTTTTATTTATCAATTTTTCTTTTTGTCCATACTTTTTTTTATGCCGATCTTTTTTGTACAACTTTCTTGTCCATCAATTGTTCTTGTCTATAAATTCCTTATCCAAATCCTTTTAGACCATCATTTTTCACCCATCAGTTTTTATCCATCATTTTTCATCCATCCTTTTTCATCCATTATTTTTTATCCATCATTTTTTTATCCATTATTTTTTATCCATTATTTTTTATCTATCATTTTTTATCCATTATTTTTTATCCATCATTTTTTTATCCATTATTTTTTGTCCATTATTTTTTATCCATTATTTTTTATCCATCATTTTTCATCCATCATTTTTTATCTATTTTTTTTAATCCATCATTTTTTTATCCATTATTTTTTATCCATTATTTTTTATCCATTATTTTCTATCCATCATTTTTTATCCATTATTTTTTATCCATCATTTTTTTATCCATTATTTTTTGTCCATTATTTTTTATCCATTATTTTTTATCCATCATTTTTCATCCATTATTTTTTATCCATTATTTTTTATCCATCATTTTTTTATCCATTATTTTTATCCATCATTTTTTTCCATCATTATTTTTTATCCATCATTTTTTTCCATCATTATTTTTTATCCATTATTTTTTTTCCATCATTATTTTTTATCCATCATTTTTTTATCCATTATTCTTTGTCCATTATTTTTTATCCATTATTTTTTATCCATCATTTTTCATCCATCATTTTTTATCCATTATTTTTTATCCATCATTTTTCATCCATCATTTTTATCCATTATTTTTTATCCATCATTTTTTTATGCATTATTTTTATCCATCATTTTTTATCCATTATTTTTTATCCATCATTTTTTTATTCATCATTTTTTATCCATCATTTTTTTTTCCATTATTTTTCATCCATCATTTTTTCCCATCATTATTTTTTATCCATTATTTTTTTCCATCATTATTTTTTATCCATCATTCTTTTATCCATTATTTTTTGTCCATTATTTTTTATCCATTATTTTTCATCCATCATTTTTTATCCATTATTTTTTATCCATCATTTTTCATCCATCATTTTTTATCCATTATTTCTTATCCATCATTTTTTTATCCATTATTTTTTATCCATTATTTTTTATCCATCATTTTTTTATCCATTATTTTTTATCCATCATTTTTCATCCATCATTTTTTATCCATTATTTTTCATCCATTTTTTTTTATCCATTATTTTTTTATCCATCATTTTTCATCCATCATTTTTTATCCATCATTTTTTTATTCATCATTTTTTATCCATTATTTTTTGTCTATCATTTTTCTTGTTCATAACTTTTTTCAGACAAACTTATTTTTCCATCATTTTTTTACTATTATATTTTTGTCGATCATATTTTGTCCAAAATTTTTGATTTATTGATCATTTTTTGTACATCATTCTTTGTCCATTTTTTTGTATTCATCAATTTTTGTCGATCATTTCTTATCCAATATTTATTTTTGTCTATTTTTTCGTGTCCCTAATTTTTGTCTATCATTTTTGTTTTCCCATCATTTTTGTCCTTCATTTTCCTTTCGTATTTTATGTTTTTGTTCATTTTTCTTTGACCATCATTTTTTTGTCAATCAGTTGTCCATCTTTTGTGTCCAACTTTCATTATGTACATCATTTTATATCCATGATTTTTCGATCCTTATCTATTCAGCATCTTTTTGTCCATCAGTTTTGTTAATAATCTTTTTCGTGCATAATCTTTTTGTCAGTCTTTTTAGTCCATCATTTTTGTGTGAATCATTTTTTGCCCATCGTTTTCTGCCGATTATTTTTTATAACCATAATTTTTTCCATGCATTATTATTTGTCCATTATTTTTAGTCATCACATTGTACTAATACACTTGGGAAATGCTGTTTGAAATCCAACTATTCTCTTTCCACCTATGGGTAAATAGTGGGCAAACTGGGTTGCCTTGGGTTTGGCAACCAGTAAAGGAGAAGGGAAACTCTGAATTCAAACTCGATTTGAGGAGGTATAGGCTCCAAAAAACTATTCCTCCCCAAATCCGTCACATGAATGAGGACCTTCGATTGTAACAAACACGGGCGCTTTTTTTAAAAAATTTTATTGAGTTAGCGATCCATATTTAAGTCATTTTTTTTTATAGGACCTATGCTAGTAAAATCAGAAATAGCTGAAGTTAAAATGGATGCAATTGAACAGGAAATAGAAAGAGCAAAAATAAGATGCAAAAAAAAAAGTAGGAATTTATATTGTTGAGAATATCGGCCTTCATCGTATCTCATTGCTAGTTCCTGAAAACGGCTTATTTATGGCATCGATCCTTAAGAATGGGCACCCAGTGAGAATCAAACTCACTTTGCAATCATAGTCACCTTATCATGTTTCATTTTTCGAACAGCTGAAGACGAAACTAACCAATATATCCTTGAACTTGGCTTGAGAGTTACAGAAGCATTTGATATCCTTTGAAATCGTTTGAAAGATTAACATAATCAGAAAAAATCCCCCCGTTCCCTTTACTTGCTTCTTCCTACGCGTAATTATGACACAAAGTTGGTTTAATTTTGGACGCCACGAAATTGTCCAGTCCTACTCATTTTCCAACAATCATCAAAGCTACATACCTGACACAGATGTTATTGCAATGGAGTGGTACTGCTCAAGAGATACATTTCTTGTAAATAGAAGCAGTGACGCCCAAAATCTAACGTGTAGGTGGAGAGTGTCAAAAATAATTCAGTTCATGCCACTACCGTCGAAAATATTAGAGTTAGCTTACAATTTCATTTCTTTTAGCACCCCCATCCTATAATTAAATAGTTAACAAGTTCGTCTTTATCAAACAGTTTAAAATGATATCGAATTATAGACATAACAATGAAGGCACCTTGTTATGATGTAATGGCTAATTGCAACGAAGTGAGGCACTTACTAAGGTGGTTGGCGGCGTATGTGCTGCCCCGATGTTGTACACTAGTAGATACGACATAAAATTTGAGTGACACTGGTCATTCTCTTCCGGTGAAGGAATATGGGAACCGAGACCAACAAGGGTTTTGTAAGAGAGTTGCACTCTAAATGTGTGAGCAACAGGGTTTGGGATTTACTTAAGTGAGACATAGTATTTGGACCCCCTTCCCTCAAGAGCAGAGGTGTGCCACAGGCGGCTCGCGGGCCATAAATCGGTCAGCCAGGCCAGTCAATATGATCCTCGCTAACCTTTTTTTTACATGGGACGTAGATTTTTAATTTGTTTCGTAGCTGTAAGCAAAGTAAACGGTTTTCCATTCGACTGTACAGAATGTCAAAGACATCGCCTTTTTGACTTTCAAGTGTGCTACGCAAAGAGATTTTGCTTCGAATTCAAAGGTTGAAGAATTTCTTTTTACACTTACTGTTGATGGTAGGTAAGATTTTAATAAAATTTATGTGAAACGGTAACCCAATGCTGTGCGTAAAAACATAATTATCTAACAATGTATTCACAATATATTCATAACTCAATACTCTAGTTGTCTTTAGATTAAATATTTTTGACGGTGGCTGGCCCTAATTATTGTCTCAGCATCCGAACGTGGCCCGCCAATGAAAAATGTTGCACACCCTGCACTAAATCTTCGAACCCGAGAAGGCTGTGATGAAATGACTTGGGGGGGGGATTTATCTACCTTTTAAAATAACATTCGAAGACTTTACTTACTTAGAAAAGAGGCGAGTTTCTTTTAGAAAACACCATTATAAACATTGGAATATAAAATAAAAATAATGTCGTTGTCAAATTCTTTAGTTTTTAAACTTTTGAATTCAAACTATAAAAGTCAATCGACGAACTTTGAGTTTTGTCCAGAGTCCAGTGACAACCTTTAGATTTTGACGAATATCTAACCAAAAACACTGGGAGAATTGAAAATCCAAGAAGAATTGTCCAAAAGAAAACAGTTGGAATGCTAAGGAGACGATTGAAAATATTAAGAGACTTGCTGTCACTTAATCTCCATTGTCAGTCTCTATTTACTCGCGTGATCATCATTATTATTATTGAAATTTGAGCTTTATTTTCGGTTTCTTGGAATCCATCATCGGGTCTTTATCCAAGACCTAGCGTGAGGGAAAGTTGCGAATATATGTATTCGATGTATTTGTGTTTTTCTGATGCCTCTTTTGGGTAATATTTTTCGTTCACGTTATTTATACTCTCTTTAGGAGATGAGCTGTTCCGCAAAGTGCAATTCTTTATTTCACATCGGCTGTGACAGCCAGGTATCTTGCTAATGTCCTCATCTGCCCCTTTCTTGATCATAGCCGAGGCTCCTACTAATACTGGGACGAGGCTAGTTTTAAGGTGCCACATTTTTTCGATGTCTGTTTCTTGATCATTGTACTTACTTCTTTGATTAATATATCATTATCTTTTGGCAATGGCTTATCAATTA
The DNA here is from genome assembly GCA_963585895.1 of Sepioteuthis lessoniana. Taxonomy (NCBI): domain Eukaryota; kingdom Metazoa; phylum Mollusca; class Cephalopoda; order Myopsida; family Loliginidae; genus Sepioteuthis; species Sepioteuthis lessoniana. The sequence goes on from OY757943.1 coordinate 60,959,799, forward strand.
GAATGTGTGATTTTTTCTTATAGTCCTTAACCACAACATCTGGTCAATTGCTTTTCTTTTTCCGATCAATTTGGATCGTAAAGTCCCAGATTTACTTCTTTTGTGCTAGTTTTCAACATTCGCTTTGTAGTATGTATGCTTCATCCTTTTTTACTTGTATAAAAACCCCAGTGGAAAAGCATCAAGTTACACGGGTGTGAAAAACTCTCAAATGAGTAAAATAATAATAATAATAATAATAATAATAATAATAATAATAATAATAATAATAATAATCAACACATCCTAAATGAGAGCAAGACCAGACGGAAAAATCGAGTTACGGCCAGGATTGAGAACAAAAAGGCATATGTTATGGTTCCGCATTGCCGGATAATAAACTGCCTCAAAATGTGCAAAATATCACATGATGGCATAAACTTTATCGACTAAACCATGAAAACCTGGAGAGTGGAATTAATAGCAGGAGGAAGAAGCTTAGTTGAAACAAAGATCGAAAGAGTTATTTTTCAAGGAGATGCTTTATCACCGTTACAATTCATAATTGCTATGATGCAACTTAACCACATATTCAGAAAATGCACAGCCGGATACAAACTTAGTAGATCGCAGGAAAAAATCAATCACCTAATGTACATGGATTACTTCAAACTATTTGCAAAAAATGAAAAAAAAAACCCCTGGAAACTCTAATACACGCAGTTGGAATATACAGTCAGGACATAGAAATGGAATCGTAGGAATGAGAGACAAGATTCAAAAAGAATATCTCAGGAGGACTAGAAAACAACTCGATACAAAACTCTCTAGCCGAAACCTTATCAAAAGAATAAATACCCGGGCTGTACCCCTCGTTAGATATTCCGGACCCTTTCTGAAGAGGACCACAGATGAACCAAATGGACCAAAGAACTAGAAAACTAACGACCATGCATAAGACATTACATCCCAGAGACAGTGTTGACAGACTATATGTATGAAGAAAAGAAGGAGGAGGAGGACTTGCCAGCATTGAAGACAACGTTGACTCATCGATACAACGACTCAAAGACTACATATAAAAGCACGAGGGAGGACTGATTACAGCCATCAGAAACGATACTGATAACACGATGGACAACAGAATGACAAAAACTAGGAAACAAAAATGGGAAGGAAAACAACTCTATGGGTGCTTTAAACGACTAATAAACAACATCTCACATGACAAAACCTGTCTAAGAAAAGAAAACTTTAAGAGAGAAACAGAATCTCTCCTAATAGCTGCACAAAACAAAACTGTAAGAACCAATCGTATCAAAGCGAGAATAGATAAGACGCAACAAAATAGCAAATGTAGGCTATGCGACGACAGAGATGAAACCATAAATCACATAATGAGCGAATGCAGCAAATTAGCGCAGAAGGAATATAAGACTAGACACGACTGGGTCAGTAAGGTGATCCACTGGGAGATGTGCAAGAAATTTGAATTTAACCATACGAACTTGTATATGCACAACCCAGCATCTTTCTTAGAAAATGACACACACAATCTCCTATGGGACTTTGAGATAGACGCGGATCACCTAATCTCGGCCAAAAGACCAGGCCTAATAATAATCAACAACAAAAAAGAGAACTTGCAAAATTGTCGACTTTGCTGTCTCAGCTGACTACTGAATAAAACTGAAATAATTTGAAAAGAAAGATAAATACTACGACCTTGCTAGGGAATTAAAAAAAAACAACTATGGAACATGCAGGTGACAATTATACCAATTGTAATTGGTGCGTTTGGAACAGTAACTAAAGGATTGGTACAAAGACTGGAGGACTTGGAAGTTGGCGGACGAGTGAGACGATCCATACTACTACATTATTGAGAACGGCCAGAATACTGAAAAGAGTCCTGGAGACTTTAGGAGACTTGCTGTCACTCAAACTTCAGTGAAAGACCATCAGCTAATGCTGATGTGAAAAACTCTAATAATAATAATGCAAAACCCAGAATCTATCCACGAGAAAAAGACCCACATAAACTCATCTCTGATTTTGAGATACAAACGGATCACCAAATCTCAGCCAGATGACCAGACCTTATAATAATCAATAAAAAAGAAAGAACTTGCAGAATTGTTGTCTGAGCTGTCCCGGCTGACAACAGAGTAAAATTGAAAGAAAGTGAATAGAAAGATAAATACCACAACCTTGCTAGGGAATTGAAAAAACTGGGGAACATGAAAGTGACGATTATACCAATTATATTTGGTGCTCTTGGTACAGTCACTAAAGGATTGGTACAAAGATTGGAGGACTTGGAAATAACGGGACGGGTGGAGAAAGCATTTTTGAGATCGCCAGAATACTGAGAAGAGTCCCGGAGACTTGAAGAGACTTGGTGTCTCTCAAACTTCAGTGGAAAACCATCAGCTCACGCTGATTTGAAAAACTCTCAAGGAGTAAAAATCATAAAGCAAAAATAGATAAGACGCAACAAAATTGCAAATGTCGGTTATGTAGTCACAGAGACGAAATGAGCATTTACATACTAAACGAATGCAGCAAATTAGCACAAAAAGGTACAAGACACGAATGGGTGGAGAAGAGAACCACTGGGAATTATGCAAAAAATTCAAATTTGAAAATACAAACAAGTGGTATATGCACAACTCAGAATACATCTTAAAGAATGAGACGCAAAAACTTCACTAGAATTTTGAGATACAAACAGATCACCTAATTTTGGCCAGACGACCAGACCTTGTGATAGTCAACAGAAAAAGAGAACCTGTCAAAAAGTGAACTTTGCCGTCCCAGCAGACCACAAGGTAAAATTAAAAGAAAACGAAAAAAGAGATAAATATCGAGACCTTGCTAGAGAACTAAAAGTGCCGTTAATACCAATCGTAATCAGTGCGTTGGGAACACTCTCCGAATGACTGGTAAAGAGACAGGATGACTTGGAAATAAGAGGACAAGTGGTGACCATCCATACTACAGTATCGGACCGGATAATGAGAAGAGTCCTAGGAGACTTGAGAAGACATGCTGTCACTCAAACTTCAGAGAAAGGCTGGTGTGACAAACTCTGAAAGGAATAATAATAATAATAATAATGATAATAATAATAATGATAATAATAATTCAGAGTTATAAACATACTAATATCGAGATTTCGTTCCTCACAGTGTGCCGAATTAGGATGAATAAACCAAAATGACAATTAGAATACACAGGCTTTCGCCTATGCAGCGAGATCAACAGTTTCGATCTCATCTTGATCCTGTTTAATAGCGGAATATACGGTTCGATTGAACACTGTTTAAGAAAATAAACGATACCCACGAATTAAGAAACCATAGTAATTGTTATTGTTTATTTTGAAAGAGAATTAAAACATTTTTAAAAAATTTGATCAAAAAAGTAAAAACACAGCAAACGAAACGCAGTACCGAAAAAACTAAAAACCCACTGGATTCAAGCCCCCCCCCCCACACACACACACACATAAACCCACGGGTATAAACATACACACAGACATACACGCACAGACACATTCATCCACACGTTGTGCATACATTAATAAACACTCAAACATACGCATATACACGCACAAATACATAAAGAAACACCTACGCACATACGATTACATACATTCTCACAGACTCACGCAGACACACACATCGTCACAATGTGTGCACTCACATTCATAAATTCATCCACACATTTTGCATAGATATATACACACAAACACACGCAAATGCAAAAACATACAAGCTCACATACATACGTTAAACATGAACGACACACACACACAAACACACGCACTCACTTTTACACACACACATACACACAAACACGAATAGACAGATACACATACATCAAAATACAGGCGCATAGACGCAATTATACACATGCGCTCATAGTCACCAACACATATCACACACACACACACACACACACACACACACACACACACACACACACACACACACACACACACACAGAGTTGCGAGAATATAAAGAAACAAATATGTACACACACACGTGCACCCTCAGACACATATACACCCACACGCATACGCACAAATTATGGGAATTAAAACACTACGAAAAAAAAAAAAGGCGGCAACCAATTTTCTTGTTCTTGAAACAAAACTGTTTCCAGATGAGCTTCTATTTATAGAAGTTTGCAAGGACGGGTAACGGTTTGATAATCTAATAATGATAATAATAATAATTGGAGTATCGTTGAGAAGACATGTGATGGGGGGGTGGGCATCCATAAGAAAAATTAAGTAGGTTCTGAATCTAAAAAAAAAAGAAGGAAAAAACATAAAACCTGAAAATGATAAGAAGATAAAACCATCCAAAATCAAAGAAGATTATATATATATATATATATATATATATATATATATATATATATATATTTAATGTCTCTTTATCTGTGTGAATGTGTGGGTGTTAGCGGAAAAATTCCAAGCGTCCTCTTTAATGAACACTGGGGACAAGATTCCTCATAGAAAACCGTTTCCTATACAAAACGCTGGAAACTTGTGCACACACATATATATGCATATTTGATAAAGTTTGAAATAAAATCCGATATGATACAATATATATATATATATATATATATATATATATATACATATATATATATATATAAGAAGAAGAAATGAGTTGAATCTGACAGAAAGTACAGATAAAAGGTAAAACCGAAGAAAAATATGTTTGAAGGTTTGTTAATTTGCCAACGTGTTTCGACTTCAATCTTTTTTTTATTGCAAAAATGTTTTATCGAAATTATTTTAGTATGAGAAATAATTATGATAGATAAATTTTGATTCAATTAGACGTCTTCATCAGGACTTGTAGATCTTGCAATGTAAAAAAAAAAATGAATTTATACTGTTTAATATGTTCAAATTGCTCATGTCATGTGATGGAATTTTTTGAAAAGTAAATGGCGGTTTGTTGTTAGAGAAACAGATTTGTGACATTTTTTTGCTTTGAATGTTTAGAAAAGTGGGAGCTAATCTATATTGTGAATTTTGAATTCTTTTAATATCATTTTTTCTATCCATAATGAAATTTTGAAAAAAAAACCTTATTATGGTATTGTGTTGTGGTATGCTATCGAATATATTTCAATTATTCTTCTTTTATTTTTGTCATGAATGAAGGCAAATATGACAGAATTTTGAAAATCAAAAGTGTGGTGAGTTAAAATCTTCTAAGAAACTAAAGAGTTTGTTGATTTTATTATTTGAAGAAGCATTGGTGGGTGCATAATTCAATTATTTTAATCAATTTAGAGATAGATAATAGAAGAGGTTTTTTTATTTTTCTTGGTGGATTTGTTATATATTGACCCTCGAACGAGCCGTCAATCAAGAGATGCACCTGTGTAAATAAGCGGAAGAACAACAGAAGCAGGCGGACGCTAGAAAATAATATAACCAGATGCTCGGACGGTTTGAGTCAGTTAGAGACACGATGCCAAAGTGAGAACCAGCTTCAGACAGAGGGCTTTGGGCCCTTAGTGACCCCCGGTTGAGCAACCCAAGCCAAGATGCGAAAGAAGTGCTACTATGGTTGAGGAAGAATTTGGGTCAATATAGCAGTCCATCCTTGTCTCCAATCATTTCTCACACACAACAGACATCACCCTTTCGAAAATAAAGTGTGAGAGATTTATATTTTTATAAAGAAGTGTATTCGTTCGTTATTGAAGTCGTCATTACAGTTGATTATGTTCCCGTGTATATTTGTATACGCGTAATATAGTATACAACAGTTTTTCAATCGGAGGATACATTTTTCAACGGGTCTATTTGTATATAAAGATTGAATGTCAAGACTAGCTATGAGTTTATTTTCCATGTTTGTGTTTCTTATTTTGTGGAGGACGTCACCAGAAAGTTATAAATTTGAAGGTTAATTGTGCCTAATGGAGGTGTGAATATTTTGATTTTGGAAGACGTGGACAGCTATCGATCTTATTGAAGTCTGATATGTCTGATAAAATAAAACTGTTTTTTCCAGCTGAAGCTATATCACTACTATTATATGGATGCACCACATGGACACTAACAAAATGCATGAAGAAAAAGCTAGATGAGAACTACACAAGAATGCAATGGGCTGTTTTGAACAAATCCTGGAAGCAACACCCCACAAAAAAAAAACAAAAAAAAAAACAGCGGCTATACGGCCACTTACCTTGCATCTTAATAACCATTCAGGTAAGACGAACAAGACATATAGGGAAATTGCTAAAGATGTAAGGACGAACTTATAAGTGACGTTGTCTCATGGACTCCGACACATGGACGCATCAGTGTTGGCCAACCAGCAATAACTTACATACATCAGCTCTGTGTGGACACTGGGTGTATTTTGTAGGACCTGCCGGAAGCGATGGATGAGAGAGAGAGAGAGAGAGAGAGAGTATCAGGAAAATCCCTATTTTCTGCATGACTTAATGATGATGAATATATATATATATATATATATATATATATATGTGTGTGTGTGTGTGTATGTGTGTATAGTACTGTAGAAAAGTCTTGGGCAACTTTAAACTATTATAAATTTCTAATAATTGCCAACTTATAAGTGGATGTTTTGTATTGCGTTTTTTACAGGTGAAATATCGACTTTGTACCACATCTAATAATCATATTTTGTTGTAAGATTTCTGAATGAGGGAGGAAAATGCGAGACCACTCCCAAAAATGGCCGTGCAAAAACATTTCAGCCTCTCACATAAACTAATAAAAATAGTGTTTTCAAACAGAAAAATGTCTATAATGAAAATTTGTTACATAAGGCTCATTTCAAAAAGTTATTTTATATTGTTGATATTTCGTGTGGCTTCCGTTTGCTTGAATAATTGCGCGCAAATCTTTTAATATCTTCACATGTATGAGATGTCATTCTCTGTGATTGCGAGATCCCACAACCCTTTAAGATTGCGTGGATTCTTCTTATGAAGTTTTCTCTCTTTAGTTTTGTCTACATTTGTTCGATGATATATCAGTCAAGGCTTTAATCTGGGCCAATCTTTAAATACGCCTTAACTTACATCAGCTAAAATCTATTGTGTTCCTCTCAATCTGTTGTACTGAGCTCTGTCATGCTGAAAAATCTCACCTTCATCCAAGTCTGTTATAATTCTTGGCACGATTCAAGTGACTGTTAATTTCAAACACCTTTCTCAAACCATCACTTTTTATGCATCCATAAAGCATAAAACTCCTAACCCCAAATTTCACTGTTTTCGTTGTGTAAAGTCGTCAGTTCGTTTTCACGGAGGCTTTCTAACAAATTCTCGCTGGTAGTTCCATCCAGCGTACGGCATACATAAAGAAACCGTAGCGGCAATAACGATTCTCTATAGAAACACTAAAGTAAAAGTACGATCACCAGATGGAGACACAGAATACTTCGACATTGTAGCAGGAGTACTACAAGGGGACACGCTGGCTCCGTATCTCTTTATCATTTGTCTAGACTACGTACTTAGAACATCGATTGACAAAATCAAAGAGAATGGCTTCGAACTGACGAAGAAAAGAAGCAGAAGATATCCCGCAACAACAATTACCGACGCCGACTACGCCGATGACATAGCGATACTGGCAAATACACCTGACCAAGCCGAAACACTTCTGCATAGCCTGGAACGAGCAGCAGCAAGCATAGGCCTCCATGTTAATGCACACAAAACGGAATATATGTGCTATAACCAAACGGGGGACATCTCCACTCTAGAAGGAACCCCTCTTAAACTAGTAGACAAATTCACGTACCTAGGAAGCAGCGTCGAATCAACCGAAAAGGACATCGAAACGAGGTTAACGAAAGCATGGACAGCTATCAATAGGCTATCGACTATATGGAATTCAGACCTAACCGATAAAATGAAACGCAGTTTCTTCCAGGCAGCGGTCACATCGATACTGCTATATGGATGCACTACATGGACGCTAACAAAACAGCTGGAGAAGAAACTAGATGGCAATTACACAAGAATGCTGCGTGCAATCCTCAACAAGTCCTGGCAGCAACACCCCACAAGACACCAACTGTACGGCCACCTGCCCCCTATCACGAAATCTATTCAAGTTAGGCGAACCAGACATGCAGGACATTGCTGGAGAAGCAGAGATGAACTCATAAGAGATGTACTCTTATGGATCCCCACACACGGCCGCGCAAAAGCAGGACGACCAGCACGAACGTACATTCAGCAGCTATGTGAGGATACAGGTTGTTGTCCTGAAGACCTACCTAGGGCGATGAATGATAGGGAGGAGTGGCGAGAGAGGGTCAGGGATATCCGTGCTGCCAGCACGATATGATGATGATGAGTTCCATCCAAGTTTCATCGCTGAAAATGATCTTATTCCTTGCAACTGAATCCTATAGTTAATAGCTTTGTGAACAACTTAATCTTGTCTTCAAATGCTTTTTGGTTAATGCTGGTTTCTTAGCTGTAATGCATCCCATCAGTTCAGGTTCTCAAAGGATGTTCATAGTAGTATCTATTGACTCTAAATTGGATAAGTCGCACTCATCCATCACTTGTACTGCATTCTTCTTGCTGTCCTGATCGGGTTTTGTACTGTCCTGTTGTTCAGCTTTCAAGGGTGAATACATTTTGGTCAATTCGAAACATTTCTGATGTTATTATCGAAGACAATCGATAAATCACTCTGTGAGATTCGAACTCGCATTTATTTTTAGTTCGGGAGAGCCGGGTTTTCCGAACAAGTTTCAAATCTGACTAGGCTGAGATAAACCGATAAAACAAAAGGTCTAAATCATGTCCATAAAGTCTTCAAATACATTTTCTCCTCTCTTGCTAATGCCACGTTTTTCCGATTTTTTTTACACTCGTAGGGTCAAATAGTAGACTCATGTTGATGTTTTAGATGAAGATTTGTAATTGTTATTCATTTCGAAGAATATTTTCTTTCATCTTTTTTTTATATCGCACATTTTAATGAGGTACAACCTAGCAGCAACGGTTATGATGAATTAAGAATTTGTTCTCTGGAACATTTCTTTCCGAGTCACTGACGTTGGATATGGACTTTGTTCAAAAAAAGGCAAGCACCAATAACCGAGGGTGTGTCTATATAGGTGGTTTTCTTTATAAGCAATTGGGTGTGAACCACTTCATGTATAAGAGCTTAAGTCTGGCAAATCTAAGTATTCACTCACCTACTGCGATTATACATATATATGTATATATATATATATATATAATTATACTAATATATATATATATATATATATATATATATATATATATATATATATATATATATATATATTGACTCTTGTGTAGTAATGGCTAGCATTGAAGGGAATGGACACGATGATCAGAGTAGAAATCCTAGACGATACTGTTTGATATTCACATAGCTTTAATACCATTAAGTGGAAACTGTTTATGACAATTGTATTCTGCAGTCGAAATGTGTTGAATCATCAATGTTGGTTTCTAAAGAATAAACATATTTCAAGTATAAATTTTATTATCGTAACAGAGATTTAATATGAAATTTCTTTAATCTACACTTATAAGTCGACAATATTGCGTTTGATTAATAAATGACATCAGATTGGAATTGTTCAGGAGTTAAAAAACTCGGACTGGTCGTCTTTTTTAAATGCTGAAGTTGTCGATAATATTCCTGAGCATTTAATTAACTTAACTCTTTAAAAAGCTATATTCACAGATTGGGTTTTCTAGTGTCCGTCTTGCCGTTGGGACTAGAATGGAGGAGGAAGACTTCACCAAAAACAGATATCTTGGGAATGACACTTAACAACATCCAGTTGTGAGACTTTATGTGGTTCACGCTTGTAAAAGCAAAATACTCTAGCGTTAATCATCTTGTCGGAAGGTAGAAAACAGAAAACGCAGAAAAAAGTTTATCTAAGTTTTATTTCTTTTAGGATGTCCACCAAAGATGTATGACCCATTAACAGCGTGTTTATCATTCTACAGTTAATCACTCAAAACTCACCCTAGAATATGTCCTGAAACGTGATTTTGGTTATAACTTCGGAAGTGAGTGTGGAATATAACATTGCTGGTCTTTACAGAGACTGTCTCTCAAAAAGGCTTTAAAGGCGCATAACGAAAGCAATCCCGTCGTTCCAGACTTTCTTCTGGTGGTCAAGCCGACCTGCGGATCACACTGGCACATAATCATCAGGTGGTTTCACTCCGTTACACAATTTCTGAAGCTCTGAGGAGAATGAGATCATTTCTTTCGTTGACATTACTCATAAATCCACTCAGAAACTACTAGATTCCCATCTGTATGTCATATAGTCATAAGGGATATACTCCTATGGACCCCCACATATGGCCGAGGAAAAGTAGGACGATCAGCTCGAACATACATCCAGCAGCTCTGTAATGTAGCCCTGAAGACCTGCCAGAGGCGATGAATGATAGGGAGAAGAGGCAAGAGAGGGTCAGGGATATCTGTGCTAGCGGCATGAAATGATGATGATGATGATGTCATATAGACCTGTTTGAAAATTATTTGTATTAGATAGAAATACATGCAACCAAATCCCTCAAACAAACGTTAATCATTAAATCGGATTGGTTACTTGAAACTTATATAACTGCGAATATATTATTAGAATTAGGAATATTTACTTGCAACTATAACTGATTACAAAGGATTATCATTAATTATTTAAAATCATGTTTTAACCATGTCTTAACCACATTTTAAACATGTTTTAACCACGTTTTAACTTGCCGGTATTAGAAACAAAAAGATTTTTGCATGGTGCAACAAAAGTCAAATTAGCAAGAAATTTTATGGAGCTATTTATTCTTGACGCTGAGGGTCCTGCTTGCCTTGAAAATCTGTATTCGAAATATTGCCTTTTATCTAGGCTTGAACACTGATTACTGACTTGGAGTAAAAATCAGAAACTCTCTAAAACAGGGGTGGGCAAACTGCGGTCTGCAGGCCACATGCGACCCACTACTTTGTTCTGTGCGGCCAACAGGAGCCTCTAAAAAAATAAAAATAAACACTTACACTTAAAAGGAGACTAGATTTTTCTGAACTGAGACGAGCTTTCCTGATGTTACACACTTTCTGTGCATGCGTGTGATAATACTTATTCTCAATTTGACAATTTTTAGGTAATATTCTTTGGATTTTAAAAGATGCAACCCTTTTGAAAATTCATAATCCAGTGATGCAGCCTTCCCACCCAAAATTTGCCCACCCCTTGTCTAAAACAATGTTCACCATGAAATTAGGAACAGTTTAATTGTTTTTACTACCGCTAAAAAGAACGATATATATCAATGTTCTATTTGGTCAGAAACTTCAGCAGTAATATTTGACCACAGACAATTTTTCTTACCTATTTTCAATTAATTTCTAGAATAAAAAAAATATTAGCATCTACAGAATACATCTCATAGGACTTAGTCTTTCAGTAAAGCTTGCATTAATTCCTGAACTCCAAGAATAATTTTTGTAGTTTAATTGAAAGGCAGACTGCTGCTTCCAATGAGCTAACCAGGGTTCGTCGTTCAAAGAGACAACGAGTAGCATGCTATATATGCAGGCAAAACAGCCGAGGTTTACCTGAATCCAGCAACCGTCCCTGGATGGATAAAAAAAAAAAACAGGTTGTGAGCCAGACGAACGAGAGAAATGAAATGTGACAACGAAGCTGTGCGGAATGAATTCCTTTTATAGCAACACCAAAAGGAAGAAAAAAAAAAAAGAAGCCAGAAGTGACGAGCGAAATGGCTTACCTCAAAGTTCAAAACGAGCACGAATGTGTCTTGCGTGTGGAGTGCCGGAAGTATAGAAAAAAAAAACCGGAAGTATGCGCGTCCTTGGGAGTGTAATTTGTAGGTCATACGTCTCGTCTCTGTTGGAATGGGGTTTGTGACTTATGCAAATTTGGGCCAGCCAGAACTGGTATAAAAGGAATAATGTCAGCATTGTTGTTGTTGCATTTGTTGCTTCACAGAAGGATTGATTGCACCAGAATATTGACGTGGCAAGTGAGAAAGACAGGACCAGTCACAAGCAGTTAAAAGGTTTTACTTTTGTTTCTCATTTACAATGCATAGCATTGCATTTTTATTATACATATAATAAACCTATCCTTTCAAATTGTTAGAATACTTGACTGATCACTTTTCCTGTATGTTTTTGTCCCAGCTTATAAAATTTTGATCCCCTCCCTTAAAATCAGGGAGGCATTTGTCTTTTATTTAGCTTACTTTGATACCAAACCCGAAGTACAGGACACTCAGAAAGAATTGAACTCACTAGGAATGTTATATTTTGCTTTGTTGTTCTCCCGCCAAGTTGGTCGAAGAAAAAGCTGACGAAGAGGTAAAGAAGATGAGGAGCTGTGAAAATGACAAATGAAGTGACGAACAAGGTGATAAAAGAATAAACACGTCGTTAGAGATTAGTTCTCACGTTTATTGATATTTCAATAATTCAGGCCGGCTATTCTCTGTGAGTTTCCAAACCGTCTTTATTAAGAAGGAGAGGAAAGTCTAAATTTTCTGAGGAAAATATGAAAGCCCCTTTTTAGGAGCCTTTAAAACAGTAAACTCAGAAACACACGTCCACTCTGCCGCATACTAGAAATGAAACTCAAAATAAACTTTCTCATCGCTTGCTTTAATTGAAAATGATCTTTAACGCATCAAATCCATCTATCATCACTCACTGATCACTTTATCGCCTAGCTCCCTAACTACTACAAGGGAGGCCCTGTAGTGTAATGGCTAAAGTGCTGGACTACAGCCTCGATGTAAGCAAGATTAAACTCCAGTTACTCTCTTACTTTCATTTTCAGACTTATACTCTTTGGAAAGGTATGAACCCTCTGATCCTCCCGGCTATGGGTTAAATTCTATCTCCGCTGTTCTGCAATAAGGATGGCTTTGGCATTAAAGAAGCCACAAAGGGTGATATACCTTTAAACAAAGAAAGAAAAATAAATCAACCGTGTTAACCATTACATCACGAAAAGCGCTTTTAAAAACTAAGAAATATTTAGAGTTAACACAAGGGTTGAAGTACGAGATACTAAGTTAGGATCGAACTCGCTACTCATTTGTTTGCTAACTGTCGGAGTCTCTGTGGCGTAGTGGCTAAAGTGCTGGACTGCGGCCGCCAAGTAAACGAGTTCGAACTCCAGTCACACTATAACGTTCACTTTCGGATTACTACCCTTTGGAAAGACATGAAACCCTTATTCCCACCAGCTATAGGTTAAATAGTACCACTACTATTCGTCTATAAGAATGGCTTTGGCATTAAAAAAAACACGGAGGTTGATATGCTATGAAACAAAGAAACAGAAACCAATAAAAATTACATCTGGGATGATGTTACAGAAATAAATAATCCAAGAGCAGCTTAGATTTGGCTCCAGGCTGAAAGTAGGGCGCATCTAGTGAGGATCGAATTCACTACTCAGTCGTAATTGGTTTGCAGGATTCACTTGCAAATTATTTCACCACGACGAGATGCTTGAGACCAGAACTACATGCACTTCAATCTGTTTGATGCTGTTTAGCCTCTTTATCTTCCATAACTAACCCACAAGGCTTACGGTATCCACTTCCGTTTAAATGCAGGGTTGCATTTTACCCAGACTGATTGTTCCATTCGGCTGCCCTACTCCTCCAATGTATAAAGAAAGAATATCACCAAAAATATATTTTCTTAGTTTATTTAAAAAAAGTAAAAACATGAAAGAGATTAGTGAAAAAAGTATTTTTCTACACACGCTTTCACACACACACACACACACATATATATATATATATATATATATATATATGGTGGGGAAAGCAAAAATAGCACTTTCGATGCAGCCGCTTAACATTTAAAGTTTTTATAATATCATACCATGTGTAGAAAAGACTAAGAGTTTCCTTTTTATGACTCAATTGTATTGTTTTCACGTATTTAGATGGATTCCTTAAGGGAAATAAAAAGAAAAAAAAGTGACATAAGGAGCTGATTTCGTGAACAGAAATATCACAGCTTGCCTTTGTATCAGAAAGACTAAAGGCCCACCTCCTTGAGTTAATCATTGACTTAAACGGTTCGAGTCTTGCCACAAAACAATGGATCGCAAATTACATTGTGGTGGGGGAGTTTGTTACCTTACTACATCTTTTTTAGCTTCAATTTAAAAAAAAACAAAAATCAAATAAAAAATTTAACTTCAGTTTAAAACTTTTGACGAGATATGATATCAGTTTTTAAGTGTATAATCAAGCAATTGAGAGGAAGGCTCCAAAACGGTGCACATTCTCTCCTGAAGATCCTAATACGATGTTTCGGAAAAGAAAAGGATTAAGGCTAAGACTTTCTTTCAAGATTATATAGAGTTACTCTGTGAAATGATTATGGCAAGAATATCATCTGTCTGTCCGCTCACTTTTTGGTGAGTATCAATAACTTATTAAGTAATTTCCTTCTTCAAACGGATGGCGTAAAAATTAAACAACGTAAAAATATAATGTAGTTGAGTCATAAAAAAGGTTTAATATATCCTATCGGATAGCAACTGTTCGGGGTTGGGGAAAAATCACAGGATATATGTATGTGTTTAAGTTTGGTTTCTTTTGTTTAATGGTATATAAACATTTATGGGTTATTTAATGCCAAAGACATATTTGTAGCTGTGATACAATTTAACGCATAGCAGAATGCTTATGTTTGATATTTATCCAACCTCCCACAAGTTAGCATTTGACACAAGGCCATTTTATTAGGTGGACTGCCACACACGAATCGAGACGTACGTGTGGCCGTCGCAAAAATTCTTGATCTCACCGACATTCCCTATTTTTTGGGGCACCTAATGCGTTAGATGAGTGTATGCGTTTATTCACATGCATACGTTATATGGTTGGTTGTGTTTTATGGCATATCAACCTTTGTAGGTTATTTAACGACAAATCCATTTTTATGCAGATAGTCAGTTGTATTTCAAAGAATTCAGTTTAACATGAGTCTACAGTTTAATTGTCAAAAAAAAAAAAAAAAATTTCTATTTCCAGCAATTCAATTTATTCAAACAGTTCTAATTCAGTATAGAATGAGTTTAGATTTTGTTTACACCCAGTTAAATGTCAAAACAGTTTTATATTAAAAAATTCAATTTCGTGTAAGTACAGTTTCAATGTCAAAAACTGTTCCATTTCAAACAATTCAGTTTAGCATAAGCACGTAGTTTAAATGTAAGTACGGTTTAATTGTGAAAAGATATTTCTATTTCAAGTTCTTCAGTTTAGTCAAACAGTTCTAATTCAAACAATTCAGTTTAGCATAACTATGCAGTTAGTTCTATTTAACCCATATATATGGCCCTATAAGGTGCTACCACTCCGGACCAGAGTGGACCTGGGAGCAATGGCAATGAAGAGGTACTCCGCGCATATGTTATATTGATCATTGTATAACGTGTACCGGGGTATTTATAAGGTTGATGGTTGCAATCTCTCGATTTATTAGGTTGATGGTTGCAATTTCTCGATTTATTAGTTTGATGGTTGCAATTTCTCAATTTATTCGGTTGATGGTTGTAATTTCTCGATTTATTAGGTTGATGGTTGCAATTTCTCGATTTATTAGGTTGATGGTTGCAATTTCTCGATTTATTAGGTTGATGGTTGCAGTATCTTGATTTATTAGGTTGATGCTTGCCATCTCTCGATTTATTCGGTTGATGGTTGCAACTTCTCGATTTATTAGTTTGATGGTTGCAATTTCTCGATTTATTCGGTTGATGGTTGCTATTTCTCGATTTACTCGGTTGATGCTTGCCATCTCGCGATTTATTAGGTTGATGGTCGCAATTTCTCGATTTATTCGGTTAATGGTTGCAATTTCTCGATTTATTCGGTTGATGGTTGCAATCTCTCGATTTATTCGGTTGATGGTTGCAATTTCTCGATTTATTAGGTTGATGGTTTCAATTTCTCGATTTATTAGGTTGATGTTGCAATCTCTCGCCTTATTAGGTTGATGGTTGCAATTTCTCGATTTATTAGGTTGATGGTTGCAATCTCTCGATTTATTAGGTTGATGGTCGCAATTTCTCGATTTATTCGGTTGATGGTTGCAATTTCTCGATTTATTCGGTTGATGTTGCAACTTCTCGATTTATTAGGTTGATGTTGCAATCTCTCGATTTATTAGGTTGATGGTTGCAATCTCTCGATTTATTAGGTTGATGGTTGCAATTTCTCGATTTATTAGGTTGATGGTTGCAATTTCTCGATTTATTCGGTTGATGCTTGCCATCTCTCGATTTATTCGGTTGATGGTTGCAATTTCTCGATTTATTCGGTTGATGTTGCAACTTCTCGATTTATTAGGTTGATGTTGTAATCTCTCGATTTATTAGGTTGATGGTCGCAATTTCTCGATTTATTCGGTTGATGGTTGCAATTTCTCGATTTATTCGGTTGATGTTGCAACTTCTCGATTTATTAGGTTGATGGTTGCAACCTCTCGATTTATTAGGTTGATGGTCGCAATTTCTCGATTTATTCGGTTGATGGTTGCAATTTCTCGATTTATTCGGTTGATGTTGCAACTTCTCGATTTATTAGGTTGATGGTTGTAATTTCTCGATTTATTCGGTTGATGGCTGCAATTTCTCAATTTATTCGGTTGATGGTTGCAATTTCTCGGCTCATTCGGTTGATGGTTGATATCTCTCGATTTATGATGTGTTCTAGTACAGAATGAAAAGAAAACGAAACAGAACAAACACTGAAGTTGTTTTTTACCAAGCTTGGGTACATTATTCTTCTAGCCTTGTGCTAGAAGTATAGTGCACCCGGTGAGAATCAAAATCATTATTAATGATCTACTGACCTGACTGTGACTTTTTCACCATGAGAAGGGCGTCGAACAAGAAATAAGTATCGCATATAACCGTTAAATGCTTTTGGCTCTGAATACACTGTTGTTATATCACAAGGAAAGTAGTCATTATTTACTAAGCTGCGCCTAATTTGGTGAACGGCTAAAAGTAAGGGGACACCTAGTGAGAATCGAACGCACTGAAAATATTGTGCCAACATACTTAGTACTTTTTAAACTTCTTGAGGAGTCTTCAGTTACTAAGCTGAGCCCAGTTTAGCAAACGGCTAAATGTATGGGACATCCAATGAGAATCGAATGCACTAACAACCGTCTACTAAACTAGTTCTGCTTTATACGACTTGCAGTTTTTTCAATTATTAACTTGAGTCTAACTGGGCAAACAGCTGGCGATTGAACCCATTAAATTTGTATTGTATTGTCAAATGTATTTTTCAAAAATTCTTATTTGTTTGAGTTTTCTAAGTTAATAAAAGAAACCGCTCTAAATGTTTTGAAATTGTTTAAAAACTTTAACATTATTATTTTCTGTACATTTCATGAAACAAAGTCAAATAATGTGAGTGAAAGTATGATTATAAATATAAAAGAAATGGTTAAATAAAACTTTTAAATCCAATCTAAATTATTCGTTTTTTTTTCTAAGTCAAATTAATCATTTTTTCGGAAAGTGTTTTGGCTTCATCGACGAGTATTTATAAATACAGAAATCACTTTCTAACTGATTTATAAAGATACATTATCTCTGCTTACTAATCGATAGAAATAATAATTGTTTCGTTGTAATACAGTTGGTTGGTTGTTTTTTTGGGTCTTATGGCATATCAACCTTTGTAGGTTATTTAACGCAATGTCCTTTTTTATGAAAATAGTTCTATTTCAAACAATTAAGTTTAGCATAAGTACGCAGTTCAAATGTAAGTACAGTTTAATTGTGAAAAACATTACTATTTCAAGCTATTCAGGTTAGTCAAGCAGTTCCAGTTGGACAATTCAGTTCAGTACAAGTACAGATCCCGTTCACACACAGTTGAATGCCAGAACAGTTCTATATTAAACAATTCAGTTTAGTGCAAGTACAGTTTAAATGTCAAAAAAACAGTTCCATTTAAAATAATTCACGCAGTTTAAATTCATGTACACAGTTTATTTTTTAGTCAAACTGTTCTTATTCAGATAATTCAGTTTAGTGTAAGTACAGGTTTTGTTTGCACACAGCTAAATGTCAAAACAGTTCTATATTAAACAATTGATTTTAGTGTAAGTACATTTTCAATGTCAAAACATTTCCATTTCAAGCAATTCAGTTTAGCATAAGAACATAGTTTAAATATAAGTACGGTTTAATTGTCAAAAACATTTCTATTTCAAGCTCTTCAGTTTAGTCGAACAGTTCTAATTCAAACAACTCAGTTTAGCGTAAGTATGCCGTTAGTTCTATTTAACCCATAGATAGAGCTCTATCAAGTGCTACCATTTCGGGCCAAAGTGGAACTGGGAGCAACGGCAAGGGGTACTCCTCATTCCCCAAAGCTCCAGCATCACTAGCACCTCACCATCAGATTGTTTAGTGTCATATCAGGACACTCATTGGAAGGGGTCTTACCCCTCTGCAGAGGTGTAGTCGGCGTATTCTACTGCCCCAGCTGACTGGGCAAGTAATATAGTTGTTAATAAGGTTATTATTAAAAATCCTAAACAAGTCTCTTACTAAGCATTTTCTCGATAATTAAGTTAATAGTTAATAGTAATGAAGTCTACCACACGATTGCTTCCAATCAAAGAATCCAGTTGTATCGTTGTCAAGTTTTTATTCAGTATAACTTTGGATTATTTCATTTTTCAAGCACCTTTTATATCGATTATATTATTTATTCATCTATACAAAATATAATAATTAAGGGTATGAATCATCATCATCATCAAGTCGCGATGCCAGCACGATGATCCCAGATTCTCTCTCGCAATCCACCCCTTTCACTCGTCGCTCTTGGTAGATCTTGTAGGCTAAATCCAATGTTCACACAGAATTGATGTATGTAAGTCTTTGTTGATCGGACAAATGGACGTGCCTATTTGACCGATCAATAAAGACTGACATTCTCTTTCTTATATTCTTTCCTTAAGAGAACGTCACTTATGAATTCGTCCTTGTTTCGCTAGCAATGCCACGCATATCTTGTTCGTCTTACTTGGTTGAACGTTCTTAGTAGTAGGAATTATAAGCGATGTAGAATAATATGGCGCGACAGGTGGATGGTGAAAACTTGAAAGATCCATTTCAGCCCGGCTAAGTTTTTCGAACTGCTTTCAGCACAAAATATTAACATGCTCCGACCCTCAAGATCTTAAGATTAATTGCTTTGAATTGACTCTTTACCTTTTGATTCGTATCCTTGGGGAGTTAGGGGTCAAAGTTGCTGATGATAAGGTTATACTCTGTTTTGGCAGGCGAAATGAAAAATTATACTTAATGAGTTTGTAATTGTTTTTTCATCGTAAATATAAACAATTCAGGACAGCTGACAATATTTTTCCTATTGAATGGAGTATCGCTTCAACTAGTTCGGCAGCTTTCGGGAGCAAAGGTCTTCAAAGGCGGGAAGGAGCATAATAATCTTTCAGTGCCGTGTGCGTAGGATAGTCTGAAGATTCCAAAATGATAAAAAAGTATCGAAACATTTTTTAACATTTGGAGTTTAAATAAACAGTGAGTAAATGATTTTTATAAAATAATCGAAATCAACGTGTTTTTATAAACTGATTCTCATTATAAAAATGAAAGAAAGTAAGCAATATGTACACAATTATAATTAAAATTACTGCTAAAATCAATCTAAATTAGTAAAATGTAGTGCTCTATGCAAAAGAATGCAGAGCAATATCTCGATATTTTTACTATAAAATAAAAAAAAAACCGGTTAAAATTATTCACTACTCTGTATTTCACGCAACCGAGATTCAGGTGTGTGGATAGAAGCTCACCTGAAGATCGGGCTTATGAAGAAATTCAAAGTCGAGAGTGATTTTCTCTGTTTTCTTTTATTTCATAGTTAAAATATCCTGTATATATATATATATATATTTATATATATATATATATATATATATATATATATATATATGTGTGTGAGTGTGTGTGTGTGTTTGTGTGTGTGTTGTTTCGTGGGGTGTTCCTGGATTTGTTCAATGTAGCTCGTAGCATTGTTGTACAGTTCCTGAACGGCCACTTACCTTCCATCACTAAAACCTTCCAAATAAGATGAACAAGACATGCAAGACACAGCTGGAGAAGCAACCACGACCTCATAAAAGACTTTCTTCTATGGACCCCTTCTCGTGCCAGTGTTGACCAATTACTAAGAACTTACCTTACAATAGCTCTATGCGCACACAGGATGTAGCTTGGGAGACTTGTCGGTTGCGAAAAGATGATTGGGACGGATGTAGAGAGAGAGAGAGAGAGAGAGAGAGAGAGAGAGAGAGAGAGAGAGAGAGAGTATGGGAAATCTATGATATCAGTACGACATGGTGATGATGATGATGATATATATATATATATATATATATAATCTTTAATTTAGCAGCAGATTCTCTTGCAGGAATTTGGTGATTCGGTTTTTATTCAGTTTTCTTGTTAGCAACCAAGATGTTGTAACTGTGATTGAAGGCAATTTAAAAAACTGTTAGAATGATCTGAATCAGTAAAATGTAGTGCGCTATGCAAAAGAATGTAGAGCAATATCTCGATATTGAAACAATAAAATAAGACATGGAAAAATTACTTATAACCCTAAGTTTATATTTTCACATTATTTACATCACAAAAGAGGTTCCACCCCTAATCAGAGTCGACCTAGGAGTAATGGCACCTTTGTGGCTAAGAAAGGGAAACCTTAAGAGAGAAACTGAATCTCTTCTAATAGTAGCACAAAACAACGCCGTAAGGATCAAAGCGAGTATAGATAAGACGCAACAAAACAGCAGATGTAGTTTATGTGGTGATAGAAACGAAACGATCAATCACATGATAAGCGAATGCAGCAAATTGGCACAGAAAGAGTATAAGATTGGACAAGGTGATTCACTGGGAATTGTGCAAGAATTTGAAGTTTTACCTTACGACCAAGTGGTAATGCTAATCCCAGAATCTGTCCTGGAGACATACAAACGGTTCACCTAATCTCGGCCAGACGACCAGATCTTATAATAATCAACAAAATGAGAGAACTTGCAGAATTGTGGACTTTGCTGTCCCGGGTGACCACAGAGTAAAATGGAAAGAAAGCGAAAAGAAAGATAAGTACCTTGACCTTGCTAGGGAAGTGAAAAAACTGTGGAACATGAAAGTGACGATTATACTAGTTGTAATTGGTGCTCTTGGTACAGTCAGCAAAGGATTCGTACAAGGGCTGGAGGACTTGGAAATAACCGACCGGGTGGAGACTATCCAAACTACAGCATTACTGAGATCGGCCAGAATACTGAGAAGAGTTCTAGAGACTTGAGAAGACTTGCTATGACTCAAACTTCAGTGAAAGACCATCAGGTAACGCTGATTTGAAAAACTCTCAAGGAGAAAAAGGATAACAATAATAATAAAAATTAAAAAAATTTAAATTAAAAATAATTTAAACTAGACATATAGACGTTATTTTTGATAATTTAAAAAGAATCTTTATTCTTTGAAGAGTTTAAATTCTAAAATAAATTGCTCTTATTTGGAAATAAACTTTAAAAAGATTTCGTGCGCTAAAATGGTTTAACAGACAAGCAAACATGTAAACTAAAACATCAGAAAATAAAAGAAAAAATGTCATTTATAAACAAATACCTCCTCTGAATATTTCTTTCATATTTTATATTTACACACACACACACACACACACACAGAGAGAGAGAGAGAGAGAGAGAGAGAGAGAGAGAGAGAGAGAGAGAGATTACAAGTGAATGTGTCGAAGGATTTGTTTGCTAACTGGATAGACGTAGAGATATGTCAATTATAAAGCTTATGATAGTTTGAATCAAACCAGAAGTCTCGGGGTACCCAGTAAGAATCAAACTCACTGATGATGGTCGTCTAACAAAGCTCGGCAATCTTTACACCACACAAGACATAATTTGGGGCATCTTGTGAGACCCTCTGTTCAGTCTTAACTGATCTGGGAGACAAGTTTATTAACTGCAGCAACACAAGACGGTACCTACATATAGGTTGCGGGTAGAGATTGATTTGAAGACGATCAATACATGATTACTGTTCTTTCTTAGTTCTATGCTGATGTCCCCTTGAGGTTTTGACAGCAGATTGAAACGCGTCTATCAAAACAAACTCTCCATCAGTCCATTTTGAGAAGGAACACACACACCCGCGTTCGCGCAAAATGAAAACCAAAAAAATCAGTCTAAGCATGAGGCATAAGATTTGCAAGAAAGTTTAAAAACAAAACATATACTCACTTATTTTTCTTTGAACTTTACGTTTTGCACATGCTTTTTACTT